>VWYE01000379.1:348499-405231 GCA_013398995.1 Alaudala cheleensis | reverse complement strand
TATTCCCATTCCCACACCTTTTTGCCTGAAAGCCCCTTAATTTCAAATTTAGAATAATTTGGAGGGAGGGGGTTTGCATTCTCCATTGCAAGGGGAAGGCTCTGCCTTTTCCCTAGCAGACACCTGTCTTTCAAACCAACACACCCCATCTTGGGTGCAAAGCACTCAGACTGCAGCTTGGGCTGGGGGCAGCAAGGGGGCTGGGGACTGCAGGGGCAGTCTGGCAGCCTGGGACTGTTCCCACCCAGGGACACAGGAACAGCCTCAGCCCTGAAAATCAGACACTTCTCTGGGGACAAAGGAGGGTGAAAGCCCACATTTACAGGTATGAAAACCTTGTATTCCTCTGTCTTGAACTTAATGTATTTTCTTGATGACCTAGTCCTCAAGTTCTCAGTCGAGTCTGAATTGACANAGGTATGAAAACCTTGTATTCCTCTGTCTTGAACTTCATGTATTTTCTTGATGACCTAGTCCTCAAGTTCTCAAGTCGAGTCTGAATTGAAGCTTTATTGATTGACGCATCATTTTGTCCCCTTATTTCAATAAAATCTACAACATTGCTGAGGAGGCTCGTTGACTCATCATCCCAAAAATGAAGATACTGAACATCAGCATAGGCATTGACTTCTGGGGTACAGCCCTCCTGACCAGCCACAATGTGGATGCCTAATTGTTGTCTTCTGAACACAATACTTTCAGTCAGTTTCCAACACCTCCAACAGTGTATCCATCCAGTCCTTAACTACTCAACTTCCATATGAGAATGTTATGGGAGGTGGTGTCAAAGGCCATATTGAAGTAAAGTTATGATACATCCATGTACGTGCCACAAATAGATGCTTTCCATCTGTTTTCACATATGATCACCTCACAGAAGGTTTTCAAGCTGATCAAACATGATCTATTCCTGATGGATTGACACTAACTGGTCCTAGCCACTTTGTCATCTGTGTTAACCTTGTTCCTGGAGAGATTATAAACAAGTTCCTAGTAATTCAGGGGCAAAGCTGACAGACACATCTATCCCAAATTCACACTCTGGTCTGTCCTAAGACAGAAGTGACACTACCCTTTTCCCAGTTATTAATAATTTAGCATGCATCATGAATTTCATCAATGATTTAGAACAGACTAAAAATCACATCAGTGAACCAATTCAGCGTCTGGGTGAATCCTATTCATTTTGGGCTGACTGTATCCAAGCCACATGACATTATTATTAAAACCTGTGAGTCTCACAGATTGGTATCAGCCAGGCCAGAGCAAAGAAGGTTTTTATTTTGAATGGAGATACCTGTCCTCACCATTTGGAGACAAATTTAGGCTTCATCAAGTTTTACTTAAAGGTCACTGAGGCCGCTAGGCATTTTTTTTTAATCTTGACCTAAAATTCCATTCTGACAGTAGTTTTGTTCCAGTATTTTCAACAGGATTTTCCTTGTTGTTTGCTATTTGTCTATATATTTTCCTTCCTCTGAAATTTCGTTTGTTGAAGTCAAGAAGTCTCCAGAACAGTTGAGATTTTTTTAATATAAGAGATGCTTTTTTTAAAACATCAAAAACCTTGGAAGAAAGAAAGATTGGTTTTCAGAACAGCATGAAGTTCCCAATTCTAGGATCCACAAATGCTGATTTATCCTAAGACACTATAATTCCTAAGCATGATGATCAAATTCCAGCTTTTATTAGAAATTTGATTGACCAAAATCACTTTAAAAACTGTGATTTCCCATTAGAAGAAGTTGTTTTATCAATTATGTACAAAGAGTTTAATTGAAGAGAACCTGGTTGATTTTACTGACATTCTGGCTTTTGTAAAGTTCTAATCTTTCAAAAATGTTCCTTAATATTACTCTCCTGGTTTTTGCAAAGTCATAACTGCTGCTTCTTTCCTTTAATAGTTTCATGAGGAACAAAAGAATGTTTAAAAAGACGTTATTCAGCAAAAAAACCCAAAAAGATAAAAGGTTATCCTTGTCTCTCGTGTTGCAAATAAATTTAAATCAGCCCTTGCATAAATCCTTCAGCCAAATACTTTGGAAATAATCTGTTGATGTAAAAAATATTTGATTTTATATGTCTTATACAACTTTTTTTCTTTGAGACTCTGAAATCCGTGTCTACCTATTTTCCTAAAATACAATTTTCCTCATTAATCTGACATTGTTAGCAAAGCATATGCTGAGGTTATCAGTTCTGAAGGAATCCATACAATAATACGTGAAATGTTGCCAAGGGACACTGTAATACTGAAAATTTTGGATGCAGAGATGCATTCTTCAAAGGTTTTGGAGACACAGTGGTAACCATGGAACTTCCTATGCCAGCAGCCAAAACTACAATAAAATAGAGTTCTAAAAGTTTTAAAGTTCCTCTTTGTAGATGTATTCTTTCTGTGCTAGCTGAGTGAGAAACTTCTCCAATAGTAGAACAAAGGTGGCCAATGTCTGGACTGAGGCAGAGGGCTGGGGTTGCTTGTGCTGTTTATTGTTGGCAATTAGCAATTGCCTGAAATGGCCTTGCTAGCAACCTCTCAAAAAAACCTTGACTTTGACCTCTAAGACCAGACAGAAACTCTTCTGGGGGAAATTTTGATGCAAACATCCTTTTTTTAGGGGTAAGAGAGTTTGGCTCTAAGTATTTAAAATGCCATGCTAGATGGCCTTGGGGTGTTGACTGAGTTTTTTTACTAGCGTATGACTTTTCATAATGATTGTATCCCAAGTAGATTTATTAGAGAAATCTCCACCATAAACATTCTTTTTAGGGCTGTCATTGATGTCCATATTGAAGGTCACTGGCACAACACAGCACCCTCATAACACACCAGACCCTGACACTGAGAACACACTTGGGCACTCCACTTGTATCACAAACCAGAGAAATATGACCAGAAAGTCTTTTTTGCATTCCTCCTAGAGGTTACTTGTTTGCAGCCCAACTCAACCAGCCTTTGCTGTCCAAACTGGACAGTTCATCAATGAGTAGCAAAAGTTTGGTATTTTTCACATTCAAGAACAACAGATTGACTGAATCATTTTTAATTACTGCCAACTTGATGGAAGTCTGCAAATAGTCCAACATGTCTTATCACATATTGCAGCCATTGTAAGATCAAATTGCCATCCATATGAGGGCAGTTAACTTCCAGATGGTAAAGGAGCAACTCAAACTTTCAGGATTATAATGGAATTTTTTCCAAATTAAAAGTGACCTTTTTTGTGTGTGCAGATAGCAGCAAGTGATCAGTTGGAGTGAATGTGAATTTTAATTTGGTGAACCTGTGCCAAATTAGACTAGCAAACATTATGGCTGCAGGAGAGACAGAATAATTTTAAAGCAGTTCCACAGTTATAATTTGTTTGTTTTGAAAAGGAAAACATTATTTTGTATTTGGTAGGGATCATTTGACGTTATTACATTTTAACAGTAATGTTTTCCACTGTGACAAACAGAGATAATTGGAACTATCTTAAATATCCAGCTTGAAATGTCTTCTTGTTTTCCTTTTATGGGAAAAAGAAACCTTTTAGAAGAGAAATAGATAAGCAGCTCTTCTTCTTTATAGGGGCATAGAACGAAATAACCCTGTAAGTAAACTAGTTAGATAATCTTTTAGAGCTTAATGAGAATATGGAATCAACGATTATTCTTACAAACCAAGTAATGTAAAACATATGACTTCACTAATTAAAAACATGGAGCAGTAGAGATATGACTGAAAAAAATTAAAGGTAGAAAACTCAGTAAGAGTTTTTGTGGAATCTGAGATGAAAACACTCAAAAAAAGAGAGTTTTTGTGGAACTCGAGATGTTTTAACTCACATGAAAATGGTGCTATATATCCTAAAATGTAGTTTATATAATATAAGTAATTTTGTAAGACTATTATAAATGCTTTGTTTTATTATTGATGAATGTCATATTATAAAATACAAAAGTGTGATTTTTACTTGATTTTAAAGGGTTTGCAGTTTCTTAATCATCACTGTTTTATCCCATTTCCCTCTTTAATTTTTTTTGTACATCAGATCATATCTTGTGCTTTCAAAACCAGGCATGCCACCAATGCAATCTTTAAGCCTGTAGATAATCTCTTTATTTGAAAAATAGCACCAAAGAGAATCTCTTATCTGCTTGCAGCAAAATTGCATTTTCACTTCACTAGACCTCAAAACTGCCTACAAGAATGGCCATATTGGTTCTCATAAATCTCCACGTAGGCCAGAATTCTGCCCAAAAGTGGACATCAGGTAAAAAGAAGATACATACAAGCTTCTTGAATAACAGTTCCCTCTCAAATTTTCTCAAGCCTCTTCCTACTTCCACTGCAGGGAATTTTTTGGTTTGTCTATTTTGTTTATCCCTACATGGACAATTTTACTTCACTGTGGAATAGTCAGAGCTCCACAGAGTTAAAATATTTTAAAAAACATTTGTCTATTTGGTCTTCTGATTATGGAGTTTTGCTTGAGTTTGTCAAGACAGTATCTGCCTGTCAAGCCTGTTAAATTCCTTTCATGTTTCATCAGATACAGCAAACCTGTCAATATTCCTGACTAGTGTGGTCCATAAATCTGTCACAACTGAAACTCATATTGTTATTTGAGCATGGAAGTGGATGATATAACTTGCAATACAGATAAAATATTATTCACAAATTTTTTTTACTTATGCTTATAGGCATGTGTCATTACACAATAACACAGTCTCAATTATGCCATATCTTCCCATAGTAGTTGTGCATTACAATTGTGCTGAAAAAGGTATGTCTTTCACAGTCATGAAAAGAAACATCATCTCTGAAAGAGAAAGAAATTACAGAATCCCTTACTGTGTTTTTAGTGATTGTTCTTTTCAGGGCATTACACAGAATAAAACTGAATAAAAACATTGATGATCTCAGGGAGGGGAGAAAATTATGCTGATATAAGAGCAATTGATACTTCAGAACTAAAAGAAAGTTAAATTATTTAATTTTTATTATCTTCAGCTCTCTGTTAACCTGCTCCTCTAGTTCCTTTACATTTTATTTCCATGAGCTGCATCATTGCCACACTCCAAGGCAGTGTGCAGGGGTGGAGGTGAGGTATGGCTTGTGTGAGTCTGTAGAACTAACAACATGCCTTGGGGGATTTAAGATTCATAACATCTGCTTAGGGCACTCAGCCTGCAAAGAACAGCAAATCTTAAGGCTAGGCAACAGGAAATTCTAAACAGTTCCTAAACTTTGTTAAAAACCAGTTTCACTTGTGATCCAGAATCTAGAATCCTGAGCATAAATCCTTGCTTGAAGAAGAAGAGAGGAGCTTTTGGGGGGAACCTGGGGAGGGAGGTGACCTGAAGCCAGGGTAGAGCATGTCCTCACTCTCCTGACTCTCTTCTACCTGGGCTGTGCAGATCCATGTTAGCTGCCTGGGAACTGCCTGTCAGGCTGCCCACTGGCAGAGTCACTATTGCAGAACAGCACCGTGGTGGAGGAGTGGCCACTTGTTTAGCCCTGCAGGCTGGATTTGCCCTGTAAGCTACAACTACAGGTTGGGGCTGTACCCTACAGGTATCAACACTAATTCCTAAATGAAATTAAAAGAGGCAAGGAGTAACAAAACTTTGGAATCCATAGGAAAAAAAAAGGCCAGTTATTTCATATTGATTGGATAGCAGTTCAAGAGAGAGATGTTTTTTTATTTAGGTTGTTAAAGCAGGCTTAAACATTTACAAACTATTTTACTCAGATGCTGCAGTGTCATTTTCACAAGAGCTTTGTAAGATGATAAATTAGAATTCAGTTCTACAATAGGGCCATTTGCTGAATTGTGGGATATGTCAGGCTTAAAAAGCAAATTTCAAAAACTGTTTCTCATCCAACTGCATCTGTCATGAAGCAGACCTCATCTGGGTGTCAAGTACAAGGAAATATGAGAGTGAAATAAATTACATATTTATTTTCATCTGCACTAGCTCATTAACATAAGGGGGAACTATATGGATATAATTAGATAGGACTAAGAGAAAAGTTGGTCAAAAAAAAGAAGGGGTTTTCGATGAAAAAAATCATCAAAACTTTTCTCTGAATGCTGGGAAAACTGTAACTTGTATGAGATTTTTATCCTTGATTAACAAATATTACAGCCTAGCCCCTCTGATTTTTCCTAGACAGTCCCTGTATTTCTATGTTTTTGCTGTAAAACTATTCAGGATGCTAAAAGGAAGAGGAGGCAGGCATTTACCTTCTTTCATTGCAGTTCAGACAGATGTATTACTAAGACGGTAAAACTGTGCCTAACGAGGAGCTGTAAAACTGCACACTCTTTTGAAGATAGCAACAATGAAGAATAAGAGAGGCATTCTGACCAGATATTTTCTCCTTTTTCTTCTTCCTCTCCCATCTCCCAAACAGGAGACAAAATGGTCTCCTGTTTTCTACTGAAATTTCTCCTATCACATACTAAACTGCTCTAAAAGGTAGAGTCAGTCTGATATGACCTGGTTCTCTCAGTCATATGTAGTAAAAGACATTTAAAAAAATCTTAACTTTTAGTTGGCGTTCAAAGTTTCATCTGGATGCTTGGCAAATTTCTATATAAAAATTATATTCAGTTCCTTCTTTGACTTCTGTAGAAATATTCCAGATTTACAGTCAGCTGATGCAAGATGAGAATCTGGCCTAGTATGTCAACACATCAGGGAAAAGAAACATCTGCTCTCAAAGCTGATCTATAAGATCTTTTTCACAATGCCCAAGAAAGTGAGGAAACACTAGTAGCAGACACCCCCAGCCTGCCAAGATTCTGCAAAACATGATGGAGTATTTGTTTCTTGGTGAAAAAGACTATGCAGTGGCTGTAGTGCAAAGTACATATTTTATTATCTAAATATGCATTTTCTCATTTAAGGAAAAAAAAAAAGGAGCATGTGAAAACTGGCGTGCTTTATCTTGCAGAGGAACAGATTGCTGTTTTGGCTCACTGCAAATTTAGCATTACAAATCACATTAAAGTCAAATTCATTATCAGTTGATTTGTGTACATAAAAACAAGGGCATCCATACTTTTCTGCAGGCATTTTTTAAAACTTTAAAACTAGAAGTAACCATGGATATGGCTGCATAGCTTAATTTTTTATGTTGAAATTTAGAAATTACAACATTTTTTCCTCCTTTAAAACAAAACAGGAGATCTCCTACAGCTCTCTTTTTGACAAAAGACAGAACAAACAGCAATTTGTCAGGATAAAACATTTAGTACAGAGCTGATTGAAAATTTTCACTCAATAATTACTAAAAGAACATTGAGTTCTTGAAGATGTTCCTTGCATGTGAAGAGAACTGAATTAGCTGCAATTCAAAGGAGTCAGACTAAAAAAGGAGGCATCTTTGAGATAAAATGCTGGCAGCAGAATTTTTTCCTGAGCCCTGGTGAAATGTTTCATACTTTGTATGAAATTGCCAACCTTGCTTGACTACGAGTTTTATCAAATACCTGCATCACAGCCTATTTGGCCTTTGTGTAAACAAATCAGGGGTGATTAAATATATTCTATCAAATTTGAGTTTAACAGAAAATTGAATTTTATAAGAAACATTTACATACTGCAATTGTCTGTTTTCAGTGAAAAACCTGACGTTTTGCCAAAGCTCCAACACGAAAACCTTTGTTGACAGCCCCAAATTCTTCTTTTTTCTCAGCTGATAGCTGTCTTAGTTTTAAGTTCTGACAAAAAGCTGACATGTTTAAGACATGTATTTTGCTCTTTGTTGTGAGATTACTATATTACAGTAATTCCATTTCATGTTTTTATCATGTCTCCTCTTATCTACCTCTTTTCTAAACAACTCCAAACTTTTCAGTCTCCCTTCACAGGAGTTATTAATGGCCCCAGTCTTTCTCAGAACAGTGCACTTCTGCAATATTTTGATGGTGAGGGTATGAGAAGTACAGCACACCTCATTGGCAAGGTAAACCAGCCAACTTCTGAAAGTTAGAATAATTTTTCTTTAGCACCCTCCAGCGTTGCCTCTTCAAGATTTTATCATCTCAGCTGTCTGTATAACCTCTTTTCCACACAGAAGTATCTCCTGAATACATACATTCATTTCCTGAATGGACATTAATTCAGTGACATGTGCTGCAAGGAACTGTCCTTCAGTTTCCATTGTTGCACCTGTCAGCACTGAATTGTTGTACATGTCAACATGCTCATTCACAAAGCATGATTAAGATGCAGGAAGAGTAAGGATTTTTGCTTGGTCTCAGTTTAATTAACTCCCCTTGCAACATTTTATATGTGGGTGTATATATTCAGCGTAAAAGTACTTTAGATGTCTTCTCTATGCTTGGATTTTTTGCCTGTCTTTCCAGACTGCAGTCCCTTTATCTCAGGACTATGCCTGTGTAACATTTTCAGTGTAAAAGAAGCAATCATGCTAAAAGCCTATTTTAAGAAATGTGCAAACAAATGCAGGAAGCAGCAACAGGAATGGTTTAGAGAAAAAATAATTATTTTAACACTAGGCAATCATTTTTGACAGATTGGATAGGGAATGTTTTTCAGGAGTCCTAAATAATGAATAGCCGTTACTGGATATGTAGCACTTCAGCCTTTAGTAATTTAATTCCCATTTATTTATTAATTATTTTTATGACTAAAATGCTCAAAATTAGGAATTTTATAGAAGAAAATAACAGATACAATTTCTGGATTAAACAATAAATTATAAAGAGAAGGTTTGAGGCTTTTGTGGCAAGAAGAGAGTGTAAAGCTGTTGGTAAAGGATGTAATGGACCCAAGAATATCTGCAGTAGTGTTCCATTTCAATCAAATACTTAAAATTACAAAGAATAACTTACAGAGAATTTTTAGCATTTTAATTAATACAATGATAAAAAGAAATTTTGTCTTAGCTCCAGATACCAAAATGTGATTTTGTGATATCTTTGACGTTTTATATATATTGTTTCATCTACAGAAGAGTCTGTTTAATAAAATATGAATCAACATCTATAAGAAAGATATTTATAAATTGTCCAAATATGTGTTATTAAACCCACCAAACTACTGATCTTCTCCATGCCACATCTTATGGCATTCAGTTCTGTTGCCACCATCCAGTATTCTTGTTAAAATACTGGGATGCAAAGCCTTTCAGTTGCAGATGTCTGTATAAGAATATTATGCTGAATTGTAATATGAATTCGAAAAAAAAATCTTTGCTTCTGTTCTTTCTGTTTCATGGATAATATTTTATATTATTCTGATATTCATGGCACAGAAACTGTGCCAAAATCTGTTCTTTCTTTTTGACTTCAGAATGAAAGGACTCTTTTGGTTCAATTGTTACTAAAGAGGTTTGACCATAGCTATGACTGTGTGCCAGCTGATGACTGATATCAGCTAAACCAAAAAAGTAATAAAGCAGAGGGAGATATCAAAAAGCTTGGATTCCAGAATGTTCTGGATTATTCAATTTTGAGTTAACAACAGTAAATTTACCAGATTAATTCTAGGATAATACATGTATACTTCCATATTTAAAGGCATAAAATGCGACTTGACTATCAAAGATATTGCCAACATATATTTTAGTTCAATGGAAATTCCAAGCTTTTGGGCTAAATTCACAGAACACTACTGCCTTGTGATCAGGATACATCTGTACTGCACATTGCAGTTTGGCTGCCACAGGCAATCCAGCTGCTGAGGAGTTGGGCAAATCAGCCTGTGTGGGACACCCCAGTAATGCAGCTGTCATGTGTCTGATAATCTGTAACACACTGCAGTGTGGGGTGCAAGGTTTATGTTCCCTGGCACTGCAGGTTGTAGGCTCCTGCCATGTCTTGGGACATCACAAGACATGAATTAGATGTAGACTGTCAATGGAGCATATGGAAAGAGAGAGTGCCAGCACTCTACACAGATAATAAATAACCTAGGCCAGCCAACAGGAAACATTATAGAAAATCCCCTGCTAAGATTTAGACACTTTGGCTTTGCAACAGTGAGAGATTTCACATCATATATGATTCATGGGCATGCCTGCTATTAAGACCCTTTGCTTAAGGAATGAGTGGAGGATCAAGGTCAGAGGAGTAGTGCAGTTGTAGCTGACTGTTTCCATGTAGCCTTTATTACAACATTCACTTACCATCAGGAGACTTGGCTACAGGTTCATATTCTCCCTAAACTGATTTAAACCCACATTACCTGCTTCATGGGAGACAGTCTTTATAGTTAGAAGGTACATGGGATGGGTAGGGACTGTTCATGCCTGGCCAGGATTTATAAACACCAGTGATGATACTTGGCCCATGTGGTTCAGTAGCTGATAGAAATTGAAAACAAATATCTAGACATGAATTATAAGTTTTCCACCAAAAAGCTTTCAGTTTTCAACTTTTTGCTGCTCAGGACATTTGGGAGCAGACAAGATATCTATTGAAGCTATTTCTCTTCCTGGGAGCAATTAAGGCCTCATCAGGATGGGGCAGAAAAAAAATGCACATATCTTCAGGGCTTTCTTAACCCACATTTCCTCTTTCTCAGCAAAGTCAGATTGCAGAGTGTATGAAAGACTAAGCTTCTTGTGTGACTGCTAGTGTGCAAGGAGCAAGTCCTTGTTCCCTGGGAGTAAATTAATTTGTTTGCTTATCTGTTGAGTAGGGGTTTGTTTGATTGCAGTTTGTCAGATTTGTGGTTTGGCTGCAGTTTTGGGTTTGCAGAGTCTGTTTGGGGCTGTCTGTTGAGAGTAGGAAAAACATCTTGAAGCTTGAGGGGTGAAAAAGCCCTTCTGCTTTTAATCACTGCCAACAGTGTTAATATTTTGTTAGCTGCCAAATCTCTGTGACAGGGTAAGTTTGACTAAGGTAGATGTTCCAGAAGCCAGGACTAGTAGCAATGAAGGGTGACTTGCACTGGAAGAGCATTGTCCTATCTGTGTTAAAGATGAGGGGAAAAGCAAAGAAGACAAGGCTGAAAAAGCAGCACTGAAATAAAAAGTGTGAATAGAATTTATATTCTTGTAGATGGATTTTGATAATCAAAAGTGTGTAGCTATTTTTTCCCTTGTTTAAAAAATTGTCATGGTGTGTGGGGGTCACATCACAGGATTTCACTCCAAGAGGCTATTGTATTTTCTGAAGGCATGTGGTTTGCATGTAGCACAGTATGTTTTGGAACACAGCTGTGATCCAGTTGAAGGCACAACAATGCACATATCATCTAGGAGCTCACATGACAGTGATTTTGTACCATAAAAGATCAGGGTTTTAGAATCACAACATTTGGTGCATCCACTTGCCCATTTTATGAGCCATGGAATGTGAACCTCAGTACAGTGTAGTAAGTTCATAGGCAGTTCTCTGGGGTGACTAATATTTTCTTTTCAAAAACAGCCACCATTTTTGAGGATGCTCTTACTTGAAAGTCTTGCTGAATCAGGCTTATGCTTCTCCTTGCATGACTAAGGTAACATCTTAGTCACCCTCCTAGGCACCTTGTAAAAAATGAACATTTGAAATTTTGCGTGCTGAACACATGCCTTAGTCCCCATCTTGCAGACTTAGATCCTCTCAGTGCACTTTCCATTGGATATGTGATGATCTCCTATCCTGTGTACACACCAATGTATTCTGGGTGGAATTTTGAGATTAACTAGCTAGGCCAGCTGCGGTTTGGCTCTGAGGCAAACTCATCCCAACAGGCAGTGTGTAAGATAGTATATCAGGTTTGCTTTTTTACACACCCTTCAGCCTATATTCATTGCAAGATTTTTCTTCATGTATCTACATGCTCTTGTGTAGCTGCTCAGTTTCATGACATGGAAACAACCCCACAGATGTCTGTCAATAGTGGTGGTTTTTTTTTTTTTTCTTTTTGGTTTTTCCCTATGGTCCCTTTTGTCCTGCAGATTCTACCAGTGTAGTTCTCATTACCATCTTTTTAATCCCAAATGAAAGGGCTTCTGCATCCCAGCCCTGAAAAGGCTCGGGGATGCTGACTATAGAAATAAACAATACAGTTTAGGGTTTGTCAAGGGAAAACAGCATAAAACTTTTAAAACAAAGGATTTTGGAAAACATATGCTAGAAACTACTTGTAACTGTGCAAAATTTGGAGTATATTCAGCTCCCAGGATCACAGAACCAGTGATCCTAGTAGGCATTGCTTGCAACCTGCTTTTTTCCTACTGGGTTCTCTGGAAGCTAATGGAAGTTAAGTGGACTGTTTGGTTAAGAAAGTGTATTAGGCATGGACTGGGGAACTGTGTTCATGAAGTGGGTGACTGAGTATTCAGTGTGTGACATGTTTCAGTAAGAACCAGGTACCAGTCAAGATCTCCCACACAGTGTGCTAGGTGCCATAGCCCACCCCTGCTGTCTTCTGTCTTTTGTCCTGTTCAGAGCTAGTATGAAAGTATAGTTGGGTACAGCTGCAGCTGTTACTTGGCTCTGGCCCAGGACAATAGCAGAGCAGTACACCTCCTCTGAGCCAAACCATGTTTGCTTGAGTACTCTCTTCACAGCTCCCATACCTTTAATTTCATAGATTACCCATCCGCTTGGCCAAAGATCAGGCTCATGTGCCCAGGCAGCTGACTTTGACTGCAGATGCCCAATCTGTTCAAACAAAAAATAGAAATGGTCATTGTAGATACCCCAGCTAAATGAGCAACCTTTGCCCTAGGTTGTCATGGATCCCAGCTGGCATATTCTCTGTCTGCATCAGCCCTGGCAATGATAGGTTCTGTCAGTGTGATCCTGTGTCTGGCTGATGTCCCAGTGAGAACAGAGGAGGGAAGAGCCAGTAACTGCTGCATGCTCTCTCCAGACTCTTCCACTACTGCATCCAGTACATGGGGGACAAAGGTTTCACCAGACCCATGGTGAATTGTAGAGACCATCACATGCAGATGTTACCTCTGGCAGACAATCCTCCCTGCTTCATTATGGTAATCACCCATGTGACTGCAGGGGTATGCAAATATTTTTTCAACTGCATGCAACCTTCCTATATAGCACAAAATGCTCCAAAATACAGAAGGCATTGTGAAGAAAAAAATGTGGTCCATGGAAAAGCCTGTTATCCCACGAAACATCTGGCTATACTTACTGCCTATCTCAGGCCAAAGTATAGCTCTATAACTGCTGACATATTAGCTGCAAGGAGAATAGTAAGTGATGATGATGGGCAGAAGTGACATCAGTCCAATCTCTTTTCCTTTCTCCAGGTACCCTTGATCAGCAGGAAAAAATAATCACTCTTGCTTTTCAGGTATGTATGTATCTACAGTTTGGATGCAATATATCTTCCTATGCAACTCCAGTAAAATAAGCCAGTGAGGACCTTTTTGTGGAAAGAAACAGGTATGGGTCTGTGATTCACATTGTCCCAGGGTGAAACAAATATAGACAGTAGTCAAAGCCTTCAAATGTGACAGACTCTAGGTCTTGGAGTAGGAAAGGTTTTTCTGAGATTGGAAGGGTTTAGGTAGCATAAGGCCAGTTTCAGTCACTAACAGAAGAGCAGGGACAGAATTGCCAGCAACACTGGACTGTTCTATTGGCAAAATGCCTAGGAGCTGGCTGTATGCTTAGAAAATGATAGGAAAAAAGAAAGAGGTATGAAAGGCCTTAAAAAATGATACAGAGTTTGTCCTCAGATGCTCCCTTGTTTCCTTAGAGGGCAACACACATGAGGCTTGAAATCTCAAACCTCTGCATCTGAGTGCATTGCAGTTGCCAAGCTTTTCATAGTTGCAGAATATCTTCCCACCATCCATGCAGCCATTATTATCCTCAGTCCATACTAGTCCTTCCTCAGAACCTGTGGCAGACTGCCTCCACCCCAAGAGGCAGAGATGTGGGGTGCAGTCCTGTCAGTCTGGACCCCTCAGTTCCCTTTCCTTAGCCCACCCTCTTGCAGTCCCTGCTCCTCTTGTAATTGGACCCTGACCCTAAACTCTGTCCTGGATGTACCCTATAAAACCTGCCATCCCAGTCGTGTGAGGGTTCTTGTCCCTGTGTTGTATCCGAGGGCTGCTTTGTGTTTCTGCTGGGCTTCGGTGTATAACTTTTGTTCTTGTTAATAAACGGACTCTCGGATCTTCTGGACAAGAACCCGTCTCGTTCCTTTTTCCGACGTTGGCCACAGGTGACTGTCCGAAGCGCCAGAGCCCGGGGAATCCCCAGCTTGTCACTGCACCAGCGTGCAGCGGGCAGCGACAAGAACCTTTGGCTTAATCAAACACAGCTCATAGTTTAGTCCAATAAACAAAACAAAGCCAAGGCCTCCCTCGTGGCCCAGAACACAGGAGGTTTGGATGGAGAAAATTTTCCCTTCTCTACAGGAAAAAAAGATGGCCCCAAGTGCTGGTTCTGGACCGTTCCCTGGCCAAAAGGATTTTCACCAGTGGAAGAAGTTCAGCTGGCTCAGGCCAAATGCACGTCAAGAAGAGTGTTGAACAGCAGGGCAGGACTCAGGGGAACTCCATGGTCCTGCAGGAGGCCAAGTAAACCATGCATTACCATTGCACAACACACAGCCCCTTTGCATGTGCTGGCAAGAGCAGACCTGAGAAGAGTCTCCTTCTAGAGCTCTAGCAGCTGTTTTAGATCTACCACCTTAATTCTGGATTGGGATCATTGGGATTAGGGGTGAGATTTGGGTTAGTGTAAATGAGGCACACATGGCCTTGATCTGGCTTAAATCCTGTCACTGTCTCTATGATGATAACCATGGTGCTGTAGCTAACATTCAGTCATGTGGCAGTGGCAAAGTCTGAGACAGTGGGCCAACAGAGATCTGCAATGCAGGGCAGATCCAATGCTAGGGCCATGCCTATAGATAGAAACCAAATACAAAGAGAAATAAAGGGCCCTGTGCCTGCACAAAAGATGCAAAGTTGCTTCCAAGGACAATTGACTGTGGGCAAGTAGGCAGAAACAAAGCAAGAAGGGGCTGTGAGAAGGCTCACAGCCTATCTGTAGGAGGTTCACTAGCTGTGGGAGATCTGGCATGGTCAGACAGTCCTGACTTAGCATAAAGTTTGCTGGCACAAAGTCATGTCATCAACATTTTTGAAGTACTATAAACTTGCTTCGCTGGCTCAAGTGTAAGTTTATCAGCACTCTACATCATGCAGGGGGAGTGTTCTTATTCCAGCAGAGTCTGGATTTAATCTACAGCCAAACCATAGACATAGCCAGTGAAAGCTGTAACAGAACAAGAAAATGGATATGTGTACTAACGGTAAAAAATTGAGGGAAAAAAGTCAGTACAACATGGGGGAGCAAACTGGCAAATATAAGTGCTGAGAAGAGAAATGAAAAGTATCCAAAATACCAAGTGATTATAGAGGTATGATGCTATACACAGCATATACAATTCCTATGGATATCAAGTGCAGAGCATGCTGTGACAAATGTTTTGCAAATGGTCCAGTGGAAGTTGAAATATACAGCCCTCACAGTAGGAAAGACAAGTGAAAAACACAGTGAATGAGCCTGTGATATGCTCCCTGTGATCCTTAATGTTCATGTATCACACCAACAATTTCCTGCAGGCCAGAGAAATTTCAGTGTTTCTAATTTTACTGGAATTCTCTCCCGCTTTCTTCCACTGTTGCTTCTTTATTACTACTGAGCTAAGCAGCTAAGCAGAGGACCTACTCTGGTGCCATCTGAATCTTCTCAAAGGTATTCTGGAGATTAAAGTGCGTGAAAAATTGCCCTGTTCCCCATTTTATAGATTCAATTTTTCCTGTAGGTAAGAAACATTTTGTTGTTATTCAGATGTCTTAGACCATGCTGAAATCAAAACAGGCACAGCCAAGTAGAAATTGCCAGTATTCATAACATCCCAGACAGACAAGGCAGTTGCTAGTGTTTATAAAGTCTTATGTGAAAAAAAAAAGGAAACAAGGAAAAAACCTATTTCATTTACTCTTATTACATTTATGTCAGAAAGGTCTCTGCCTTATAAAGGTGACTTCTGTTTCCCAAAAAGTTCCAGCCCCTGGATACCTGTTACACATCACTTGGAGAGGAAATTTCAGGAGGTTCCCTACAAAAACATCCATCACCTCAGGCCCACCCTGCAGCATTTATCTTCAGATAAATCACTGACTACACCACGATTCTTGAAGTGTGGAGAATGCTAATGCTAGCAGACAAACTCCCTTTAAATTCCCAGAGGGACTCAGACAAGTATTTCACCCTAATATTTGTTCTGTTCCTTTCTTAATTATGAGACATTTTGATTGCACCTGTCTGTTAAATAGCGCATTGTTTCATATTCTTGGACTGTTAGAATATTGGTTATCTGGAAAATAAAGTGGTCTGCACTTTCATCCTTGTCATTGCTTGGTGACTCCCTGACAGGTTTCAATGTGAAATGGGCCTTATAATGGATCTTCTATATCAATTTCTGTGTTTAGAAAGAATATATACTATGAACACCTAATTAATATAAACACATATTGGAAGGTATAGACTTGAATGGGAAACTGTACTTATCTAAAATGGAAGAAAACAAAGTAGTTACAAAGCATATCATACTGCAGTTTTTCAGTAAAGAAAGAAGAGCTAGAAATTTATAATCTCCACAATCCTTTTGTAAGGACTGATCTTTCTTCATATCCTAGAAAATTCCCTACAAGCAGCCCAGCTGTCATAAAAATTTCAGATCATCTGAGAAAAATAAAGTTAATAAATTTCTTTGGAAAACATTCTGGACTCAGAAGATTTGTCCCAAGTCTCAAACTTGGTCATGCTGCAGATGATGCAATTGTCTGGAGAAGGTTTTCACCTTCCAAGGATTGAAAGTGCTGACTGCACAAAGTCAGTGACCACAGAGAAGCATATTGTACAGGAAGACTAACATGATCTCAAGGACAAGAATACTGGAATTGTATAAAAAGCTATAACACAATGTTCAAAAATCAATAACAATTTGGTTGAAGACAAAGTTTCAAAGAGGTGACTAATTTTAATTTTATTCTGGAAAAATCAGTTAAGACCCTTCTTAAAAAGTAAGGTATGGTTGTACAGAAGACTATGCAGTACAAAATTCAGCTGTCTAGTTGTTAGATGATAACTAATTTGAGTTTTTTGATTGTTTAAATGTTTTTGTTGTGGTTTATTTTCTTTTTCTGTTTTTTTTCTAGGATACAATGTTATCTGAAATAGTACCATTTTGGATATTCTAATGGAGACAGATATGAGTTTTATAGCTGTCATGATTTAAAAAGATAAGTAATGAAAAGTTTGGAGAGAAATGTAATACCAGCTGCCAGATCAACTATCAGAACTGGGGAAAAAAGTAAATCTTTGGATAGACTCCTTTTCTTTAGCCATAAGAAATGTTTGTTTGCCTGAAATCCTGTGAATTTTCTATGCTATTTAGGTTTAGGAGCATATAGTGGAATGACTGATAAATAAGCCAAAATAGAAGATAAGCATGGGGTACCAGATAGATTACTGAATATATGGAAAGAAAGAGAAAACAACTGAAATAAAAATAAGGACTCCTTGTAGAAACAAGTATTGTTTGTGGTGATTTATTTAAGGGGGGGCTGGGGTTATAAGTGTAAAATATAAACATGTCAACATGGTTTTTAATGGTTTATTGTCATGAAATGCCATGTAACATATCCATACTAAGCCACATTGTTGTATAATGTGACTTACACAAAATGTTTTAAATAATTATTTGAAGACAAAAGTGTTTCAGACTAGGAAAGGGAGTCAAGAGTCATTCAGTTCATTAGAGAAATTTGATTCAGATTTCATTACATGAAAGTAAAATACTAAAGGGGTGAAATTAGGTGCTGGAAAAACATTTACTTTTTCCTGTCATGGAAATAGCTATGAAAATCACCTGCTGTTGGAGGACTCAATGAGCTAATAAATGAACCTTTTCACAATTATTTTCAGTTGTGATGTCAATCCTCAAGAGTACACTGATGTTTTCCTGATGAAATTGCCTCACAAACAATAACAAATTTTATTGAGTTCTTGGCATGTTTATTGACACAAGCATCAAGTGACTTTGTTGACATGAATTATTGGCTGGTCCAAACATTCCCAACGTGTCTGTTTCCCTGAGTAAAAATCAAACACAATTTATCCCGTGTCTAACCTCTACAGTGTAGGATAAAAGTGACAGGAGCCATGATGCTTACAATAATATGCAGATGGCAACTGTATGACAGCAGTGGCTTAGTTTGCTCCCAACTCCTGGCTACAAAGGCCATGGAGATGGAGGCCAGCAGCTGACCTGGGTCCTCCAGCGGGACTGCAGAAGGCAGGACAAGTTTGCTGTGCTGCACTGACTTGCAGATGACCAGAGTTAAGACCTGGGAGACTAACAGTGCCTGCTTGCTGCTGCCAAATAATTTAATACCTCGAGTGGGTATACTGGGAAGAAAGGAGGGAAGAACTGATCATCACCCACGACTGTTGGAGAGGCTGAGATGTCCTCTATCTAACTGTCCAGTCAACACCCAGCTGCTTCCTGGCAGATACATATAAAAAACCTTATCATAACATAACTAATTAATGTTTATGGCTTAAAGTACCTGTGGATGTACAGTGAAGTTAAAACTGGGTGAAATAGACTTGAGCTGTTTGATGCCTCCAGAAAAAACATTATCAGCATTGAGGTGTGAGAAAGACTGGGAAAAAACTCCAGCAATGTCCAGGGCTGAATGAGAGCCACCACTTTTTGTATAACTTACTAAGTGCCCTCATCTCTGAATGCCCTTGTTCAAGTTACATGGGGAAAGTCTTGGGAAATGTTCCTTAGGACAAAAGCTGGAGGTAGACTTTGCATGATCTCTGTACTGAGCTGTTATGGAACTATGTAGGTGAGCTGCAAATCTACCTGTGATACTATTTAAAACCAGTATCATTTACTGATTTGGTAGAAACACCTATCTTCTAATGAATCTGAGATTATTATTTGATCCCCAACTTGCTTGGTGTTTATTAATGCAAAAACAACACCCATGAACACACTCTTGAAAGAAAAAGAAAAGTTATTACCTAAACCAGAATGCATAAAAGAATCAATGTTGTTATTGTTACTGTTACTGTTGTTATTGTTATTGTTGTTGTTGTTATTATTATTATTATTATTATTATTATTATTATTATTATTATTTTGCAACCTGACAAGCCAATACATTAATTTTAAGCATACACTGACTTCATTTGAGTTATATCCCTATAGTGAGATCATACAGGGAAGTAGAGGCCTTTTGTCTTCAGAATTCAGGTAGTATATAACTGCTAATATTATGGCAGATATAGACACGCACAGTTGTACATTTATACATTCATAATTCCAAGTTTTACACAAACCCATGGTTCATTATATATAATTTCCCTCTATAGTTGAATTTACCTGAAATTATAAATATCTCCTCTAGCACAAACTCCATGTATCCCTTCAGGAGAGAAGGGACATACTTGTTATATATACATATATAATTAGATAGATGTTATTTAAACATTTGAAAATATATGTTTTCACAGAAATATTGCTAGCTAGTGTATTTTTCTGATTTTGCAAAATAGTGGAAAAATTTGTTCATTCTAAAGACTGCATAATAGCTACTTTTCCACCAGGAAATTAATTCTTTGTTCCTTTGACTTTCCTAAAAGAAATGAAGGCACAAGGCCATAGATAATACACAAATTTTTAAACAGTTTCAATTTCTAAGCCTTAAATTACCATAAAGCCATTTGATCCATCTGTATTTCAAACACTTATAATTATAGAGATTTATATTTACATCTGGCACTATGACAGAGTTGTAACTAGCCTCTTTTGGATCCCCTTGCCTAGACCCCATCACATCTGACTCTGCACTGGTAATGTAGAGGACTGGAGAATGCCATTAGTGACCCTACTCCAGAGACAGACAGTTATAAATGGTACTTAGTATCACAGTTTAGAAAATACTTGTGTTATGTACTTAACAGATTTCCCAGGGCCATGCAGAAATGAAAGCCATACATCTGTTGAAGAAAAAAAAAGGTTTTCCATTAGGAAAGGTCTACTCTGTGTATGTGGCTCCTGCACAGCATGTCAGAACAGTTTGAACAGGATTGAAACACTTTTGCATTATCACAATGCAAAATACATAAAGTAATAATTTTAAATATCCCCACATGGTTTTCTGATTCTATTAGAGTTCTAAACATGTAAAATAGCACTTTTAGTATTATATGTAATAGCTGCAGTCAAGAATGTTAGGAAGCAGACATTCTCAAATCTTGAGGTGCAGCTGTGTTTTTCCTGAACAGTGTTTGGGTGGGGAAAAGAGACTGGGGTCAGCCTGTGGCCTCAGTCAGCCTTGTCAGGTTCTGGGAGAACACCTTGCCTTACAAGTGATTTTTCATTCTCCCTCTACAGTAGGCACATAGAAATGGAAAAGTTGTTACAGTGACTTTGAGTTCTCATCTAGAGTTGCCTGTAGGGAACAGCTGTGCAGCACTCTAAAGTGTACACATTCATCCTCACGTGGCTTACACAAGATGGAGAGTTATCCATGTGCACCTGTAAGCAATTGGTTCACACTGAATTCAGCTATAATTTTTAAAAATTATTTTCTTTTTCTTTTTCTGTTTTTTTTAATAGTTGGTGTTTGTTCACAGAAGCAACCCTGGAAGATTAACACATTTTGTGATAGAACACAGGAAGGCTGCTGGAAAAGCTCCCCAGGATTTCTGGAATAATCTGAAGTCAGTCTGCAGTGATTTTTCTGTTTTCTTGAAGTTCTTTTGAAAGACAGCAGGAAGATCCAAGGGACTGACTGTCAGTAAAGAACTGAATTTAAGAAGACCCTAGGAGGCTAAAGAAGGAAGTATCAAAGACTGGTTGATATGAGATAAGGTGTTACATTTTACACTTGAAATCTCTGTGTGCTATTGGTCATCAGCTAAAATTCTGACACTGATTGAAGCTAGTATTAATTAGCTTCCATGCTTTTAAGTAATTACTGAACAATAACTGATGCTCAGCAAATTATCTAAGGAAAATGAGTTCTTCAGCTTATACTAAGAATTCATCCAAATTAAGGGTCCAGAAATTGTACAAATGCAATGATTGGAGAAAACACTGCTTTATTCTGTAGACAAAAACAATATTGCAGGCATGTTAGACACAAAAGGGTTTTCTCTAAAAAATGCTTTGTTCTCATGCACTTGATTGTTTTCAGCTGCTGTAGTCAGAGGAGGGTGGCTGTAAACTTGCATTACAAAAATGCTGAAGATGTTGCACTCCACATTAATTTTATTGTGAAAAAGCAGAAATTTTAAAGGGTAAGATGAATGGGCTGTCAGTCTGAAAGCACAGAGAAAGCTAAATTTAAAGTTGGATATAGTTGTGCAAGACAGTATTATGCCAGAAACTGTAATATTAGCACTGAAAGGAGAGCCACAGGCAGCAGAGAGTAAGGTGGTAAACTTCAGCCTTGATAGGGAACTTATCCCCACTAAGGGAGTTTGTGAACCACATTCATAGGGAAAAAAACAACTGGAAAGAATTCAAGTTGTAATTGGACCAGAGGAAAATGTATCCATTATAGGATTAGAGAGAGGTCGTGCTATGGCGTTGCTGTGCTGGTTCTCCCACTCCTCTGCTCTGGATCCCACTGATGATAACCTCAGAAGCTGGAGAAAGCTGCAGGACAGGGATGGGCAATTGTGCTCTTCTCTCATATAGGATAGCTGCTCTTTTCCTGCAGTTGAGGCTAAATGAAGGGTTAAATAGGACTTGTGTGTGGCTGTGAGGGGGAATAGCAATTTCCCAAATGTCTTTGGCTGTGTACATGAGAGGACTGATTCAGGATGGTTTGTCTCAGTGTGAGCAACCTTCTGAGAGTGACTGGGAATGAGAACATGAAAGCATGCAGATAAAGAGGCATAACGTGCACTTGGATAATTATCACACAGTAGGGTCTTTGTCCCTTTATGTTACTTATTTAGCAGAAGTAAATATATTAACAGCAGATAATTTTTATGATTATCTTTTTTATTTTACCAGCATTTGAAGGGCAGGCTCCCCATCCTGGTAAATCCACACTTGATTTTAGATTGGTTGTGATATCCAGAATGTGGGAATTCTTGACTTTATTTGACCTGATATAGTACTTCTAGTCCTTAAAACATCTGGGACTGCTGCACAGAAAAATTTCTCTATTCAGTACAGCCCCCCCAAATCCTCCTTTCTGAAGTCCTGGAGCAGCACCTGGTTTGAGAAGGACATTGAAACTCTGTCTTCCCATGCACAATTTAAAGAATAAACTTGTGGGTTTTTTACTTCAAATTTTTCATGTCTTTGTTTCAAGACCAAAAGCCTTTAAGCACTTGATGGTGTGGAGAGAGAAACTGCATGTAGCTATTGTGTCCTGCTCAAGTTCCTGCTAATGCTTGTCTCACATTAGCTGCACAGTAATAGCAAAGTTTGTCTCTGAAAGTATATATGTTATCTATTCTAAATAGTTCTCCTTGTTTATTATTTTCTTCTAACAAGTAACACTGAAGAAACACGAAGAAAAAGCCTCCTGATAATTTACTTTCTTGAGGCTCTGGCAGAAAAGTCACAGGGTCCTTATTGCTGCTATAATCATAGAATGGCCAGAAGATCATAATAATGTGTCACAAGTAAATGTTTTCAGTGAGACATTAGGCTGAGGTCTGGTATATTTCTAAACTGTATGTCAGGCCTTGAAAGTTTTCAATTAATCGACTTCAGGGTTAGTAGAGCGAAAATCTCTCTTGTAAGGGGTTATCACAAATATACCAAGGCTCTGTAACTCAGAAGAGCAATACTCACACTGAGCACTTACATGTAGACCTCAAAGAGCTTTTAATCACTGGATGCTTAACCAATTTGCAGCAGATATCTTAGCTAACAATTATAGCCTCCCTTAAACTCCAAAGTATTTGTGGGCAGACTGTAACTCTCTCAAACAATTCAGTCACTCAAAATTTTACAGAATTATCTCTTTAAGGAAGACTTTCAAAATGCTACATATCAGTCCTTAAAACTGATTCACACATCAATTTATGTATTTATTTTCATATATATAACTAATCTAATAAGCATTTAGCACTTATTGTGTTATTTAAAAATGTAACATGCATACATCATACTATAATATTATTGGAAAATCTATTTGTCATACACTGTACTGTTCACTAAAATAATGTATTGTTAGTTGTATAAAAAAAGTTCAATCTTTAATATAATTATTTGAGATAATGCTATAAGTCTTCGATATTATATAGTAAGATGTCATTGTAACTGCACTTGTTAGCAATGGAAAGCTAGATGTTTGAGAAGATATCTCTTCATTGACTATGTATACAATGTATTTATAACTATTTAAACAAATTAAAATACTAAAAATTTCTCTTTATGTGAAAAAAAAGAAGTTTCTGCCCTCAGTGTATTAAATATTACTTCTGGAATTCCAACACCAGGAATATCCTTCTTTTACCAAGAGCTTCAATAAAGACAGAAAACAAGAGAAAGCTGAAGTGCTGGCTTCTAATTGAACTGCAAACGAGAAAAACAGCATTTGTAGACTGTTCCAAAATGAAACAATTGCACTCTCTAAACTGGGTGCTAGCTTATTCAGGGTGCACAACCTACAGGTGGTACCAGGCAAGCTGAGGGGTCAGGCGGGCACAAGGGCTCTTTTGCTCCACTTGAGATTTGATCTTCACTGAAGACACCTTTTGAAATGCATGTGAAACTGTCCCCTGCCTCCTGAGAGAGGTGTTCAAAAAGCAGCTGCAGAAATCACAAGCAACAGGCTATGAAAAGCCACAGAGATGCCAACAGAGATGCAAAGCCAAACAATTTAATTTATATCCCTGTTGTATGTATGTATGTAACTACATATAAAAAATACCATTATATATCATGACATTTTATTTAGATATGCATGTTTGCATATGTGTCTGTATGTTTTTGAATATATTTATGTTTGTATAAATGACAGATAAATACATGTATACATATATATAACCAGACTGTGTACTAGTTACCTCTCACACCAAATGTGTTTGAAAGTATGTAATTAGACAGTTTTGATGTTTGGTTTTAGATGTTTTAAAAAATACATATGGTACTTGCCTCTCTTCTTTCAAATAAAAAATTTCTGTAATGATCCAGGTGATCAGTTCTACCTCCCTAATAAAGAAACCATGAAACAAAGTAACTATAGTGACATGTAAATAATCAAAGCTTTTTCTTTAGGAATTAAATAATTCATCTAAAAAAATTATCCCTGACTTTAACATAAGGGTGAAAATGAAAGTGGAATTATGGCTAACTTTTTTTGTTTTTTTCAACTTGTTTCTCAGGACTACTCTATATATATATATAAAGCTATTTCACAGAAGTCTGTGGTCTTCTGCCAGTGTTGCATGCAAACATTGTAAGTGTTGTAAGAAAAACATGAAAATTGGAAATTCAAAATTTAAATATTTAGGCATTTCATATCATCTCTCCTTTTTTTAAAACCCAGTTTCATAGAAAAGTTAGGTACTCAAAATTCTGGTTTCCTGTAAATATTTTTCAGACAGGATAATTAAAGACCAATATTTTAGTATGTTAGTATGCCAAACATTGTTCGCTAGTATGTTAAACAATATATAACGTAATTGGGCCTTCATAAAAATATAAATATTAAGATTTAATGTGTAGTAAAAGGAGTGAATATATATATATTTGTGNAATCAAAGCTTTTTCTTTAGGAATTAAATAATTCATTTTAAAAATTATCCCTGACTTTAACATAAGGGTGAAAATGAAAGTGGAATTATGGCTGACTTTTTTTGTTTTTTTTCAACTTGTTTCTCAGGACTACTCTATATATATATATAAAGCTATTTCACAGAAGTCTGTGGTCTTCTGCCAGTGTTGCATGCAAACATTGTAAGTGTTGTAAGAAAAACATGAAAATTGGAAATTCAAAATTTAAATATTTAGGCATTTCATATCATCTCTCCTTTTTTTAAAACCCAGTTTCATAGAAAAGTTAGGTACTCAAAATTCTGGTTTCCTGTAAATATTTTTCAGACAGGATAATTAAAGACCAATATTTTAGTATGTTAGTATGCCAAACATTGTTCGCTAGTATGTTAAACAATATATAACGTAATTGGGCCTTCATAAAAATATAAATATTAAGATTTAATGTGTAGTAAAAGGAGTGAATATATATATATTTGTGATTTTCAAGGCTTACATTGAATGAGAAGAAGATACATTTTAAAACCACTATATAATTTCTTTTGATGTGACAGCTGTGTTCTACACACAACGACCATGAAGGAACTTATTCTTGCATTGTCATATACAATAGATCTATTTGGCCTAACTTAGACATGATAATATTGAGGATTCAAGAAATCTTATAAAAATTAGGTGGAACTGAATAAAAATTTTATAAATAATTACCTGTCTCATTTGCACTTTTTCTTTCTCTATTTCATACTTACGGTTTGGGGCTTTTTAATATCTTCCATTATTTCTTGAACTTCTAAAAAGCAGATTCATTCATGTTTGTCACATATGGGGGACTGTGCTATTTTAGACATCAAGAAGTAAACAGATATTGAAATGATGATTATTTACTAGTTCCGCTTTTTAAACTCTCTATATGTTGACCATATCACTTGAGTAAGTGCCCTGAGCTGGTCTCATCTTGTGTCCTGTGTGCAGTTTTCTTACAGTGTAAGAAAGACATTAGACTATTAGGGAGCATCCAAAGGAGGGCATCAAAAATGATGAAGAGCTTTGAAGGGGAGCTATATGAGGAGGAGCTGAGGTCACTTGGTCTGTTCAGCCTGGAGAAGACTGAGGCAAGACCTCATTGCAGGCTACATCTTCCTCATGAGGGGAAGGAGAGGGGCAGGTATCAATCTCTTTAGTCTTGAGACCAGTGACAGAATTCAAGGAAATTAATGGCAGGAGGGTCAGCAT
Source organism: Alaudala cheleensis (assembly GCA_013398995.1). NCBI lineage: Eukaryota > Metazoa > Chordata > Aves > Passeriformes > Alaudidae > Alaudala > Alaudala cheleensis. The sequence goes on along the minus strand of VWYE01000379.1, from coordinate 379,227 downwards.
ATTCTATGGTTCTATGATAGATGCACAGAACTAAGAAGAGCTTTAGCCTACGCTGTAGAAGTAGAGCTTCATTCTTCCTTATGAGTCCTTCATACATGAAAATTGTTGTTCACTTTCTCTTCCAAATTACTTTGAAAGATTTGAAATCACTTACCATGTAAGTGGACCTTGCCTGTGGTTCCCTACGTTATTAAGAAACAGCTATTTTGGTGCTTAGCATGCTTTGCATAGCAAATCATACTGGCATAGACTGATTCATACCCTTCAGACACACACTTCCTCTCTCACTTGTATTTGTGAAGCTTTTGGTGGTGCAAATTTACAATGGCACCAGCACCATTGTTTACTCGATCATTTCAGTTAGTATTGAAGCTACCAGGTCATATTTATCTAAATATAATTTACCCTGTTTCTGCTTTTGCTCTCAGTTTTGTTTCATTTTGCACCTGATAGAAAATATAAACCATCACAGTTAAAAGATTTTTGAATCTTTATGAGTTACAAGAATAAACAAGCCACAGCAGAATCCTGTACAAGTGTGCATGAATGCTGCCATTGTAAAACTGTAAGGACATTGTTTTCTGCTGTTGCCCAACTACTTTCAACCAGTCTGAAGCAATCTGTCCATTTGGACCAGTTCTTGTTTGCAAACATCCCTGTGTGCCCTCACTGGTGACCTGTGTGGGTGTATGGTGCTGCAGAACTGGAGCTTGAGACCTCTCTTTCTTGAGGAAGGACTGGATGTGTTTGTCCCACCACACACAGCAGTACGGGCTCTGAGTTTTGAGCACTCTGAAATGCTAATGTCACTACACGGAGTTTAAGGTTACATATAGGTCACTGTTGTGTGTAAAGGGGAGAATGACATTTCTCCAAGGACAGATAATATTATTTATAACAGATTTCTTGCACTTTCCAGTGATGGTATCAATTGTTTACAGCTGACTGAAACAAGTAGAATTAGTCTGATAAGGGATCGAGGCTTGGGTTCAAGCCCAGATCCTTTTACCAAGGCTGCAGCACAGTGTGTTATAAGATTGTACAGTCAGAGAGTTACTGAAAAAGTAGCATAAATATTTTTAGGCAAAATCCTAGTTCCATGGATAAATTTTCATTAACTTTAATGACTTCAAGATTTCCCCCCTGCTGTGAAGCTGATTTATCATTGGTACAGGGCATTTTTAACACAAAAGTCTTTGCTAATGCCAGAAATATGACATTGCCTGGACTGAGTGAGAGGCTTAGTTTGGTTTTTTTTTCTTCATTTATGATGAATATGTATGTTAAGACAGACTCTAATCATGAAATCACATTGTGGTATAACGATTAATTTGGACTTTTAGAAAATTTTCTGCTTTGAATATTTTGGAGGGAACAATAGTTGAAATACTTTTGATAATGAAGTATTTAGTAGTGTGAAAATAATTGAAGTAGGAAACTTCACTTTTACAGAATTTCAGAGAATCACGGACTGTGTTGAGAAGAAGGGCCCTAAAGTTCTTCCAGCCTGTCTTCCATGGTCAGTGACACCTCCCACTAGACCAGGTTACTCAAAGCCCCATCCAGACTGATAATGAACAATTTCAGGGTTGGGGCACCTACAGCTTCTCTGGACATCTTGTTCCAGTGTTACTACTTCAATCAGCAGAGTCTCTTAGTTGGCAAATATAGGTAGAAAACTTCAATGAGCTGCAAGCCAACATGTAGATTTCAGGGGCAACCCGAATATAAATCTCTATTCCTCTTTTTAACTTTGTTTAGAAAATGAGACGAAATTAGATAAAGTATGCAGCAAAAGAAGGGATTAATATCCTATGCACTCTGCAGGCCATTTAAAGGATATATTTTTACTAGTGATCTGCTAGTGACAATTGCAGCTGGTCAGAAATTGGCCTCGTGGACCCTAGGGTACACTTACTGCATTTACAACAGAAAGGTTAAGCACGGGACGGGACCTCTGCCTCCTCGCCCTGTGCGGGTGCCCCGTGTTCTCTCTCTTTTGCCGTTGCAGCTGCATTTGCAGGCGCTGGATGTGCTTAGCCGGACTACAGAAATTGCGGATGGAGCATCTGAGAGCACTGTCAGGGAACCCTTTGCCCTCAGACGCGGGGTTTTGCCGCGGCGGCGATGAAGGCTCTGCCCCGGGTGCCGCTGGCCCGGCCGGACACGGCCCCTTCCCGGCCCCGCGGCAGTGCGCGGTGCGGCCGGCAGGGGGGGCCCGCGCTCCGCCTGCAGCGCCGGGAACGCGGCTCCGGGCCGGGAACGCGCGGGGGGAAAGGAGCACATCGGAGCTTTATCAGCACCTAACCAGCCCTAGGAGCTGCCCACACCGTGCGAAAGAACCGCTCTGTCACTGTCCCTCTAACGCCTCTCAATAAACAGACAAACATCCCCACCTTCTTGGATAAGGGTATAGCAGGAATTTCAAACATCTATTTCAGGTCTCGTGGGGAGGAGCTGAGGGAGCTGGGGGTGTTTAGTCTGGAGAAAAGCAGATTCAGAGGGGATCTTATTGCTCTCTACAACTACCTGAACGGAGCCTGTAGAGAGGTGGGGCTCAGTCTCTTCTCCCAGGCAACAAGAAATAGGATGAGAGGAAATGTTTCACGTTGCACCAGTGGTGGTTTAGATTGGATGTTAGGTAGACTTACCTCGCTGAAAGTACTGTCGGGCATTAGACAGGCTGCCCCGGGAAGTGGCTGAGTCACCATCCCTGGATGTGTACAAAAGATGTGTGGACAGGGCACTCAGAGATGTGGTTTAGTGGTGGACTTGACAGTGAGTGGATAACTCTACTTTCCCAACCTAAATGTAGTAGTTTTTCCCAACCTAAATGATGCTATGATTCAAATGTATAGCAAAAACCTAAAAGTGACAGTGCTGTAGAGATCAAACCAACTTCTGACAATCTAGACTTAGCTTTGCTGCAGTGACTGGGACTTCCTTTGGTTTGAAACACATTCCAAAAGTACAGATAAGTGCATGGGAATTGAAACTAATGTTTTTTGGAACAGCCACTCCTACAAGGATGGATATTCTTGAGGGATTTAAATTTAAGGTGCTTTTATTTGTTGGTTTTTTTTTTCCCAAGAGTAAAATTATAAACATGCCTCCACAGCATCACTTAAATCTTACATGAATATAAAAAATAGTCTATGAGTACCTTGTTCAATTTTTCATCTACTTAAATGCAGCTGACTTATTTTATCTTGTTTTAACTATTTAATAACGTTTTTTACTAGTAGTAGAATCTGTGTAAGAGGTCCCATCATGAGTGATCTTTATCCTTTTCTTTGGTTAGTAGCACAGCAAAATCACTTATTAAATTAGAGCAGTGCCTAAATATAGAGCAGTAGCATAAAGCTGAAGAGATAAACAATGGACTGCAGCTTTCTGTTATTAGATTTCTCCTTTTGTTTGGATTCTATTAATGATTTTCCCATCACAATCAATTTAGCTCAAAACTTCTATGTTTATTGCTTAGAAAAAATGGTAAACACTTGCATGACAAAGCACATGAGTTTTTTCTAGGTTAAACTACCCACAAGCATTACATTTTTACTTCAGTTTTCTTTTACCCTTTTGAAAAAAGAAGGGTGGTAGTGATTTAACATTAATGAGAACTACTTTGCTATGAGATTCATCTGCATATAGAGATGCTGATAAGCACAGGCAACATACTTTCAAAAACTCTCTTTTCCTGTTAGAAATCCCCACCAGTAGAAGTCTCCTACCATGGGAGATTAGACATGAATCTCACCCCAACTTCCCAGTAGATTCCTGACCTCCAATTTCATATAACACTTCTATATTTCTCTCATCTGAGGAAATATTTATGTATATGAAATACATTAACTGAATATAACAGAACCTATCACAAAATCACAGCCCAGTTGTATTTCCTTTCTCTTCGTTGTTTCTTTCTCATTTCTTATGGCATATTCCACATCATCAGAGTGTTGTTTAGACTGGGGAATTGCAATACCTGTGTCCTGCCTTTGTGATGTAAAAGTAACATTTGCACAGGGCTTTTGACAAATAAGTTCGTTTTAAAGCATAACAAATAAGAAAGCACCCCAAACAAACAAACAAACAAACCCACAACCCCATGTAAACAAAACTAAAAAACAAAGAGAAAGCCCATGCATGTATTTATATTGCTTAAATACTTTGTAGAGAAATGTGTATTCCATCTGGAATTAGAAACTTGTAAGGTACTTTCCATCTAAACACAAGCAACAAACAAACTTCTCTGAAAAGGCGGTCTTTTTCTTTGGAGTTCACTTACACTTGAAGATGTTTATCACCCATGATCTTTAGTAGATCATTAGATATCTTGGGCAATGTCCATACAACACATTAAACACATGGGCCAAGATCTTGAACTTGTAGTGAAATTTAGTCAGTGTGCAGAGGAAGATCCAATTATTTGCAGCAGCCTGTGTTGCCGAGGCATTTTAAACCATTTTGTACAGACAGCTTCAAACTTGCTGCTCAGGCACCTTCCATCACTATGGTTTGACTGAAAAGGGACTCAGAGCAGACTGATGGCTGTCTGCATACCATATGGTAGCCTTTCTGTAAATTATATGGATCACAGTCTGAACTGAGTCTTTTACATCATGTCAATAAAGAAGACTGCACTGTGTAGCTGAAATCTTCCCATCAGTATTGATCTGTCTACTGAGCTCAAATATTCTTTGTTTTCTCTAATCTCTGATGCAACAATGAAAATTTATCTTCCTCTTTGAACTTTGTTCTCAGCTAAATGTTCAATCGTGCTAATTGAAAAACCATGATAAAAGTATTAGAGGAAGAATTTATTTTTCTTTTAAGAGTCTATAAGCAAATATTCCTGTGCTTCTTCAGGCTTTAGATCTCCCCTTTCTTCTGAGGTCCTGCACTTTTAGGAATGATAAGGTTGTAGGACCTAATTCTGGTTAATGCTATGACAGAAGGATACAGAAGGATACACTGACAAAGGCTGAAAAGAAGTTTCAACTTTGAAAGTGTTGCAGAAAACAGAGAGAATGGGATAATATTAAGTAACAATTTAATGAAAATTGTAACTATTATGATGTATTTTATTAATTGAGAAATTGCTTTGCTTTAGAGTATTTAAAATCACTTCTGCTCTGAGTTATATTTGCTTATGTTCCCGTTCAAATCTTCAGGACCTTTCTTATGCTGTTGAAAATAGAAAATCTCGCCTGTCACAGGGAGGACAAAAATGGAAAGCACAAAACAACTTTAAAATAAAAATTGTTGATAATGCCTGCTACAGAAATTTTGGAAGAGTGATATGGGTTTTCTTCCTCTCATGAACAGCACAGGATAGAAAAAGTGGTACCTCCTAATGTTTATACCTCACACATTGACAGGCCCCAGTAGAACGTAAATGATACTTGTAATTTCTTTCAAAAAACCAAGAAAAACAGTATGATGGCAACATAATAATGATATTACAACTTCCCCAGAATTCCTCAGTTCCTATAGACCTTTCTGTCTGCTTCTACTGTATTAGACAAAGCCTGAAAGCCACCCCGCCTCCAGAGGGGTGCCTTCAGATGCACAGCCTTGCTTTGCCTGTCCAACTACTTTAAAGTATATTTTAGGAATGGTGAGTTTATACTTGCTTATTGCCTGTGGCAGCATTCAGAATGATGGTTCCATATTAATAAAAATATATTTAAAAATACCAAATGAGTAATAGGGAATTTGCAGAAGCAGATGAATTAAGGGTGGAGTAGGCAGAGCCATATCAGATGTCACTGCACTCTGCACTTCATCACTTATTAGTGGTCCTAGTCCCAGCCACTTTCATAGTGTCATGTCAGGTGGGGAATAAAGGGAACCTGAGTTCATGGCACTTCAGACATGTGTGTGCAGCTAGGGCAGATGAAAAATCTGTGTACAGGCTATTTCTTTTATAAACTTCAGAGTCTAAAGAGCGAGATTTTACCATGCAAAAATGTTCTACAGACCCTGGCTTGCTTGGATCTGGCTTACATCTTCAAAGCTGGACTTAGAATTTTGATGGTTAAATTTGTCCTCATTAATGTACTTGTTTTAGAATAACCATTCTCTATACAAAAATACTATTGGCCAGATGGTATTTTTTATAAAGTACAATAACATTGCTGTATAAATTATTGAAATGACTGAATACATGATGCTATATAAACACCTGATTTTTTTTTTTTTACTTTTTATACAAGGAATGTAAAGTACTTTACCAACAATAATACAAACCTGGCTCTTGCTCTGGGACCTACCTGGTGTGTTAAATGTGTGATAAATGTTCAGTGGGCATCTGCTGAGCACAATCTCCAAACAGGTCATCCTTTTAGAAGGAAAAATGTGAGTTTCCTCAAGTCATGTTCCACCCAGTCTTCATCTCTTCACCAAGATTATTTTCACCTAATCCAAAGGATGGTGTGTAATTATTTCACAGGAAATACACAGAGAAAGCTGCAGTTGGAAACTCCACATTCTGAGTAAGAAGGTTACATCAAGGATGCTAAAAATAGAGTAGTTGTTTTGACATTTTTTTTTCTTCTAAGAATTATACAACATCTCAATAGCAAACCAGGGGAGAAAACCCTAAACTACCAAGAGTGATCCCTTTCCAGGTCATGAGCCCAACACTCCCTAAGAGCCAAGGTTAATATTTATCTATGCCCTGTGGCAGTAATTTCGAAGGTGTTGATCTTGGGGATTAATTACTGCTTTAAACAAGCAGTTAACAGTTTAAACAACGTTTTTATTGGCATACAGAAGTTAAATGTCTACTAGTGTGCTGATGGGTTTATGATGACCAAAGTGAATTAAGAGTTCATCTTTGAGTTACATGCTGTTGGAGGCATTGGGTCATTTAAGTGCCCTGGGTTAATGTATTTGAAATGTACAGTAAGTGCTTCATACAGGGGAAAAAAAGTTCATTTTTAAATATTGTACTTCAAACCAGTTTGTGCTCTATTCATATAATAGGAGCTGCAATGAAACTCAGGCTACTGTGCTGCAGTGACCTGGTGCCTAAGCATGCACATTCCTGAGGACACAGTCCAGGCTATGGTGCTCATTCTTCAGAGCTGGTTTTCCAAGGGATATAACAAGCAGCAGAAGAAATATTGCTGGGGTGTCACAGGTCCTACACTGTAATGTGTTTACAGAAGTGGCTGGAAAGTGCAAATCTCATAATACTTTTCAAAATGTTTTTATTCAATACAGTTGCTACAACATTTACATGATGGCATAAGAGGAAACAAAATATATTTGTAGTTCCATTATCTCCATTTTTACAGCTCTAATGATTGGGTATTTTGAGAATTTCAGTGTGAATAGAAGCATGGGGCCTATATTCTGACCACCTGCTATAGTGCCAATCTCAAAAAGTGTGGTTCTGCCTGCTTTCTGCAGGGAACACAATCCTACAACATCCTGTTGAGTGAGTGTTACACCCAACATTGGGCATGTGTTCCAGAGCAGGTTGTACAAAAGGGCTAGAGAGAATCTCTGAAGGGAAGGTAGGACTCCTTCCCTGTGTCTGCAATGTGACTTGGGGACATCTGCACCACGGGGCTGGTTAGAGATATGCAGTACAATGCCTGTGCCTTGGTACTAGGAATACCCCAGTCCCCAGGACAGGCATTCCTATCTCTGTTTTCCAAGTCTGTTCAAAAATACTGTCTCTGACTTCTATTAATGACTTGAGTCTGGCAGGCCAATTAATCAGAGCCAATTTCTGATAAATGTTTCTCCCACATAAAATTATGACAGCTTGCTGTCTAAGTATAGGATGAGTGAGTCCTGTATTTCATCCAGGACGTGTGACACGTGGGTGCAGTGGGGCTATTTAGTGCAGTGCAGCTGGTGTGCCTCGCTGGGGCTCACAAACCATAGCTCGCCTCTTGCCTCACTGCTATTTATTTGTCTTGTCTGGCTTCTTGTTTCCTAATTAAAAATGACATGTACAGTTGGGAAGAAGCTGATTGGTCTCCTAAAATAATTTTGACCAGTTGATTGAGGTTTCTAGTTAGTTAATGATGAATGTTAGTATTATGGGGATGCTGCCAGAATGTCACAGAGAAAGCCAAGTCTCTGCCTTGTGTACACATATGGAATGGGAAACCAGAAGCTGTTTGCAAAAATAAATAATAGGTGTGGGGAGAAAAGTACACTATAAAATATAGTAAGAGATATTTTATTTATAAATCACCCTCTTAAATAAGAAATACTTGCAATTCCTAATTCCAGACTGTCTCTCTGTGCCTCTCCCTTTCCATGGTTGCACTGCTGTTTATTTACCTCTTATACCTCATATTCCTGGTGGCTTATTCCTGCCTTTTTCTCTACTATATCTGTTACCCAGTACCTATTTCTTAGCTGGGAATGAGTGAATAAATAAACTGAATGACTGTCATAGTTTTAAGGACTGCAAGGACCTAGATAGATGGAAGTCCAATATGGCAGTCTTACTAACAAGGTATTCCATTAGTCTTAATTCCTGAAAATGCATGTAGTAATACAGATATATAATCCAGTGCTCCTGAAGGAGAAAGAACTCAACATCCTGACTCCCAGAGAAAACAGTGAGATTTTAAGGATCTATTTTTTGCAAAATCTGAGCTAGTCAGACCTGTGATAGGTTGGCATAGTCATGGTGAGCTTATATTTCCTATAGTTTCAACTGAAATGCAACTTTATGTTATCTTTCACCAGGTTTTAGAAGAATGTTGTCAGTGATTTTGGGTTTGTTCCATTCACTGCATTTAAAGTGTTTCCTCTGAGTTGGGAATTCTTCCGTGCTTGGTTGCTTATGCTATAAATCTTGCTATTGTCCGTGTCAAAACCATCTATATTGTTCATGTTCTGCTCTCTGCTTCCTTTCATACTATTTATCCTCTCCAGAACAAGTAACAGTGAGGTGATCCTGAATGCTGGAAAACTAGGCTGCTTGCATTGGGTAATATCATTACTATTGGCCTCCCCTGCTCCTGTTAGAGTCAAACTCCAGCCAAAAAGCTAAGCTAAGTTGGATGAGCACTGAAAGAACACATGGAGTATAATGTTGCCATTCATGAAAAATGAAACATGGGTGAGAATCCAAAAAGGTGCAAAATTGAGATTGCTCACTCTTAGGACTCAATTTCCCATTTAAAATGAAATATGTTTTCAAAACATTATTGAATTTATCACATTCCCCTTTTAAACAGACATCTAAAACACCTGTTTTAAAGTTGAACTCAAACAAGAATAGCAATCCAAACTCTTAAACTTGGTTTCCCAGTTTACAGCTGAACCAAAAGACAAGTATTTCACCAACATAAGTAACTATTGGCTTGCTGTAGGATGAGTTTCATCCTTTTTCTGACTGAGTGCAGAAGATGTGTTATGATTGTTCTAGGAAAGTCGTAATACCAGGCTTTCCACAGAAACTTGTAACATGATGATTTGGTGTATTCTCTGCAGCTTTTCTGTGTGTGCCTCTTGGTGTATTCATGACATCTCTTCCAGGCCAGTTTTTTCTAGTCCCTTTGATTTGCAGGCTTTTTTCAAAAAGTATGTAGAAGTTAATAAAAGCTCCACAAAATCTCAACAGAAAAAGTTGATGTTCATAACTTCTAGCACAGCATTAAATCCAATAAAATTCATTTCCTGAGGATTATTTTATCTAAGTCTACTTTTGGTAAAAATTTTAGGAAAATCAGTCTTAATCAGAAACACCTATCTATGTTTCAAGTAGTAGGTCTATATGATTTTTAGATGTACTCTAGCCAAATAATTAAATTCTTGTAGAACATAAATACTGAGAAATTACCTGGGTTTATGTATTTTTCTATGTGAAGGACAATGCTTCACATTTTAATTTTAAATATATCCTAGAACAGCAAAGACTGACTTTTGCAGTTGGTGGCTCAAGATGTCATTAAATAGGGAATCTGGCTGATGTGTGTCAACCAGCAGAAGAAATCAGAATATGAACTCATGTTTTGCTATGAATGTACAAACTCAAAAGGACCAGAGTCTGATTCCTGCCTCTCTCCACACCAGGCAGTAGAAGGATTTCTATCTGGGGCTCACCTCCAAATGCTCTGACCATCCTGGTCAGTGGCATCATTTCTCTCTTTGCTGCAGTTGCTGAGTTAAAAGATCTGAGCCATAGAGAAGCCTATGAGGAAAACTTCCTGATAGGGCAGAAAGACTGAGCTCACAGGAGCATCCTGCTCAAGAAGGGTGGGTAGATCTATTTCTTCTATCGAAAATGTAAGAGATTTTGCAACCAATATTTTGCCCTATGTCTCTAACAATTATATATCTAGTTCTCCTCAGAACCAAGGCTTTTTAAGCACCTGAATCAGAATATTGGTTTCTATAAGGGAAGAAGGCTGTAATCTTAAGAATTTGAGTTGACTCCAAAGGAATGATGTTAATTTGCTAATCCATAGAGTCTGAAGAAATCTCAGCGTTTTTTTTTATTATTAAGTGTTCAACTTTTGCCAATATTTGGAATAATCTTTTTCATTTACACTTGACTGGGGGACTGCAATTATTCCTTTCATAGGCAAATCACACTGTTGTGGTTCCTGCCTTGTGACCTCAAGAACAGATGCACATGCAGCACTGCACTTGAGGCTACATGATAAATTAAGTCAGGAACTGAAGGTAACACACCAATGGATTGCTGTTAGTCCCCTGTATTCTCCCTGGTGAGCATTAAGACACAGAGATAACTCACAGAATAAGTAAATCATTCAACCAAGCAACACTGCTGATAAATAATTTCCATCAAACTGCTCTTTCAATTAATTTGCAACAGAAGGCACATTCACATGATAGGGCTGAAATGCCTGTAGGCATACAAAATATCTTTCTTTTAAAACTAGTCAGTTTTTTTTTTTGTTTTGTCTAGGCTTTACAGGAGAAGATCATGGTTGGTCTTTTAATCAGGCATTTTGATTAGGGCATGCATCTTTATCATTTTGAAACAGAAACATCATACCCACTGTGTTCCATTACTGAGTATCCTACTCTTTGATAGTGTCGGGGCCTGGTCTTTAAAAATAACGCAAGTATCCAGAAATTTTGAAAATAATGGACAAAAACTACCCAAAGCACATAACAAGAGGATGCTTGTAACATTCCCTCTGTCTCCAGGGAATGAGAGCAAATTCAACAGAAGTAATCTATGTGCTTTGTCTCTACATGCATAAAATCAAATACTGCTTATGAATATAAGAACAACTTGATTTTACCACATCATGAAAAAAAGTTTTTTAGGAAACATCTACCTCTCTTGTCTTCCATCATATTGGAAATAATCCAGTAAAGCTTCTGTGTGAGACAAAATTCAGACAGGTTGTACAGCATAAACCATAGCTCAGATGTTTCTGTAAATCACCATCTTCATCTAAAAGCTGCTTTTTGCCACTCTGTTAATGCTCACAGCTGTTTGCTTGTTCTCAGGTGGGAAATTAAATGCTGGCAGAGCTGGACTGGGCTGCAGCCTCACTGAGCCCCCTTAACCTGTTCCTTTGAAGGAAGAATCTGGCAAGCAGCATTATGTGGGATCATGCCTTAAGTATGCACATGTGAGTATACAAGCTTCAGTCATGAGGAGAAATTTATCTGAGATGATGACTTGTTTTCTGGAAAGCAAGGAAAGAAAGCACACAGGTACTGTATGCTGTGGATAACTGGGGCCATCTCCCCTGAAGTAACTGGAGAAGCATTAGCACATGTCCAGTCAGGGTTGTGAGATCCTATTTTACGTGCTAGGATTTATATATGTAGAATGAGGTTCTCTGGAATGTGATACACTAAGAATAAATATTTTGTGTTCTCTTATTGGTTTACTGAGAGAGAAAATCTTGCTCATTATACCTGTACTCAGAAGCCACTCTGCACTGATTTCCCCCACACACCAAGGAAGCTGAGTTGGAGTAATTCCAAGTACTGTGCGTGACATGATGCAACCTTATTGCAACTCATCTGCAGCAATAACGCATATTGCAGCAGAAATGTAAAGAAAAAGATTTTGATTTCCCAGAATTTAAAACTGAACTCTGAGCATGCATATGTATTTGTAAAAGCCACAAAATTGCATTGATTTTAGATATGTAGGAACCAATATCATGTGAATGTAACCTTTATCTGCATGTTGAATTTCCATTTATTTTTCCTTGTAGGATAGATTATATAGTGAGCTGCAGTATTTTGCACAGCTATTAGATAAACGACGATTTGAGACTTCGCATGGTCTAGGAGGGAAGCCTCTGGATCCATCCCTTCCCTATTACACACAAGGAAGAGTTCAAGTAATCATTGTGATGGAGGAAGTGGTCTTAGGAAAATAAAGAACCTTTTAAACATTTCCCTTCTCAGTTTCTGGTTGAGCAACTGTGCAATCCTGGGCAAATAATTTAGATTTTATCTGTAGGATATAATGTTAGATCCTACAGAAATGCCCACAGTGACTTTGACTTAACTGTGAGAACTAATTTTTTCCTCATATCTCTGAAATTTTCAGCTCTTGGGACATGTCACATAGATCACATGGTACTGGAATGATGAGCTGTACATTTATCAAATCAGGTATAAGACATCAAACCACTGAAACTCTTGAGCAAGATTTTTTGTTTGGCTGGCTGGTTGATTGGTTTTAGAAAAGAGAAAAAAAACACTTTAATAGGAATAGGGAACTTTAGAAAATGAAAACTCTTCATATTTCTTAATCTGTTGTCCTTAGATAATTCCTAGGAATTCCTTATAAAATTGCAATGCGGAATTAAATTAAATAATCTGTAGATCTGGAAACAAGATTTTTTTTCAGTATTGGTTGTTGCACTTCTGCCTGTGTATGTAGGGAACCATGAGTGTGTCAGGGACGAGTGTAAACTGAATCTGGCCTGGTTGGTTCAGTGTGTTTATCAACTTGACTTGCTGTGTGTTTGGGGAAACAGCAAGCTGACCTTTCTGGTGCCTGTGTTACAGGACTGGGAATGTCTGTGATTCTAGTTAGGGACCCTGCTGAATTGTTCAGACTCTGGGGTCAGCCACAGCAGCCCCAAAGCTTGCTGAGTTTCTATGTAGCCAACAGAGCTGCTGCTATTTCAAGGAGCCCTTGAAAATATTTAAGTGCATCCCATCATAATTCCCGAGTCCCTTTCTGTGCCTCCCAGTGGGCTGGAAAGTCTGCAGACTAGGAGTGCCAGAATGGCTCCTGGGCTTCCAGCAGACTCCTGCCATCCCTTCCTTGCCTCTGTGTGAGATCCCACATGTTTGGACACTCAAGATGTCTCAGAGGCACTTCAGCAACTCAGATGTGGACAGTGTGTGGGTGGGGGAATTGATCCCCTGTAGTAAGGAAGCCTTAGTGCAGTGTGCTGGTAGGAGATGCTCTGGCTGCTGCAGGGCTCTGCCATATCTCCCTGCTGTGACAGCTGACAATTGCACATTGCTCCTGATCCATCCTTTTGGGCCTGGGGCAGGGGGTCTGAGAGGCAGGTGCTGTGGTGGGGAACTAAGCTGGAGACAAATAAACAAATGTAAAAGATGCCTGGTAACTCTGCATGGTTCTTGAAGGTCTTGATGGCTGTTATCCCTCAGGAAAAAGGGGACAGAAGAGGAAGGAGAAGCCACCTCAAACCAGCAGGAAGGGGCCATGTAACTGCAACAAAGTGAGCCAGCTCTTCTGTGAAATCCTCATCGAAAAACATCAGTTGTAAATTTGCAATCTCACTTCTCCACATTTGCATATGAATAAATCTGATGTTTAAATGCTCTGCAGAAAATGAATGAGGCATTTATGTAAATGTGTGTTCATATTTGAAAATATCAACAAAAAATCTAGGAAGTCTTTGTACACCCACCTTTTCTATCCCTCTTTCAGCTGCTCTGAGGCCCTTTCATAAAGTACTCTTTTTTACTTACAAGAAAAGCCTGTATTGTTGCCTTGTTTGTGCTCTGGTATTTTTGCTTTGCCTCAGAGGGAATAGCTGCTTTTTTGCTAACTCTTCAGCTCAGTGTCTGATCCTACAGTTTCCTTCCCTTTTCATCTCTGATCTTAGATGAGCAAATACCTTAGAAATACATTTCACAATAATTGCAAAGACAGTGTAATAAACCATAGCAGCATTAGTTCTGTTGGTGGTGGTGAGTTATGGGAAGTCCTGTGTGCAAGGAAGAAAGCAAATTATGATGGTTTTCAGAAGCAGGAAAACAAGTGCTAAATTGGCCTGAACAGTTCTGATGTGGAAGGATATTCTGATTTTGCTCAAAGCAACAGTACCATTGATGCTTTTGCTTTTGGCTTTGTATTCTTCCCTTTTTTCTCTCTCTCTATATATTGGATATATAAAAAATTTGGAGCAACATATGAATTTCTCAATTTTTCTATTTTATTGTAGGGAATATTATTTATTGGTTGAAATAAAATATTGGTTTCTTTCCAGATGCAAGATGTTTTGCAGTTTGAGTGGAATAGCTTGCATGGGAACAGGTCAGATGCCTGGCTAGATATTCCAGGCAGTTCTTTTAGAACAACATCGTAGTTGTGATCCATGTCACAATTACATGAGCACTGAAGTTGTTTGCACTCAGTGTTTGTGCAAGTGGGTCTCCTGGATGTTTTTTTAGTGCTATTTAGAAGACTACTTACTTTCATGGGAAATACTGCACAAAGTGCTCCACATTAATTTTGGCTGATATTTATTTAACAACAACAAATACTAGAGCAGGACTCAGATCCAAATTCCTCTGAATTTCATGAATATTCTGGTCCTGTTTATAATCTGTGCATTTTTTATTTGTCCCTAGCAAATACCAAAGGCATTATTTAAGGTAGTTTCTTAAGAAGTTGCCAAAGTCTTGATATTCTGAGGAAGTTGCCCCAGAGGAAGTTTCCACATGTAACAAGGGGTGCCTGGATAGCCCATACAGGCTTGCAAATTGGTGTTATGCCTAAGGTAACTATGCAGTAGTACAGAAGTTAATCTGGAATAGTACAGTCACCATCTCTCACTGGTTTTTAATTAGCTTGGTTTAGATACCAAACACAGAAAATTATTATCCTTCTGAACTGCCTTTTGCAATTATTATTTTCCAACTTCAATTTCAGTATCTGATGTAAAACAGCTCTCTGAAAACTGTTAAAGAAACAAAACTGTCTTAGAAAATTAGGTAAACCCAGTGAGGGTTAAACTGAACTTTTTTCCTGTAAGTGTCATTCGCCTGACCTAGAATTCTTTCATAGATACAGAGCAGAGCAGAACTGAAAGTATTTTTAATTTCAGCACTTTGTATATTTACAAAGGGATTACAACAAACTTCTACACTTTATCTACATTTTAATAGGTCAGTGTGAACATATGAAGTGTATTAAGGTGGACTGACTGACTTGTTAAACTGACGTGAATTCGCCCAAAGCCCCCAGCAGTTGCATGCAGCAGGGGCTGGGCAGACATGCATGATTGAGGTCATGCATCCAGCCCGTTTGTAAGATGATCCCTCTGTGCTGAGCCATCAGCCATCCCCAGCATAGGGGCGCACTCATACACGCATTCCTGTCAAGTCATCTTGTGAAAGGCTGCTTGCTTCCAGCTTGGCTTGAAAGTGCAACCTTAATAAAACTCACTGAAGCCTGAGAGAAAATAGCAGTTCTGCAGCAGACAGTGTAGGGGAAAGAGACTGGGATATGCATATGCAGCTGACTAAAGCAGGCTACATGCTGGACTGTAACAGAGAGGAAACAATAAATCTTAGCTACTATGCAATAAATATTCCCAATTTTAACTAAGGAAGCTATCCTCACAGTGAAATTAAAAACCAAAAAACCCGGTTTATTCAAGCTTGATTGTTAAACTGTGCTGCTCCGCTCCTTTTTCCAAAGACTTTAAGGGAAATTCAGAACAAATTTAAAGAAAGAGGAAGAAAAAGTTTTTCTTAAAGCAGGAAAGGAAAGTAACAATAACATGTCAGTTTTCTTTTCCTTTGCTTTCCTGGCAGTGATTCTCGCTCTTGTAGGCTGTACTAACCAGCGCCGGGGGCCAGAAGCCAGTGGGAGAAGATTTAACCGGGTTCAGCACGGGCAGTGCACCTACACTTTCATTCTGCCAGAACAGGACGGGAACTGTCGTGAAAGCACGACAGACCAGTACAACACCAATGCTCTTCAGAGAGATGCTCCGCACGTGGAACAGGATTTCTCTTCCCAGAAACTGCAACATCTGGAACATGTGATGGAAAATTACACTCAGTGGCTGCAATAAGTAAGTGCTTCTTTTTTTTTTTGTTTCTCACTAAATGATTTTTTTGGGGGATGTTTATGCTGTTCAAAGTTTTCATTAGTTTCTATGAGAACAGAAGTAATAAGGATTGATAAGTTCTTGGCAGTGTAGGAGGCAAATGTTTTAGCCAGAGTGCACCCTTCCTAGTGACATTGCTTTTGGGAGCTGAATTTTCTTCACTTTACTGAAAGATGGGACTTCTTAAGGCTTTTTTTCAAGAAACTAAGAATGTGTGTGAGTCGGAGAACACAAATATCCTCCAGAGACTCTGCTGACAAAACTTACTGAGTTCTTATAAGCTCTACTTATAGTTCACAGATTCAGCTCAGATGTCATGCAGGATACCTGCTACTGTGACAGCAAAAGGGAGTATTAAAAAAATTCAGCGTTTAAGGGCACTGGGTTAAGAATATCGTTGTTCCTCCATAAACAGATCCTGTAATACTATTCTACCCAGCTGATTGTTGGAAAGAAACAGGAAAATATATAGGCATTCACACTTCTAAAACTTCACAGTAAACATTTTTAACCATGTTGAATACACTGGTCTCGAAACAGCCTGCTTCAATTTGTGTTTATATATGTGCAATCTTTCCTAGAAAGGGGAAAATGGGTTTCAAGGTGTTGCAGTAACTTAACAGAAGTAATTATTTTTATGAAGATTGTGTCTGAAAGGTTTAAATATGTGAATAATTTCACTCATATGAGCAGTCCCAGTCACCTTAGGTGATTACTCACTGTACTTTGCTGTCTATACCTTGGTAAAGAAAATGCTTTGGGGTAGCTGACCAGTTAAAATAAATGAACAGTCTGTGTATAGCTATTTGTGATAGTCCCATTCACATGCTGCCATTTTGACCTGGAAAAACTTAGAAAATTGCACAACTGAGTGATGCAACTGGTCATGTAATCTGGTACAAGAGCACTGCTGTATGTGGCCATTTGAGAGATACTTGATTTAACTACAACACAAGTTTATAATAAGAATGAGCATCAATAAAACTCTAATGAAGACTTTGCTAAAGGGGCTGAAACTTCAAATTAGCATAGTTGCTGCTAACCTATGTCATTTACAAGTTTTGTTTCATCCAGACAGTATATAAGACATAAATATGTTAAAAAGCTTATCCAGCCCCCCACCTCCCTAATTCTACTAGAATTTTTAGAGAGGATTTCCTGACTTTTTTGGTAAAAAAAGTATTTCTTCTCTTGCATATCTGGCCATAGCAAGAGAGAAAAGATTCTGTGTGGAAAATATAACCAACCATATAACTTTTAGACTACTTCCCTCATTTTTTAATGTCTTGATCTGCCCTGGGGAATATAGGGCTGGAAATAAGTGAATGTTTTATGTAGAGGAAAAGAAATTATTTTACTGTGCCTTGGCAGGCTGAGACAAGCACTAAAAAGAGGAAAGTTGTTTTCTGTTTTTATACACATATGATTTTACTTGAGGAAATTGCCTGCTGAATCATGCTTCTAAGACTTATTCTGTGTTTGTCCACTAGAGACTGAACTAAGATCACTGTTTCACTGAACATGAGGAAATATGAGTCTCTGGAGTGTGAATGTCTGAGGGTTAGTCCTCTCACACTTTGGAGGGAGTGATTAAACAGGTAGGAAGCCCAGCTAAAGGGGTTTAAATTAGGACTGTTTTCTTCTGCAGTGATTGTAAAACTGTCTGAGAGCAGAACTATTCCCCTCCTCCTTTCCCTCCCAGCCCCCAATGCCCTGCTCCCAGGGGTTAGCATAAAACTGGGATTATGCATGTATCCCCATGTGTCAGTTTTCCTTGGAATGAAAGGACTTGTTTCTCTGTGTGAAGGACCATGTCTCACTCTGAACAAATGAGGCTGATGCAGCTCTTTTATAGCACCTCTGAATACTGAATTTGCTTTGTTGCTGTTGCCACTAGAAAGCATCTCAGCCATAACTCATTTCCTTTCAAATCATGCATAATGCTCAACTGTAATGACTACATTATGTAGGTATCTCACATCTCATTTTTATACTCTGCATTTATTTTTTCCCCCTAAACATTCTACACTAGACAGCATTTTGCAATGCACCTGCTGTGAATGAACTAAAGAATAATTAACAGTTGCAGGTTTTTTAGAAAACTTGTAATCAGAAATAATGTTTAAGAATTTTAGAAATAGTCAGACTTACATAAAGGAATTATGTTTATTACTTCAAGTAATATATATAGCTTTCAATAAAAATTTACATATTCAATGTTGGCAAAGTGAATTATTTTCTCAGCACAAATTATCCCCTGTGATAATTAAAAAATACTTCCTGCAAAATCATGTAAGAATCATGGTTTGCCTAAATTTTAATTTAATTTTTTTATTTAATATCCAAACTATCAGATTTCTAGAAGCAAAACAATATACTTTTCTGTAAAAAAGTATTTTTTTTTTCTTAATGCAAAATTGCTTCTTTGATGAACTACAAGCTTGATTGTAGATAAAAATGCCCTTGCTTGAGGAGCCAATTATAGGCAATTAGGGCCCAGCCTTGTCCATTATAATTTGCATATCTATAATCAGTGTAACTGGGGTTGGTTGACAAACCAGAGGCATGGCAAAATGCTCTGCACAGAAACTACGCGGAAGAAGATGATTTGGTAAACATTTTTAGAGATTTTCCTAGAACTGTTTATTTTAATACTGGATAACTTTCCCCATTGTTTAAGCTTGGGTTTCATTTCTGCAATATGTTTATACTGATAGTTCAAAACAAACAGTTCATCACATTTTCTTTCTTGCAGTAACTGGCTGGCTCACGTGACCCTGTTTGGTATTTAGTTGCAGTGTCTAAGTATTGCCAAAGAGGAGTTACATGAAATGTTCTCATCATGTCTTGCTTAGGAAGCTGCTGTTGGCTTGCTGAACTTACTGTATCGATGGACTCAGTCTACATTCAGGATAGCTCTATAGATGAGTGTTCCACATACTTTTCCTGACATCTAAATTGTAATAATATTTTTTATAATAGCAATAAGGGAGTTTTACATGAGCCACTTTCTTTTCTCCTTGCTCATTATTTAAGCAGAGTACCATAAAATTTTAAAATATTGCTTAATGATAGTATTCTATTGGAAACTAACACATACAAGTATTACGAGAAGGTAGATACACTTAAATAAAAAAAAAAAATCCCACCCAAAAAACAAACAAACAAAAAGAGCAAGAAAAAAAAAAAGCAACTTCAACTCACTTCCTCTCCCTTCAAAGTGTTATTTACCAGCTACAACTGAGGAAGTATGAAATTATGTTCTTTATTTGGTCCTTCATTTAGTCATTAAAGAAAGAAATTATGAGCAGTTTTTCCAGGATATTAGTAACCATTTGATAGTCTAAATAGTCTAGAATAGTCTAAAATAATTTTTTGTAGCATTTTTGTAGTCTTTGTTGACTTCCTTGGCTTGCAACAGTAACAACACAAGTGCTCACCTAGATTTTAAACAGGTAAGGGATCTAGGTTTTGAGAGGGCCTGTCATTATGTACAAATAAAGGGCTTTTGGAAAGACCAGTGTCTTTCTGTGTTGTGGCTCCACTGAAAGTCTGCCATTTTGTCCTGTCTTTACCATCTTAACTACTGTTTTCTGCAATGATATATAATATGCTTATTATGTGTGGAGTGGCTGATTTTTGCCTTGGATTTTATATGGTTTGCTGAAGATGGGAAAATCCCTTACGTGTCACTCTTGCTGTGAAGCTGAGTGGAAATATGACACAGCAAGCTGAGTGAAAATGTGACAGAGCCTGCCCTGAGCAAGACAGATCTAAAGAGCTGTAATAATGTCCTATCAGGCAAATTTATATCAATATAAAGATGGTAATGGTTGGTGTGTATGTGAAATCTTTTTCATATTAAGAAACCCATTTTCACTAGTTGAACTATCACAAGAAATCGTAAAAGTTCCATTTTATTTATAATTATGTTTCATTAGGCATTTTGCAATGTAACATGTGACCTAAAAGTTCACATGATATTTGGATGTTAAGAGCAGCTGGGAGATACTTGATGGACTCCTGCTAACTCTCACAAAGAAAAGGTGGCCAATGGATTTGGAATCTGCTATTCTGCATGTGTGAGCATTACTAACAGAGCTGTGTAAAGAATGGCTTTCTGGTAAATCTTTCCTTTTTCAAGGTAGACCAGAGCTAAAGGAAACAATAAGAAGGTTCCATCCAAAACTGGCCACTAGCTTCCTGTTTGGCACCCAGCTAAAATCTGTATTTATTTTTTAGACACAGATACTGCTTACTAATCTTGGGTACTCCTTTCTGCTTTGGAGTCAATGAATTCTCATATCCAAAGCAGAGCTTCATCCTAGTGATATTTGAAGTGCAGTTCCCACAAATATGTTGTGACACAAAGGGTGGAATACAAATTAGTGGGATTTCTTAGTGTACTCCTCAATGATCAAATATATATGCATAAAATAAGGATTAAAAATAACTTAATGGAAATAAATTGGCTCCAAGAAAATCCAAAATTGCTTATATATCGCCAAAAATCTATTGGCCAAAAACATGCCTGCTTTTCAAAGCTTTATTTTATTAGTCAAATTGTTCAAGTCCTTGGAATATTCTGGTGTATCCACAAGAAAGAGGAAATATGGAAATGCCTGAAAGCTTTATGTTATTGGGAAATAATTTATTTGGCAATTAATTTTTTTTTAAGAAGGAGAAGAATCAGGGAATTAGACTGGATGGTTTCACGTTGCCGCATTTTGCAGCAAATTACTTAAAAAAATTTCCCATGCTTGGAGGGAAGACTTTATCAAAATGTTCAGTAGGATGTGAATGTGTTTATTTACAGTGATGACAGCCATAATTAGGACATTTCTGGTAACAATAAAATATTACATTTATTAGTCATCAGAATTATCCAACTGAAATGTCCACTGGGAGATCTTATTTGGAGCACTGAGAGCTTTTCCAAATGAAACTGAAATACAGTAAATGGTATGTCATTTTGAGGGTGCTGAGAACTCACTGTTCCCATTCAACCAAGCAACTTACTCCACAATGCTGTGTGCCCTGGAAAAAAAAAAAAGACCCTCTTGTTGAACCTTTGACCAAATGTCACCTAAATCACCACATCAACTAAATCATCACACTTAGTGCTACATCCAGCCATTTCTTGAACACCCTCCTGGAAAGTGACTCCACTAACTCCCTGGGCAGCCTGTTCCCATGCTTAACAGCCCTTTCAGTGAAGAATTTTTTCCTGACATCCAACCTGAACCTCCCCTGGCACTCCTTGAGGTGATTTCCTCTTGTCCTGTCACTTGCTGCTCGGGAGAAGAGGCCAACCCCCACCTCACTACAACCCCCTTTCATGTAGCTGTACAGAATTATAAAGTCCCCTTTAGCCTCCTTTTCTCCAGGCTAAATAACCTCAGCCCCTTCAGCTGCTCCTCTTCCAAGTTACCTTTAAACTCTGCCAGCCTTATTGCCCTTCTCTGGACCTGCTCCAGCCATTCACTGTCATTGAATTGATTGGCCAGAAACTATACACAGCACTTGAGGTGTGGCCTCACCAGTGCCCTGTACAGGGGTACAATCCCTGCCCTGTNCTGTACAGGGGGACAGTCCCTGCCCTGTCCTGCTGGCCACACTATTGCTGATACAGGCCAGAATTGCATTGGCCTTCCTGACCACCTGGGCACACAATGGCTCCCATTCAGCACCCCCAGGTCCTTTCCCACTGGGCAGCTTTCCAGCCACTGTTCCCACTGCAGGGGGTTGTTGTGACCCCAGGGGCAGGACCCAGCACTTGGCCTTGTTTAACCTCATACAGCTGGCCTTGTTCCATAGATCCAAACTGTCCAAATCCCTCTGCAGAAACTTCCTACTCTCCAGCAGATCAACACTCCCACTCAACTTAGTGCAGTCTGTGAACTTACTGAGGAAGCACTCGATACCCCCATCCAGTTCATTAAAAAAGTCATTAAACAGGACTGGCCCCAATACTGAACCTTGGGGACCACATGAGTGACTGGCCACCAGCTGGAAGTAGCACCATTCACTGTCACACTCTGGCTCAGTGGGACTGCCAGTTTTTAACCGAGCAAGGAGTGCACCTATCCAAGTCATTGGCTGCCAGCCCCTCCAGGAGGATGCCAGTTATCCAAATAGGTGTTTCTTTGCTGTGGGCAATCTCTCAGTGCTGTGTCATGAGACAGCAGCAAGCCTAGAGGAAGACTCAGCTGTCTGAACTGTTTTATGGAAGTCCCTTTTTCTCTTCACTGACACCAGGAAAATCCTGAGCAGCTCGCTTCCTGATTTAAATGCCTCAGTTAAGTGTGATGGATTTAAGCTTTACTTCTGTCCATGACTGTAGTATGGACTTTGCTTGTGACTGCTAGGAAATTGTAAACTTTAAGTATTCTGGTTTCCCTTTTCTATTGCAGATATAGCTCTACTACTCAATTTCACAAGGCTGTTGGGAGGCTTAATATGTTATTTTTGTGTTGCTTTTGGAGTCTTTCTTTTGGAAGGTATTTTGTGCTCTTCACAGTCTATGTATTATAACAATGATTCCAATATTTACAGAAAGCTGTGAGATTAAAAATCTTTTGGGAGGAAATTGCTTTTAATATAAGCAACTAGCAAGGAGTATAAAAATAAACAGATAAATACAGTATACATCTATAAAGCCAAGAATATATTGAAGGTTGCATTTGGCTAAACGGGTTGTGTCTTGCTCACAGCCAGAATAGTCCTCATTCTTGAAGAGTTTTTAAAGCCCATCAAGCAGCTGCTGCTCCAACCTGTATCCAGTGAAGAAGACCTTGTTCAGAGCTACCATTAACAAAAATTTTCTACAAACCTGTTGTTATCAAAACTGGGGTCATTTGCATGACCTATTGCAAGCAAAATCTGGAAGGTGAAGATACTTAACTGCCTACTTGTATTCATCTCAATTTACAGTTCAGCTTAGTTCATACTTATTGTCTGAATTTGCAACAATTGCAGGCAAGGAAGAGCTAGTAGATGGACCTTCTAGAACCAGTATCATGATTTCAGTTTGCTGTGAATTAATCTTTAACACCAGCAGCTCAAGTGTCTTGAATAAACAGCCCTGGTGTAAAAGTCTTCCCAGTAGCATAAGAATTTCCCTTCTTGTCAAGGAGTTGAAGTTTGATCAGGAAAAGGAAATTGAAATTGTTTCATATTTCATATAAACCCCCTTTTTCTTATGAAACAAGCTGTACTCTAACACAAGGTTATTTTTGTGCAACCCCATGTGTATATTTTAGACAGTGTTATGAAACCCCAGGGTGGTGAGTATTCACTCAGAAGGGTAAGTTAGAAATGCCATGAATTGTTGCACATTTGCACTGCATTCTCATCAATATTTCTGTACAAAGATCAAGATTCACTTTTCATTGCATTAGTTAAGAATCAGGTTAATCTGAGGCAGTGTAAGTCACTACTCAACTGGAATAAAAATTCTTATCAGGGACTTGCACCAGTTTAATTATCCCTGTTTAAGACTGAAGCAAATCAAAGTAGTTATAGATTTATTGATTTTGAAAGCATAACTTTCTTGTCTAAACAAGACCAAGCAGTGGGTTACATTCAGCATTGAACAAGTACATGGTGCAGACAGTTACAGGGTCAGCTGAAAAGATATTCGAGTTACATTATATAAATGGTTTTCTTTCAGGTTTAAACGGAACCAACCCACCATAAATTGTTTAAGATAATGCTCAGATGCAATTACTCAGATGAAGTGATATAGAAAATCTGTGTTCAAGGCCATCAAACTACCAAAAATAAAGGAATTTTCTTATACTTCCTTGACTAGCTTCTAGGAGGAGAAAAAAAAAAAAGAGAAAAAGCAGTAAGAAAAGGATAAGAGTAAGAAAACTATGCTAGTTTCATGGTGGAGTAGGTGTGTCTTTGGGAGAGGTACTTTAAAGATCTGTT
The DNA here is from genome assembly GCA_013398995.1 of Alaudala cheleensis. NCBI lineage: Eukaryota > Metazoa > Chordata > Aves > Passeriformes > Alaudidae > Alaudala > Alaudala cheleensis. Next base: position 354,988 of record VWYE01000379.1, on the reverse strand, counting down.
ATATGATGGCACAGGATCAATCATATGATATGTGTTACTAATCCTTTCTTAAAGGAGAGAGAAATAGGCTGAAAATCCATGCAAAATGTTGCAGTTGGAAAATCTGTGTAGGAGATCTATGAGTAAAAAGTGGCTGATGAAGAACTCTCTAAGAACTCTACAGAATTTCTCTCCCTCCAACACCTCCCTCTTGTGTATGAGTGTGTGCACATATATGCCTTTTGATCCTTGGAGTGTTTGGTGTTAACATACTTGGAAATCTGTTTTTAAGTGTTGTATTTTAAATCCATTCTCATGTTTTATATCAATGTACCTGCTGCCAATGTGTTGTTTTCCTCATCTGTTGGCTTAAAAAAAAATAGTAGCACGATGAAACCTTGTTTGTTGTACATGCATTAATTCCATGTGAACAATTCCCCAACTGTATTGCTGAAAAAAGCATTTTATAAAAGGTCATTTGCTTTTGTCCCTTCCAGAATGTACATGAAGCAACAATTTTCATATATTCTGGGAAAAGTATTGGACATTTTTGTTCACGCCATCCCAGGCACCTTTCTGTCCTTACATGAGCATATCTTGCAAACCTGATTGTGCTCTGTGCATGAATGACGTCTGCTTCTTTAATAGAAAAGGCAGAGGTGTATAGCTGTAATATTTCATCACTGCTTCTGGGGATTTTTATTTGTAAATTCTTGCCATTTGTCATGTTGTCTCTACTTGTCTTGTTGCAAATAGAGGTACCAGGCATTCCTTCTGATATAGGAATGTATGGAAACAACAAAAATTCACTTATTCCAATTAGCTGAATTTTCTTCTGATTCTGTTCTGCCTGAGAATTTGGGTACTGGTATTCTTTCTCCTCCTCTTGTACCAAGGAGGCTTGAGAGATTACAGTAGAGATAGGATAAAGTCCGAGACTTCCTACCAAGATAAAACTGAGGCAAGACTGGAGAACTGTGGGAGAAAATTGGGAGTATGAGCAGACAACTTTAGAAGGTAATTTGTCTAGTTTTGACTGCATGGCGTTTTTCACACTAGAACACAGATGATTAGATCGGTGCTAATCAATTCTGAATCTAAAAATAATCTGCTGGAGGCTGTCTTTTATAGACTGATCCTGCCTTCTTTCACATCTGAACTTTCCTTAAAGGTTTTCTGTAGGCAAGAGACTTTTCTTGAAAGATACTATTTAAGTTACGAATCTTAAGTCTTAGGGATAACACTGTTTAGTTTCCTGATCATTGATCCACCAACCTAAAACTGCAGAGGAAACTTGCAGGGTTTCAAAGAGAAAAGCATTGAGTTTGGGGCAGGTGAGTTCTCCTGCCCACTATTTTAAATGTTGCAGAAAGCTTTGAGTCATTACCAGAGGTTATTCATTCTTTAAAGTAGGATTCTTGATATGTAAATTTAGTATTTTGAGATGTATTTTGATTTTTCATCTTTAATAAACCCCAAATCCACAGAACATATTTTAAATACCCACAAAAATTGAAGGGGAAGTCCTAGTACAATCTCTAGAGATGTTTTTACATTTATCTTCAGGATTGTAGTGGACTTGCCTGCCCTCTAGATCAGATTATTTATGAACATTTTAAAGTTGTCAGCCAATGTTTATAAAAGCGTATTTTTCTTGTCTGCAAATATGGTCTTAAGCAGTGGAGACTTAGGAAAAAATTATTTAGTTGTTGTTAAATGGTAATTTTTTTTTGTTTTCTTTTTCTAAGCAATCTATTGAATGAATGCTTGATTTTATTAAACCACCATTTTACTTTTCATGCAGAAGTCTTTTGAAGGAAAGAAAACTGTATTAAATAAATCTTTTCTTTAAACCTCTGCCATTACTTCAGCACATGGGTAACCATGAGAGTGAATAATAAGGTCACTTATATGTCTTTCTCTTCTCACTTTTGAGTCATGCATTTGTGTCTCAAAAAAAGGATCTTCAAATTATTAAATCACTTATCACTATCAGAGCCCAACTCCTAAGAAATGTTATTTTTTAAAATTGAAAATCCTAGAAATTACTTTATATTTCTGAAAGGAGAAAAATTCTGAAATGCTTCATATTAAGTCTGTTTCCCTGAAGACTCCTCTAACACCAAAGAACTCAAAGACTGCTGCAGCCTTTCAAAAATTGGGCATTCATATGCAGATAAAAATAAAAAATGAAGATTTAGGATCATTGTCTTTATCATTTAATTATTAAGTATATTTATTTGTGTCATAGTTAAATATTTACCCTTCCCAGCCTCAATTCATCAGGAAATTTCTGTAGCCTTCTATGCCACATCATCAAGTCAACACAGTAATGGGAAGTCCCCAAACCACGATGACTTTGGTGTTGTGCCTGGAATTTTTAGAATCTGCTTAGAAGGAAAATTGCTCAAATAGATGATCTAATCTCTTCCTTTGTTCCTTGGCTAAAACTTCATACTTCACTCTGTGTGTGACTTACCATAGCAGAGATAAATGGTCAAGGGCCACCTATCTCTCCTGCGTCACTTCTGTCCTGTCAATGGGAAAGGCCATCAATGCCCTGCTAGAAGGTTTTTCTGTGTTACTATTTTTGTGTGGAGGAGATATGGACTGTAAAATTCTTTATCACTTCAGCCTGTGAAATACAGAGGCGATGATTAAGGTTGTTTCTCTTCACATTTTTCTTGAATGATCCAGTTTGATCTCTTGGCTTTTCTAAGAATTCTGGCTGATGCAATAAATATTCTTTTGTATATTCCTCTGACATCGTTAACCTCCATGACATCCCACAGCTCAACCATTAGAGCCTCTGCCTTCATGTCAGTTGTTAAAAGAACTATTTGTACCTGTTACAATACCAAAGTTTTATGCAGGGAAGCATAAGCAGGACAACTGTACTTGCAGAGGCACACAAGAGAAGAGGAGTTTGCCATGTGTCACAAGGTTATTGTTAAAAGGAAAGGATGATTACAGCAGAATTAATACAACTGTACTTTGAAAAAAAAAATATGTCTTGATCTGCTTGATGACCCAGTTTCTAACTGTGGACTATCAGTCTAAGGAGGGTCAGCTCAGGGAAAGTGTAAGGCACCCAGAGAAATATTTAAAAGGCTAAATCAGGTGAGAGGTGAGGGTGGTGCTTCAGAGCAAGAAGTCTGTCGATTTGAGGTTGATAGAAGATTTGATTAAAAATTCCTAGGAAGGGTAAATGATAAAATCCACAAATTTGTGACTGCCAAGATACCAACCAAAGTACACACAATCAGATGCCTTGTCCTGATGTGACAGAAAAGACTGAGAAATTACTTTGGTATACAGACAGCCCTGTGTTCAGTAAAATATCCTGAAACAATGCAGATGTAAACTGTTTACTGGTGTGTGGCACTGTGTTCAGTAAAGTGTCCTGAAACAATGCAGATGTAAACTGTTTACTGGTGTGTGGCCCTACAAATGTCAAAATACTGCGTATTTCAGCAGTAGTACAGCCTGCTAAAGAAAAACTCATCATAGTTAAAATAAAATCCTCCTTTTTTTAAAAGGACAGGAAAATTATGTTTCTAAATTTAAGAATATAAGAGTGAGTGAGAAAAGATGATCAGCAGCAAGTTTTAATAAGGAAACCAGATATTCTCAAAATTTTGCTGGTTATCAAGGTATATCTAAAATGCATATGATCCCAGGCTGAAATACTGGGAACCCAAATGCCATGTGGGGCATTCCAGGTTGCAAATAATGTGCCACTTTGTCACCAGGAATGCCCTTGTAGCTATCAATGATAACCTCATAAGTAGTGTTTGTGTTTACTGCTTTAAGTGAAGAAACAATTAACTAGCATCAAGCGAAGACCTTGGACAGTTTGTGATGATGAGCTAGAGGTCACGAATACTGGAAAGGAATTTACCCAAATTTCAACTTTAAATTTTGCTAGATCTAAGAACTTGACCCCAAGTGTGCCAAGGGTCCTTTTTTGAGTTGATGTACTCAAATGTTTCATGGGGCAAGCTTTAACCCAATAAATGGTTTTAATTTCATCATTGGAATGTTGGCACAATGACATAGCTACTTTTCACAGACTTCAACAGGAGCTAGAACTGAATCGAAATTCCTCTGTTACACTGAACAAGCAAATGTATGTTTTATTCTTTTGGATAAGTGGGTGGGAATGGGAAGTCCAGAGACTTTTCATAGAGGAAATTGACACAAAATTTCGAAAAAAAGGAGAATTCTTTGTCATTCACCTACATAAACATTTTTCATTAATTACCTTTTTTTTTTTTTTTTGCCAGTGCATGATAACCAATATGGCATGTGCTGTACAAGCCACTATACAGAACAGGAATAAATCTAGTATTTAATTGTTTATTCAACACATTTATATATTGACTTTTAATGTGAAATGGATGTACCAACATTAAAAACAGGTATAAAATTAAACACAGTCTTAAATAAAATAACCTGTCAAGAATTCAGCTTTTAAAGCTAGGATTAGTGATTGTATTTCTTCAATGCTAAACCAGTAAGACAAACAAAGCATTTGTTATGTTCTACCTCAATACCTCCCACAAAAAACCTGCCTTTGAAACCCTAGAAATAGGGGGAAAGAAAGGAAAAGGAAAAAGTTTCCTTAATCCAGGATTTAGTACTCCTACGCATCTTGGAAACATCTAGTAATTTGGTCACTCACCCCCTGGGGTATTTCCTAGAAGCAGAATTGAGCAAGACTGAAAATGTTTTTATTGCACTGTTATGGGCATGAAGATAAGACATTAATTCTTGATCCATAAAATATGTACCAAGTGTGACATCTTTTTTCATGTGATTTTTTAAAGACTACTTCAACATTTTTGTTCATTATTTTCCTACCAAAATCATACAAAGCTCCAGAAATCATGATCAAAATTCTGGTTGTTCATCACTAGTGTTAGTCCTGCTTGGTTTTGTCTTTGTTTTTGTTTATTTTTTCCTCTGGACTGTAACTCACCATGATGGGGCACTGAAAATGTGTTTTAGGGTAAATTTCCCATTTTCATAATTTTAAAGTTTCAAGATAACACCTCAGTGTTACTTCTATCAGCATGGTTTTGAATGCTGTCATGTTTTCTCTTCCATAGTAAAATCCTTCATAAAGGCTATAAGAAAGCTGAAGCAAGACTATTTTTAGACTACTCCTCATAATGCCATACAAGCTTTATATTTTGAGACATCCTAAATCAGAGTTGCTCAGTGTTTTTTCTATTATAACGGATACCAATTTTGGTTTTGCTTCTCTTAGGCTTAGCCTGGCATTGCTATTATATTTTCAAGGTGTTGTAATCATGAGATCTTACCAAAAAAGTCAACTAGAAAAACCAGTAATTTTCTATGGGAACATAAACTCAAAGGAGGTTTTCAACACAGTCCACAAACCCAAGCTATTATCATTAAAGAGTCCCCAGAGGATTAGAAACTGAAAAAAAAAGTCTTGATTCTCACTTGGAATATGATGTTAATGAATTCGTATGGAGCTTGGCCTGATGCTGCTCACAGTGAATCAGCAGAAAAAAATTAAGCTCAATTTCTCTTCAGAAAAGGGGCTTTCCCAACCTCAGGCCCACCCAGCTTAAGCTGTCTCCTTCCTTTCTCCTTCTCCTGTCACTTTCAGCAGTGGCAGAAGTTCCAGGTCTACCTTTTGGTACCAGCTGTCTGGGTTCACCTCCCTCAAAAAGTTTCTGCCCTAAAATAAGGGGTTTTCTCTCTAGTAAGAAATACAAAAACCTCAGCACTATCCAGGCAAACCTACTTGGCAGAACAGGAAATTCCCAGATGGTCAGGAGGAATTTTAAAGCGTTGGAGTGATATGTTGCAAAACACTAGCCTGGCACCCACAGAGACTGAAGCCTGTTATTTATAGAAAATCAGAGGCAAAATAACGGATGATGTGCTTTGTCACAATATGTTCTACAGTCACTGCATTGTGTGCACATTAATTTGTGGGGCACCATCAAGATATGAAATGATAGCATGGTCTCTATCCCCAGCCAGTTATTTCCTCTGCATGCCTAGAAAGATACCAACTAAATCTGTGAGCAGTGGTAGTTTTATAATAATGGGGGGGAAAAAACCCCTTAAATTTTTAAAAGAAAATTAGGATTAATTTATTAATAAAGAGATACAAAAGAGAGGGATTATATTATTTAGCTGAGAACTCTAACCTCCTGGTGAAAGAAAGAAAGAAAACTTGTAGGGGGGGTAATATTACCTTTATTTCTATATATTTATTTATTCAAACATTTATATTAATTTATTTAAAAAATTACTTTCTTTCCACTGGATTCCAGAGGATTTCCAGTGGACCATGTGCTGCCCTGGTGTGCTGAGTCTCGGGTTTTATCCAGGTAGGAATGTTTGGCTCCTCCTCCTGGGTGGAGGCCAATGGGCTGATTTAAATGGCCCATTAACAGCAGATGTCCCCCTGGAGGTAAGATGGGTGGTGCCCACCTGCCTCCTCCTCCTGAAGTTAGAAGAGGTAAG
>VWYE01000379.1:312526-348000 GCA_013398995.1 Alaudala cheleensis | reverse complement strand
TTTTAAATTTTACTTAAGGAATTAAGCATTCCTCAAGCTGTAATCAATATCAGAAACTAGGTGATTTATTTATGCAAGTGTGATACCTCTGATTTTTTGGGAAATCTAAGTTTATCATCCCTATTACTTTCTGAAAAGAGTATCTTAAGATTTGTCACATTGCCTTCGTTGTGATAAAGATATTTTCCATGGTAAATGCTATTGTTGAAAATATGATAGAAACTGTATTGCTGTAGTTTTCATAATGATTTAGAGGAAAAATTGAAATTGGAACAAAATCTTACAGATTAGGGCTCTGTAGAGGCTAAAAACCAGTGTTTTGTTTAGTGGTATACTGGAAATGCATATCTGGATGTTAGAATCATAGAATTTTTGATGTTGGAAAGAACCTTAAAGACCATCTAGGTCCAACCCCACAGCCACAATCAGGTACATCTTCCACCCCCAAACACGGATTTCATCTTTCTCATGATTCTTATTATGGTTTAACAATCATGTCATTTATCATATGATTACACAGGTGCAGTTTTGCATGATCTAGTAAAGACAAGCCTGTGTAGGTCTAGTTCTCCTTCCCAAGCCCAACCTTTGTTTCCACTCCCCTTTGAATCTATTCCCATGATTTTATCCCTAAACTACTAGAATTTAACCCTTATGCTGTCAGTCTTGCATTCCTTTTTTAAAGAATGGCAACAAATGATCATAATTCTAAAACCTTTTGAGTTCAGGATCTCAACACATTTTAAAATTATCAGTGAATAAATCTTTATAACACATAAAAAGCTTAGAGGTGGCAGTAATTTTCTTAGCACTACCCATTGGAAAACCCAAGGCACACAAACTTCAAGCTGAGTCCCTAAGTACCTTTAGGCACTTCAGAAACCTAAGTACAGCCAACAGTAAACCTAGACCTGAGACAGGTCCAGTTTTTATATGATAGCTATCACAAAACTGCACACTAATACAGATGGGTAAATATCCAACTTGTCTCAGGTTACTCCTCTCACTACTGTCCAAAAAATTTGGGTTTTGTGGGCTAATTTCATAGCTTGTGCAAATCTACACTGCTCAGCTGAGGTTGGTGGAATGGTGTTGATTTAAATCAGGTTAGCTTCTGGATGCTCATGCTTGCACTAAAACCTGATTTACAATGTATCTTGATGCCACCTTGATGAATTTGAGGACTTTATTGGAATGAAAACTAAACTGGTCAGAGCTCCTGCACACATCCATGCTATTTTCTTTTCTCACTCAATTTCTGAAATGGTTGTTTTTTGTATATCTGCTGAGACTAGCCCTGGTCACACAACCTGATGTGCAGAGGAGCAGCGCTGTGGCACAGCAGTGAATCCTCTGCAACACCCACACATGGAAATACCAATCCATTTGATATCTATTTGTGTTTGTCAAATGACACATGCAGAAAGATGAGCCAGTGGGTGAGGCAGGCATGGCTGAACAAAGGGGTTTGACTGGGGCTAAGGACGGAGAGATTCTGGCCTATGGAAGAAGGGCCAGGCCACTCAGGAGTGTTACAACAATGTCATGAGGTTCTGTAGGGAGAAAATTAGAAGGGCCAAAGCACAACTTAATCTGGTTATTTCTGTAAAAGACAAATAAAAATATTACTATAGTATTAATTTAGTAGTTAGAACAGTTGGTTTTGGGAAGTGGTTGACTCACCATCCCTGGAGGTATTTAAAAAGCATAGATATGGTGTTTAGGGACATAGTTTAGTGGTGGAATTGGCAGTGCTGGGTTAATTGTTGGACTTTCTGGTCTTAAAGTTTTTTTCCAGCCTAAATGATTCTATAGTTCTATTACTATGAATAAGATAGATCAGTTTGTTGCAAAGTGCTTACACAATACAAACATTTTAAAAGGGATTAGTCTCTACACAAAGCTTTGGATCAAATTTTTCAGCACTCTTCTACTGTTTTATGATACATAATTTTTATCAAAGGCAAAGTATCATGCATTGCAGTACAAATAACTACAGAAATATGGATATTCAATTGATTTTTTAAATTAGTGACTCCATGCTGCCACTTACTTGCCTAAGCCCACATGGGGTGAATTTTCAGACACACCAAGCAAAGCAGTGTTTTTATACATTGTAATTATGTGCATATTTCCAAATTCACTATTCTGTGTACTATTTTAGCTGATTCTTCATATATGTTCACATGTCCTCTACTGAATTTCTTAGAAAAGCTGTGTTCATATAAATATTTAGAATAGCATACTTGGGTTTGATTTATGGTTTTTCAGATGTCTTCTAGGATAGAAGTTTTAGCTTGTTAGGTCAAGCCACTGTCCTCTCTGTTGCATAACATGTAAGTGAACAATTTATTAAAATACATAAAATTACATAAGAACAAGCAGGTTTGGTAATAATGTAAGGAATGTCAGCAGTGAAGACATTTCTGAACTGTTGAGTAGAAAACATCAAATTTTTAGTAGGAAGAAAGAACAATAAGAAAATTTTAAGGAACGTTGTTATTATGTCTGAAAAGTTGTAGACGACATTTCAACTAAAAAAACCACCAGATCTACTATCAATANTTATGGTTTTTCAGATGTCTTCTAGGATAGAAGTTTTAGCTTGTTAGGTCAAGCCACTGTCCTCTCTGTTGCATAACATGTAAGTGAACAATTTATTAAAATACATAAAATTACATAAGAACAAGCAGGTTTGGTAATAATGTAAGGAATGTCAGCAGTGAAGACATTTCTGAACTGTTGAGTAGAAAACATCAAATTTTTAGTAGGAAGAAAGAACAATAAGAAAATTTCAAGGAACATTGTTATTATGTCTGAAAAGTTGTAGATGACATTTCAACTAAAAAAAATAACAGATCTGCTGTCAATACCTCAAATATTTCTTCCAACAGAAAAAGCAGCTTTTATGTGGACTTAAGGATTATCTATATTTTTTTAACCTTCTTGATGTTATCAGGGCTATAGAATATCAATATCACTTTGATTTTTACTAATTTCACTCTAGTTCTGCTTACTGGAATATTCACTGCTCTTGTTCTGTTTCTGTTTACTGCAGATTAGTACAGAATTGCTGAGTTCAACAAAATGTAACTAAAAGCAGAACAGGCATTGTTTTCTTTTGCATATGTACACATAATTTTGAACATATGGTTCCAAGCATATTTTCAAATTAAATTGTCACTAACTTCAATTATTGCTTGTCTTTAATTTTTTTTCCCTACTTTTATGTTTTGCATTTGTTGCCCAAGTCATTCATAGCCAGCTGCAAGACCCCTTCTTTGGGCAACACCCTGAAGGATGTAAGAGAAGGCAGCTAGAAACGAGAGCATCCAAACATAATTATATTCCTTGGTACAAAGGGCTATGCTGAGAAATGAACCTGGGAGAGGTAAAAACACTTCAAATTAGTGATTGCTACTGGCAAAGGAGATTTTGAGAGCTACTAAAGATCAGCTTTCATCTGGAGGCAATCTAATTTCTGGTGATGTCACTTTTTCTTTCAGATACTCACCATACTTGGGACAGGCTGAAAAATTTACATTTACTCTTATTTCAACACATGATCTAAAGAAAGTTTGACATTATAAAGTACGCTTTTGGCACAAGATAACCTTTTAAATGTATATAATATTTTTCATCTTCCAGTTATGACCAAGCAATATCTAAATTGTTAAGCACATTGTCTTGAGGAATATGATGCAAAAGGGGGTATGTCCCATCTAGGAATTCACATATTCTGTAAAAGAAGGATATTGAATGAAACTGAAAACATCTGCAGTTTTCACAGACTTAAAATATATTTTGGAAGAATCCTTTTACCACATTTTGTTATTTATTGTCACAGAATCTCTTTATACTGACTTCAGAAAGAACATTAGCTAACTGCATTACAAATGTGAAAAGAAATACATCTTTGACAAGGCTGGCTTGGTTGAAAGTGGGTATGATGCTAAAGTAATTAGAAAAAATATATCAGAGTGTGCTGTTCAACTATCCTGTTAGAAAACATGTATCTTTATTTTTTACCTAGTGATAGTGAAAATTGAGATATAACAATAATTCTGATCAAAGCAGTGGCAATTTACATGTATTCATCTCACTTATACTAACCTCTTTTGCTTTGAGGGCAAAGTACAGCTCTGAGTGACAAAACTTTAATTTAACAGGATTTTCTTTTGTCAATAAATACTATTCTCAATGTATCAGATTTGGTGGAATTAATAGAGTGATTTAAATCTTGAATTTCCTAATTTACATATCAAAAGGTTATAAATCAGTGAGAAATGAACACACATTGAGCCTAAACAATGTGAATATCCTGAAAATGGTTAGATGAAGATGAAACTAGATTTTAAATATAGGAAGTAATTTAATATTGAAAAATCTTGGTTTTTATTTTTTTGCCTATTTCTATTTTCAAAGTAAAATAAGCTGATCACTTTTAGTTTGTTTTCAGTTTAGTACTCTGTACTTTCAATCATCACAATAGTACTTTCTGCACTTGTTTATGTAGCATGAGAGAAGAATGGTACAGAGTCCTGTCTTTAATTTTGTAATTTTTTTAAAGTTTCAACAAATAAAGATGATGTTTTATGACACAAACGTCCATTTCTAGATGCTAAAAAGCCGTCTGGCTCCACAATCTTCAGAAAAAGTATTTATGAAAAACTGTAAAAAAGTATTCATTTTTTGGGCCATACATGGATTACCTTCGGTTTTCAATATTAACATCACCATCAAATTGTCTTGTTTCTTTCTTTCCTGTACTCTTTTTGTTTATTATAAATTCATATTCTATGATCCATCTCTTCAAGTGCCTCTGTTAGTTATGGCACAGTTTTATTTCCTCATTAATATGTTTTTCCTTTAGTTATTCATTGTAGGTAATTTTCCAGCTGTTGCTTAATTATTCAGGTAATTTCAGGAATTTCCCAGGATTTTTAAACCATATTTCAGTTTCATCAGTATCTATTATTCATAGTTATCTGTGAAAGGAAATGCAATCCTGGCTCAGAAACAGCCAGTCTGAGGAGCTGGCTTTAGCTGCAGGTCTTGTATTCCCTGAGATCCCAGGGTGTGGGGGAACTGGAGTGCCTAGGAATCAAAGCTGACCCAGAAACCTTGGCATCTGGCTGTTATGGCTCCCAGGAGCTTTGAAACTCCTGGCTTTATGGCTGTCCAGGATGAAATCCAGCCAAGAGCTTTCTAACCTTGGAGGACCTGGGAATCTGGGCCTTTGCAGCTGGCAATCCCACAACTTTCTGTGTCACAGGTCCCTGCAAATCTGTTCAGTGGCTCTTTGCAGAGCTGGGAGCCTGAAAATCTCTTTGTGTTGGGCCACACAGGAGCCTGGCAGTGAAACTGTCAAATCCTGCCTAAAAAGCAGGTTTCTACTGCAATTTTTGTATTTGAACTTTCATGAAATATTCCTAGAAAAATAATTTGGAATTCTTTAAAAGGGAAAGAGTTTTGGAGCAGTGTTAAACATATTAGCCTAAAGACCTCAATTTCTTAATGTTTTGCTCTTGGAAACACTGGTGTGTGGAGCAAGAACATCTGAGGTATCTTGCAATGGCCCCAGAATTGATTTCAAGCCTTGCTGCAGAATTGCTATGGATAGGAAGATATGTCCTATATTATTATCATCTCAAGGTTATTTCACATAAGGGTGTGCATAGTATGGGTTTATGCTGGAATTCCACAATGATCATAATTCTATTTGCCCTAAAATCATCTGAAGTTTGGCAATAAGTTTCAGTAAAAACAAATTAGATGTTTATTGAGAGATGAACAGACTATTTTGGTATGTTGAATTTATGTCTTTTTATAATGGTTGGGAGGCTTGTTGTTTTTACAAATTGGAATGGGGTTTGTCTAATCTGTGGATGTAAGCTGAAAAGAAAAAGATTTTCAAAGAAAGTGACAAGGTTGTTTGGGTTCCAGTAATGTGGATACTTACGGTTTTTAGTTAGTTATATTTTTTTCTAAAGGGCATATATTTCCAGAAAAAAGTACATCTTTAGTTTCTGGCTAGAGATGCAGAATATTACACTTCCCTAGTAGTTTGGATTACCAGAACTTTCTGTGGACGAAAGTCACAAGACCAGAATTCAAGATCAAATTCTATCAAAACTCCAAACATTCAGATGCTTATTGTATCTTAATATTTCAATACCTATGGGCTAAGAAATGTATCAACTTCTGTATTACATAAGACAAGAATTTTACATGGGCCAAGAATTCCATAGGAAAATGTTTTGTTTTTCAGATTTCCAATACTCTTTGCTAAGGAGCCGCAAACTTTGTGAAACAGTATTTTATCTTAGACTTTGGGGTTTTTTATCAGAATATTCTGAAATATCTAGTGTATGATCTAGTATGAGTGGGCAAAAAAGGCTGGGTATTGTCCTGCTTAGTCCAGTCTGTTTGGACTCTTGGGTTTTCTCATCAGCAGTTGTTGTTTGCCTAAAATCACATTTTTTTTACTTTGTATGACTGTCGTAGCACACAGAGGTCTCCCAGAAAGTTTTGGCACTGCCACCCATCAGCTAGGAAGAACTTACTCATCCTATTCTTCTGTTTGCTCTCCCAGTGCTGAACTGGGAGAAAAGCTACAGCCTTGGTCCCTCAAACCATCTTCTGTGAAGTAGAAAAAGCTCTTGGAGAGGAAGTGTGTGTGACCAGAGGGGCCAGCTCTTCAGAAGCATCAACTGCTGCATTGGACTGGGCTCTGCTTTGTTTGACTCTGTCAGTTAACCCTTATTAACTGAACTAATGCTTTTGGACAGGACAGTGCAGTGGAAAACAGCTTTTGAAACAAAGGTTTAGAATCGTGATATCTATTTTCAGGCATATGTTTTGGTTTAGGAATGGTATTCTCCAATTTAGTACTCCCACTGCTTTCTCCCCCTTCCCCTGTGGCAGGATGGAGCAGGGAACTGGAGGCAGGAAAGGCAAAGATCACAGGTTGAGATAAGAACAATCTACTGGTAACACCAATGAGATAAAAAATTGACCAGTAATTGCAGTTACAGAGGGTACAAGAAAAGGAAGGTTTCACACAGAACCCCACTCTCACCCACACGCCTCTCCCCAATGACAGGTAATACTGGATGGCTCCCTCCAGACTTTAACCCTTTTCCCTGGAAGAGGCTCCCTTCCCATTCCCCTGGCAATGACTAAAGGTGGTATAGAATAACCTCCAGGTCCCAGCCATGTTCTCTCTCAGGTACTGCAGGAACCAGGACAGCATATTATTAAAATTCAATGAGCAGAGAAGCAGTTAAAAATGCTGTGAACCACAGAAACCTATTTGAAGACATTGCATTATGCTTTAATACAAAGGTAGATGGATACCTTGAGTTTGTATTGCAAACTTTTTTAGCTGTCAAAACAAGGATAGAGGTATGTTTACTCCTTAATACAGATCTCCAGAACTGAAAATCACAGGATGCAATTGCTAAGATGAATATGAGAATAAAACATCAAAATATTTCTTGCAAAAGTGAGGGTATTATAAATGGTCAAATGAAGTGCTTCAGAAAAAGCAGAAACTATTGAATTTATTGCTTTTTTCCCCTCAGTCAAGATTCTGTTCAGCAACATTAAAGTTTAATGTTAAAAGCATGCTTGAGACTCATTGTGGTTTTCTCTCAAAGAAAAGTGCCTATGGAGGTTAGTTATTAGCTTTAAAATCACTTGTGATTATAGGACATCTTAAACTACAGATTAACATATAGGGCTTGTTACATGAAACCAGCAACTACAGTGATTTTAGTGGATTCAGGATTGCATACAAGAGTAAAAGGAAGGACCAGTGATGGTAGGAAGGTCCTCCCAATTTTAAACTGATTCTTAATGTTCTGTTTCTCTCTTTAATAGGGAAGTACATTCTTCCAATTAACAAAAATACTCCTTAACAGAGGTAACATATTTCAGGATGTAGTAATCAAAACCATCTACTACTTTGCAATCTTTCTAATGATTTAAAAAGACCTATTCAAGAACTTTGCTCAGTCTGACACTATGCTGATGTGGTGAGAGGTAGAAGGTGGGGGACCAAATGCTCTCCTGCTGAGAAGGTTCTTATAGCATGTGAGAGTGCTGTATTCATTCATTCATTTCTACAGATCAGAAAGGTGCCAACAAGGCTTTGGTATATAATAGATATATAAAGCCTAATCACAGCTTTTAAAGAATGTTTCTACATGTCTTTGTGAAAGGAATAGTTTGGTCTCCCAAGACCACATAAAGGTGCATCTTTTCAGCTCGTGACTCAGACTATGTAAACACACCAAAGACATGAAATGCTGTATTGTACTATTTCCTGATAAGCAATAAGTACCAAAAAGTATTGTGTCTCAAGGGCTAGAATGCAGGCTAAGACCCTGAATTAATAGCATTCTTCATGTTTATGTATTAATTGGGAAGTTAGAGAAGAAAGAAACAAATAAATAGTGGGAAACAAAAAAAGGAAATCATACGCAGTGTCAGGTAAAGACTTGGAAAAATTATTAGTGTTACCACTTTTAAAATATTTATTTAAACTCTCTTTATTTGTTTTCCCTTATAAAAATCTTATTTTATTTGATACAGATCTCACTCTGCCTGCTTTATAGTACATATAATCAGCAAAAGTTATACAAACAAAATAGCAATTCAAAGTTTACTTTGTGCTGAATGCTTGCATTAATAGATATCAAACATTCAATTATCATTAAATGGATTTTGGAAAAGTTTACAATTTCAGAGGACCTGGCTAGGAATTATTCACGTTATTGAAAAAGTTTGTATTCTGCTTTCTGTCAGTTGAAATAAACAGCTAGAAAAGGTGTTGCTCTGCAGCCATTTTCTGTATTATGCTAAAGAAAATTAAAGGCTCATCACTAATTTGAGGTGATTCCTTTATAAAATTTGGTCAGTAAGTCACTGAAGTCAGACAGTTACATCTGTTTTTTTTATCCTGGTTATATTAATAAGAAAGAATTCTCTAAAAAATTTATTTTCTATACCATACTGATACAAATGGGAATTGAGATTATTTTATATAGGTGACACATAAGCAAATAATTCAAGTAAGGAGACATGAGTAACCACGAACAGAGATGATTCCTAAGGAAAATAAATGCAGGGAATTGGGTAAAAGCTGTTTGTAGGGTTGTATATAAATAAACAGCAATAACAGACATCTATTTTTTCAGAATGACTTAGCTAAAAATATTTCCATCAGTGGAAAATATTGTAATACAAAGAACTAGACACACACAGATGAATCTTTCTTAGAAGTTAATAGATGTTTTGATTAAGTTATTACATTTATTGAAGCCCATGTTTTTATTAAATGGATTATTTTTAAATATAAAATGACCTGTTATCATAAAAAGCTTTGTCTTTTAAAATTTATTTTGTATCACTCTTGATGGATTAGAACACAGAAGTCACATGTTAAATGATATAGTGGAAGAATATATCACTTTGTGTCACACAGATTGGCTGATGTTAATTTACAGGGCACTAGTCATGACCCGTCACTTAAGGAGTCAAATATTTTCCATTATAACCCTCCTTTAAATTTTCTCTTTCCTTTTTTGTAATTCACAAGATAATTCACATGTATCACAGATGTTGATACATCTTTATGCGCATTTTTAAAAAGCACATTTTATTTTAGATGGCACTCAGTCCCCAGAGGGGAGCACCCTGGGCACAGGGTGGCAGTGAGAAGGTGCTGTCCCCAGCAGGGCACTCTGTGCTCACAAGATACATAAAGCTGTTGGGTGTCTTCTGGCTCCTCATTTGTTGCTGCTGTGGTACAACAAAAGTGGCAGGCACAAACCACAGACAGTGAGTTAGCTCAAGAAATAAAATGGTTCCAACAACTGGCTGGCTCTGGCAGGCTAATCAAGTTAAAATTCTAAAAAAGTCTTTTTCTAAAAAGACTGAAAGTCAACAAACCATTATAGTGGCCCTGAAGGAACTGGCTTTGTTTGCTTGTTTCTGCAAAAATAGGAATATAAAGAACATTATAATGCAGTTGCAAACTATTATGCTGTCACTTGTAAATTCAGAAGCTAGATTCATTGACCAGGAATTCACCTTACATTGCTAATGTAAAGATTTATGGAAGATGGTAAGTTTTGGAGATGCTTGTTCTACACTGGTTGGAGAAAATAATGGAAGAGGGTAGTTTTGCCCTGACAATAGAGATTTAAAAGTCAATAGTCCTTGCCTTATAACACACAGTGGCATAGGCACTCATGTTACTCATTCCCAGGAAATACAGGGAAAAAGTGAAATGAAATTAATTAATCCCTATAAAGTTATAGATATCTCTAAGTCTCAAAAATATCAAAGAAGTATGAAATACTAATTCCTTTCTTGTCATATTGTTGTATACACCACTTGAGTTGGGTCAGAGCACACTTCCTCTTTGTGCAGCCAGAAAAAAAATTTTATTAGTTTAGGCCTAGAAGTGGAAAAATCTAGTTATAAAATAACAAAACCATGAAAACTTGTGAGACTAATACTTACATTTCAGCTCTGAAATTTTAGAAGTTATGCACTGGACTGATTTTCCTTCTCACCTAAGGGATACCACAAGCTTTTGCACAGGCTTTGGATAACACAGAAATAATACAAATTCTTCTCACTGCTACCTAAGTTTCAAATTCATATGAATTAAAGAAACCTGGAAATAATAATTGATTTTGTATCACTTATGCTACCTGCTTAGAATAGGGATTGGACATTTTATCAGCTAAAGAAAAAATGTTTATACGTTAACATGTAACCAATGTCTGAATCACTTCTCTCTATTGCATTACATATGATATTAAATCCTTAGTTTTGAACGGTAACCCAAAATCTATTGCATCTGAAATTATCAAGGGTGCACCCACTTGCAAACTTCCACAGGATGTCATCCATAGGATATCCAATTGTGCATTTTATTTTTTGAAAAGTAGAAGAATGAATCAGTACTTAAAATCAGTTTAGTTGAAATTACAAACTGTATTCATTATCTCAAATTATTTCATTGTATGAATTTTCCAAAATATAAGAGGGCAATCACACTTGTTAGAATAGAAAGCAGTAATTTAAATACATTTGCCTATAAAAATTTAAAAGAGTTTTACAAGAATTTAGGAATCTTTAACAGCAGAGGGCATTCTCATTTTCTGGGACATTAGTAAAAGGACATTTTAATTTATACAAATATTGTGAATATACAGAATATAAAAATTATATAGAACAATAAGAAAAAATATAAATACAAGGAAAAATCTCACAGTGAAATACTAAGACCTGTATGCATTTTAAGAAGATTGCCTTGACTGTATTATGTATTTTTGGAATTAAAGAATACACAGTAATATTTCATTATTTTAGGGTCCAATAATTGTTCATATGGAATTTGGTTTGGATATGTGTATGAATGTGTGTACACATTCATGCATGTGTTTGTATATAAATGTTTCTTCTATGTTTCAATCCATTGTTTGTACACATAAAAACTTGAAGCACTTGTTATGATAAATACAAATCTATTCATGTGACCTTGAAAGGAAATATATATCTATATAATTAATTAATATAAATATATTTCCTTCCAACTTCACAGTTAGGAGATGCACACGTGGCTACACCATTTTGAACTACCTCTCTGAATTACTTGCTAAGTGTCTAAACTTTTTCTTCTATGGAGATAGTCCTGCCATCATCTTCAGGTCAAAGTTCCCACTGAAATGAGGAGTTTAGTCTGAGCAAGTGTTCTAGGTTTAACCTCTTCATCAAGAAATAGCTACCAATAAACTCCATTTCAAACAACATATGTGCTCTGACAGAATTGCATTCTGATTTATTTTATTAAACTTACATTTAAAAAACCTTTATGAGCACATCATTTAGAATTAACATCTGGAAGCTTGGAACAGATGTAGTTTGAGAATAAGGTAGCTGCAGAAACACTTCCCATCTACTGGTGCTCAGGGTTATTTGGAATTTGCTTCCTGGAGCAGGAATGTGAGGCAGTGCAATGGCTTTCATATGTTTACAAATGGTGCATGACAAGCATCACCGTTCAGCATTGTTTGGGTAAGTTAGACCCACAGGTTGTACACTCAGCATGGATTTTTCCTGTCACAAGAGAGGATAAGCTCATCAGGTCCATTAGGTCAGAGGTTGAATAGGAAAGGCAAGAGACCATGCAACAGTTCCCACCACTATGCCCGACTTGTAAATAAATAGAAGACTTCAGTCTCCACCACTATCAAGTCTTCTCTTTTCACAAACACTTAATTCGGCAGCACAAATAGACTTTTTCTTTTTTTTTCCCCTTAAGAGATAAAAAGACACCTACAGATCTTATTCTGTTTGCCTGGTCCTGTCTGCCTTTCTTTACCATTTGTGTTGATTGATTGCTTCTGTGTTTCATCAATTAAAAATGTTTTAGAGTACAAAGTCTTCAGCATGTTTAATAGAGTCTGGTTAAGTAAACATCCTCCACCAAAGCAGCACAAGTAGAGCTTAAAATAAATATTGCTACTGTGCCAAGTTCATAATTGCTTGCACATTTAGCACATTACCATATCCTAATCATAGCCATAAAAAAAGAAAAAGCTTTGTGCAGTTACTGTAGTTGTCATGAAACTGTGGCCATTTAAATACTGTGGGGTATTTAGATTTTTTAGATATTTGGTTCTCCAGATGATTTTATATCCAGAACTTGTTTCAAAGAGAAAAAGCTGAACCTGAAGGTGAGAGGTGGTCAGGTTTAGTCAACAAAATAGCAAAATAAGTACTAACTTTTTTCTGTCAAACAGGAAAAATTTTCAAGGATACAATGTGAAAGGATCCTATGCCTCTGTCACTCCTACTATTAATCACTTTATTAGAAAGGCAAACTTTCATTTGTTATTTTTACTGCAAGACAGATAAAACCTATTGTAATAGGGTGACACATACCTGTTACAACCAAGAAAACTGGCCTTTACAACTGGATTGTGCAGAAAAATTTATGCATTAAAATCAATGTAAATTAAAAAAAATAAAAAAGCAAACCAAAGCAAAATATTTGTACTAGAAAGATATATAAACTGTTAATGTTACTTCTATATAATGTTACTACTATATAAATTGTAAAAGTAACATCTTCCAAATTTAAGCTGTTTTAAACTGCTCAGGTGATACATAAAATCTTTATAGCATATTTTCACAAAGACATACATAGAGGAAATATAATTTCTGTAAAAGATGTTAATAATAAGCTTTGAAAAATTATAAGGGAACAGGATATAAATCTGATTCATAGTCATTAACACAGTGTTAGAAAAAAATAATAGTGTGTAAAATATTAAAAAATTACCAGTCCTGTTTTCTAATGACTGCTGACTCTAAGAGGAAATGCTGATACAGATTTTGAAAAGCCATTAATGTTTTGTTTGTATCTACTGCTGATAACAATTAATTCGGGCATGTTGAGGAGAGCAGGTTTTCAGAGCAGAGATACTCAAGTTTTCCAGATAATGAAGACTTAACAGGAAAGATATGCTCAGACAGACTTTGCAAGAGCCTCTACAGGAATCCAAGGTAAACTTCCTGCTGATCATGAAGTGAATCTTACATATATAGTGTTAAAATGTGGTCTCTAGATCATATCCTCAATAACTTTTCTAGGGTGTGTTTGACAAGTTGGATTATATTTTCTGCATCCACGGTATCTAGTCAAGTTACATTAGGTCCAAAACTCCAGGTTTGTCTGCCTCTAAACCTCCAGGAAATCTGAGGTTGGAAATAGCCATATAGAAATGATAAAACTGTGTTAACCTGTTTCTGGAATATCTGCCAGGATGTTACAACATCTATTTTTCATCTGCCACTAACTCGCATTTCCTTAAAATTTTTTCACATACTGTCTTCTCCATCACTGTTGAAAATCTCGTTTTCAATCTCTTTGTCTAGGATGAAGATACATTTTTTTATTCAATTGCTGACAAATTTGGTAAAGAAAGTAGAAAGTTCTGAAGAAAACAGTTGAAGTGCTTCCTGTCTAAATTTAGCTTGAGCTTAAATTCCAGATTTTCTGTCTACAGCCTGTTCTACCTTCCACTTTCCTTTAATTTTCCCCTCAGTAGTCCTCTGGGCCCATGAATTTTTACCATATTAATTTATTAAATAAGTGTTTTACACTGGAATACAAAACACAAGATAGCTCTACATGTATGATTAAGAAATCAGCTATTTAAAATACAAATTATTTTTCGAATTTCTACTGATTATATTTATGCCATGTTTGACCAAACCACTGGCAAGCAGTGCTCTTATTTGAATCCCAAACAAAAAGTTTGCTGTATTAGGAGGTGTTCATTAATATACCTGAGATACTAAATTTTAGATTTGTTCAAGCATCCAATAACTACTCACTAAATTTAAAACTAGGTCAGGAAAAGTTTTCATAGTCCATGAGCTTTTATGCATTTGGTTGAAATAGTGTCACAACATTTCCAGGGAATTCTTACAATTTGTATTGCATAAGTTAACAGAAGTTTGCACTGCTAAGAAAAAAATGATCTTTTAATTGACTACTCCAGTTAAGAAAGCACATGAGATGTTGCAATTTCACAGCTGTGCACTGACACAGTGCATTTGCTTGGGGACACCACAGCACTACAGTTCCCCCGAACATGAGTATCCCAACACAACCCAACTCATCCAATAGGAGCAACTGAAGCATTACAGAGAAAGAAAACTAACAAACAGGTTTGCATCACTTAACTGTTCAGTTAATCAACTTACTTTGGTAAGAGATTAAAAAGTGTATTAAATTACATGCCATTTTTAGTTCAGGAACATGAGAATGAATATCTGATCAAGAAGGGGAGATTTTTGAAGAAAATGCTATCCTTCTGTGATGGAATTTATTGAAAAGTGTTTTGTTTTAATTTTGAGAAGGACTCTGGAAAAGAAAGACAGACTTATCCAAGTTAAGAAAGCAATCTCTTAGTGGAATTTTTCTGTCTTTTGTTGTTGTTGTTGTTTTTTTAGTATTCATTTTATTTCTCATCCCTTTTCATTCCAAAAGGTGTATGAATACATGTTGTAGAATATTTAATAGGCACCAAAAGATGTTTTAGAAATTGTACCATAGTGTATGGATCCAATATGGAGTGTGTGGCCAAACTGTAGAAACAGGAAAAATTTAGATTACAACATTTAAGACATCTTGAATTCAAAGGTAGATTATTATAAGAATTTCAGTTACTTTGTGCACAGATTACATAGTCTTTTTTTCTGCTGCCATGGGTCTTCTGGAGGATAACTGCTCTAGTCTTCCTTTGGCTTTCTTGTACTGGAGAACCTAAACTGAGATGAGGGTTCCAAGTATGGTCTTGTGACTTTTAAAGAGTTCAGGGCTGTTTTCAGCAAAGTGCCAAACAGGGAGGGAGCCTCTCAGTCTGCAGACTGAGATCCTTTATTGTGCTTGTGGCTGACCTTTACTACTGTGAAGACACCCTCTCATGTGACTCCTCCTCTACAGAGCAGCGCCAGGGCCACTTGTCCCCACCCTGCACTGATGCCCTGGGCTGTCCCCTCAGGGTGAACAGGCTTGTGCCCACCCAAGCTGCACTTGGTCAGGTTTCTGTCAGCCCATTTCCCTGACCTGCTGGAGCCTCTCTGGGCAGCAGCTCTGCCCTTTGACACACACACCCGCTGCTCCCTGCGGTTCGGGTCATCCGAGTATCTGTTAATTGAAATGGACATTGTCTGTGGCACACTTTGCCAATATTCAACTTCAGGAAATAGTAGGCTGCACACCAACCATCTACAACATGCCACTGATATAATTTTGCTTCATTCAAACAGTTCCTTGGAGTTTGATAAAGTTCTTGGCCAAAATCTTCCAAATTTTAGGTCACTTCAAGTCTAATTCTGAAAATCCGACAGCTCTTCCTGAAACCAAATCCAAAGTCCATTCTGCTTTGTCTAAAGATCTGATGCTTTAAAATCAGGGGACTGAGTAGAAAGGAGGAGTTTTTAGAAATTTAGTTAAGTGAAATTGCCAGTAATCAGGGGAATCTGGGGAGACAGGAATATAACTTTCAAAGGGTGTCAGGCCAGAACTTGTGTCCTGCCATCTGAGATCTTTCTCAGTGCCAGGATGCTTTTTAGGTACAAAACATGACAGATCATGATGAAGCAGAGTGAGACAAAGCTACCTTAAAAACCACTTTCACAACTAAAGTAATTGAGTTAATGGCTGAATGATACTTACAGATTTGTTTTAACTTGGCACAGATAATTGCACACATACAGTTACAACTGTGTTGTATTTTTATTAGGGATTTATTCTGTGTTGAAGGAAATATGCAGGGTTTTTAATGACTTTTACATAAAAAGCTAACATGAAAACAAATCCACATAAAAATGAATTCTATAATCATTTAATCTCCTCTATGAGCAGACAAAACGGTCCTTTCTGTCCTTTACAGGTGACTTTATGTTACAGTGAATGATCCAACTTTATCACTGAGTTTAAAAAGTTCCATTTTTCTGCCTATCTCAGTGCCACAGTACCCAACATTCTCCTCTGAGAGGGAGCAGAGTTGTCCTCCCAGTGCCCTGGCTCAGGAAGAACAGCATCGTTTTCTCTGCGGTATTGAGGGAACGGCAGATTGAGTGACTTTCTCAAGGACACAGGAAATCTGTGGTAAAGCAGAAAGAGGAATCTCAGTATCATGAAACTCTAGACAGCAGTGTTAATCACCAGACCACCAAAGCTCAGGCCTGCGGCACACTCTGCTGAGGGGAAAAAAAAAAGTCAAACTAAATGCTTCAAATTGAAACTCAAATTCAAATTCAAATTGAAAACCCTGCATATTTCCTTTACTTTCCAGCAGAGCTGCATGAGACCTTGTGAATTGTCTGACTGTGAAAACAAAAGCTCTAAAAGACTACAGTCACCCCAGGACAGAGGGGCAGCAAGGAGAGGACATGGTGGACAGCACTGCACAGTGTGCCAACTTTCACACGTGTCAGCACACGTCCTGTGCCAGTGAGGGAGCATGTGAAAAGCAAACAGCTGCAAACCCCTGTAATTGGGCTGGCACTTCACATTGGCAGACCACACCAAGGGAAACAAAGAAAAAAAATGAACCTGAAAGTCTAAGATGGCTTTATTTAATAGCCTGTGTGGTCTGTGGTTGCGGAGCAGGTGGCAGAGGAGACACCTGGACTCTTGTGCAGTTTCCAGCAGTGACAGGAGAGGCAGTCACAGAGTCACCCAAGTACAGCAGCAACCAGGGGCTGTGCCTGCACATTTCCCACCCTCTCATCACACCTGCATGCCTGGGTAGGATGGACAAAGCCCAGGTTATCTTGGTTAGTACCCTGAACTCATGATAAGGTGCAGACAAAGATGTAGAGGCTGTTCAGACCCACTAAGATGACCGGACAAGTGAGAAACAGCAAGAGGCTGTCCTAAGCTTCTTTGGTTGTGCAAGATTAGTCCATTTTTGACCAGTTATGTAATGAATGTGGAATTTGGGAAAAGCCATAATTAGAATTGGGAAAATATGCCCTCATTTGTGCTCCGGTTTCTTCTTTCCTGGAAGACTTGTCCCCTGTATATGCAGTATCATGCTGGAATTCATTTGTCTAACTGATATTTCAGTGCAAGAACATTTCCAGATGGACCCTGATTAGGATTTCACAACCTCATACAACACACTACACACAAAATTCCAGCTCTGCCCCCATTCTGTTTCCTTTGAAAATAAACTTCTAAAGTGGAGACTCTGATTCAGCAGGACTATCAGTGGTTAAATTGGATGTACTCTTTGGAAAGAGAGGATTATACCCATGGGTGGTCAAGCTGATATATTTTAGGGTGAAATTCAACAGTTCTATTGGAAATATAGATAAAATAATAAGACAATACTGAAACACATTTCATTTTGACTTTGTTTTTACTCCCTTAGAAGAAAATTAATTAGAGACTTATCCAAATATCAACAAGATAAATAATACCATCCCTTCCTCACCAAAAAAGATTAATGAAGTCACAGTGAGAGATATGGTCAAAAGGTTTACTGAAATTCATGTCACTCCTGTAACACTGTTACCTGGAAAATTAAACAGCTTTTGTGAAGTACAACTGCTAAAAGGTAATAGAATAAAATCCCAAAATTGCTCATTTCAATTTCAGTCATAAGACACAATGTGAAGTAACAGATTTACCTGTGCTTCAGTGTTTAGCTGTGGTAGGTAAGACCAAGGGAAGAAAAAATGCTTTGGTCTCAACATGGGCAAATGCCTTGAAAAAAGAGTTTGACATCTGATTCCAAATGAAATTTCATAGTTAGATCTTTCCTTTGGTCCTTTTGGTCATACAAGTAGGAATAAAAGACCTCAAACTCCATGGATTTATTTGAATCTTTAAGCTTGGCATGGTTTCCGACAGTCACCAGCACCAGATGTTCCTGAAGACAGTCTTATTTATTTTTAACTCTGTTGATAGGAGCCATCTGCTTCCCAAATATCTCATCTAAAGAATGACTGTAATGTATATTTAATAATTAACTGGTAATGAGCTGATCTGAGCAACTTTATAATTGAGTAAGCATTTATAAATCCTTTCATTTCTTTTGCTTACCTAACAGGATTTTAAACTTCTGGGGTTCGCAAATCACAGTTTTCTGGTGTTATATGAGGCCCTTTTTGATATGAAGTAGAGTTACTTTTCTTTGACACTTTTCAGCAATCCTTAAAGAAAGGTTATGAACCAAAAAATCTGTTGAATATACCTTAAAAATAGTGTCATAAATATATTCTGAACCAAAAGGATATTCCGTAAAGATAAAATGGCAGCTAAATCTTGTAAAAGACAAATATGGAAGAGAGAAAAAAAGAATCAAGTTATGCTTTAGTAAATTTGCTTTTTAAATTTCCCCTGTGCTCACTCACACATTTTTGAGTTTCACTTATTTTATTAATGATAAAATAAGCCACTCCTAATAACAAATGTTCCTGTTAAAAAAAATAATGGAAGCTTGCAAAATTTCTCATACAAATCTTAAGCAGGCCTCCTGATCCTGATTTTCCCTTTGCTGATTACAAAGATCCTTTTGCCTTTGATGCCTTTGATTCTTGGGGATTTTGGCCAGTACATCTCACTGTTAAGAATCACTGATGATCTGTGATTTATAGTTGAATGTCAGCACCAACTTGAAAAACATGAATGTTCTTTTCTTCAGAATTGCTCTGAAAATCCCTTGAGAAGAGAAGAACTGTCTGGCCCTTCCATTTCCAGTCTGAGCAGGAAATACAGGGGAACAAGAAAGCTAGAAAAATACCAGAATATTTTTGCAAAGTTAAAACAGAATCTGGAGTGAAATCAATTTTGTATGCTGTCTTCTTTTTCTTTTTTTAATTAGGCATGTAATGCTCATGAGCAGATGATTTTATCCCTGTGCTTTGGTCACATCTTCAGGTTTCCACAAAGACCTCCTCTGTAATGAGAACATGACTCTTAATCTTTTCTGTCTTTATGGTCTGCACAGCACAGAGATGTCATGTGGATTTATTGTACCCTGAGAAGACCACCGAGAAGCTGGGTTTGGGAAACACAGCCAATGTCTGAACTCCTCAGTGCTGGATTAGCCACCCAAGCCACAGCACATACACTGACCCATGGCAGCTTCTCCTCCTTCTGGGCCCATCCTGGTCCCTTGTCCCCAGTCCTGCTGCTTTTGGTCATGTGGAGAGTATGGATTTTGCCAGCTATGAAATACAGACAGGCACTTTGTATGTCACAATTATTTTTAAACACCATACTGCCCCATATTTAGTTCTGGATGACCATAAGATATCTAGAGAAAAACACAAGCAGTGAAACTATTAAGGTCCATAGTATCCCTCTTTTATCTCTAGTGTAGGCAATGTCTAAGAGCACTGGTTTGTTGGATTTTTTATTATTTTTACTCAGAAAGACCTTTCCATTAGTTTTTGGCTGACCTCAGATTTGATTTTCCAAATAAATATTTTGTGGTTTGTAACTTCAGTCTTAAGCAAGGACAAAACCACTCAAACTCCAGTGATGTCTTTGAATTATGTAGGTTGACAGATTTTTAAGGCTGTTTTACAGCCTCAGCATGGAGGAAAACAGGGAGGGTAAGTGAGAATGACTAATGAAGTTAAATTTCGGGGCGTTGAGGGAGTGGGGGCACAACTTACCAGCTCTATACTGTAGGAAGAAGGAGAGAATATGGAGAGAAATCAAGGTGGACTTGTCCACAAAACAATAAAACAGTGCCAAACAAGGACTTTCTCAGTGTGACATTTTTCTTTGCGAAGCTGGCCCTTAGAAGAGCTCTGCATGTGGCTCATTAAAATTACAGTCCACAAGCAGAGCAAGACACACATTGAATAAAGATCTCTACAAACATGGAATTTCAGGGAAAAATAGGTTGCTTTGTTATAATCTGATGGTTAAGTGTTAAAAAACATACTCTTGGTAGTATTCCTGTGAGCTTCAATAGCACAGTCGAGCCCTCAGAACTGTCTAAAGAAGAATCAGCTCTGCAGACCCATCGAAAACCTCACAAGTCCAAATATTCACGCCTTCTCCACCCTGTTGCCTCAGTATGGCTAAGCATGAGTATTGCTCTCTTTTTTTTACATGAAAGGCCATGTGAGGCCAATTGAGCATGATATTATTTGCAATTTTTCTGTAAAGATACAGGGAAGATATTTTTATTCATAACCTGACAGTAGAACACTAAATTTTTCAAAAGCTAGCAGATTTCAAGATCTGAGAGGAACATCTGACCAGACCTCTCTCATAACCTAAATAAGTTGTCTAAAAAACTCATAGTCTGCTCTTGATCTGGACCATATTTTCTAGAAGGTAATCAAAGGTGAAATCTTGATTCTGTCTTCTCACACACAGCTAGCAAGGAGGGAGAACTGAGTTCCATAATTTTTTAGTTTGATTTTGTTTAATTCAGTGCAACATCTATCCTTAATTATAGTTTATGAACATGAATGTGCACAATAAAATACCAAATATTCTGCAACACTGTTCTTTAAAAAAATAATATTTCCTTACTATTATAATAAAACAGTTGCTCCACAAAGTCCAGTGCTGTCCTCCCTTCTGCTGTCCTGCTGTCCTCCTTTCCCCCGCAGCAAACCTCTTCCTTAGTTAGCTTCATCTGGATTTTATCTGAGTAAAGAGCAGCACTATCTGCTCCTGTGGACTGTGGATGAAATAAACTCAACAGGATAACTCATTAAGAAAACAAGTCAAAAGGGATTTTTCTGTCTGTAGTGTGAGAGATGTTGACAGCAGCTAACCTTACAGGCAAGCTTGTTGCTTCTATGTAAACCTGTTCTCTTTCAGTTTTTTGGGACATGTTGCCAAAGAATTTTGGCACAGTCTACATTTGCCATTGCTGATCCCTTTTAATGAGGTTTGTGGGTCATTTGAAAGCTGCAAAGCAAAGTGAGACTTTGCTTCTTTGTATTTTGCCAATTTCATTGTGCTTTGGGTGGTAGTTAAGGATCATTTCCAAAAGCCAAATAGACATTTTTATTAGGTTTCAACACGGGTACAGCTAATATTCTTTTCCTGGCAGATTTCCATATTCTCTGTGACTAATGCAACCTCTATTGTTTTTTGACAAGAGTAAAAATAGACAATTTTTTTCTTCTCCGAGGAAAGAAGCTGTCAGCTACCAGAAGAATAAAGACTTCCAGTGTTTGCCTTTCCACTTAGTCCAATGATTTAATTGAGGCAACACAGACTTTTAATTGCCAGAATAAAAGAATATGCAAAATGGCATGCATGGACTGAAAAGTAAACAATTTGCATATTTATTCTTGTCAGGACACCTTTTCTTCAGTGGCATTTCACCATGGAAACAAGTAAAGATCACTTCAAGATGGCTATTAGCATGTCAGCCAAACAGTCACCTTTAGGTGCATGCAGATGACATTGCAACTTTTTAAAGTAGTAGCCAAAAGTGATTGCCAAAGGGATTCAGAGAGCCTTGAGTGCCTGGCTATTTATTACTTTTTGGACCGACCTTATTTATGTGTGCAGACAGAATTGCCAGTGGAACCAAAAAGGCCTTTTGGATGAGTATGAGAATGAGGGATGGTGTTGCTTGGAGCCAGTCATGTGCTCAATGCCAAGTCTTTGGAACTAGCTTGAATGTCAGACAGATGTATTTGAGTGGGAAACCCCATCTGCCTGATCCCAAAATAGCCCTGCCAGGAGGATACTTTGTCCCTTTCACAGAAAAGGAGAAGGGGGATTTTCAGGGTACTGAGATCCTTATTTACACTTTAGGGTTTTTTTCTGCCTGGAACTCTCCTTTCTTAGGAGATGTGCAGGGGGCAAGAATTTCTTGTTTATCTCTGCATTTCATACTCATCTTAAGACTATCTCTTNCCTTTCACAGAAAAGGAGAAGGGGGATTTTCAGGGTACTGAGATCCTTATTTACACTTTAGGGTTTTTTTCTGCCTGGAACTCTCCTTTCTTAGGAGATGTGCAGGGGGCAAGAATTTCTTGTTTATCTCATCTTAAGACTATCTCTCGCTTTGGCAACAGCACGTGCAATGATCCTACTCTGAGGATACCACTCAGCTGTGCTAGCTGGGATATACATTTTGCTTTTGTTGAAATGAATAATGTTTTTGCTGTGTGTGTCTTTAGGGGACCTCTTCATTCATGAGATGAAGCAGGGCAGGGAGAGTGTGATATTCTTTATTTACGTTCTAGCGAGAGTAGAATTATTCTAAGAATTTGACCCTAGAAGTTGCTGACTATGTATAGAAAATAGACAGGCAGAAGACTTTCCCTTTCCATTGTTTGCCTACCACAGCAGCACAAATTCAACATTTATGACCCTTTCAAGCATCCATACTATGGCCCAACCATTTTCTTCTCATCTGGATGGATTGTTGCTTGAAAGGATCATGTGGCACATGCCAACTCATGCCATTACAGACAGACTTTCTCTGCATGCTCTGGACCTCCTGTGGGCTGGTGGCCCCTGTTCCTTCTGCCAGCTTCTGCAATGATCTTTCTCCACCACTCAAAGGTCAGTTCCACAGGAAGAAGAACTTTTCTTCAGTTATTGTGATCTTCAGAGAGGTTTTTCTCACTGAAGATTTCCAAAATTCTCAAAGATGTTCTACTCTATCCTTCAGCCAGAGGAGGAGGACACTCCTTGTGCTCCTTACACCTTCAGCATCTTTCTGAGGTGTGTTTTGTGGTATTGTTCCAGCATGGATTATTGATTTTGTCAACTTTGTACCATTGCCCTTTTCTTGGCCTTGATCACTTTACATGGAGTCTTCTCCTTCCAGCCCCAGAACATCATATCTATTCTTTAGTAGCACTCTGATAGCAAGGGCAAGGATCTTCCTTCTGCTCTGAGCAGAGACAGGAGCCCAGTGTCCCTTGTGAATCAGCCAAGCCTGTCAGCTTAGGGCTGGATGCTAAATGACCATCCATGTCCAAGGCCTTAGGGCAGGACTGTTGCTTTCCATCTGTCAGTGTGCAATGCTCTGCACCAGCCTCTGCTCAGACTCCTGGATAGCACAATGCTTGATGAACTCTTCACCACATTTCTATATACCAACTTGCCTTCACATGTGGCCCTGTGAGCACAAGCTGGGAAGTTTGTCTGAGCAAACTGTGACAGGCTCAGCCTGCCCTGCATGAGCACTGCTACCAGAGCTGCTGCCCTGCACCACTGCCTACAGCACTGAGCTCTCACTGACACTGTGCTCTGCCTTCCTCAGGCACTGAAAGAGTAAAGTTGAAGCACATTCAAAGTTTCCAAGGGTCCAAATACAGACTTTGCTGGTGGTTCTTATGAGTATTTATATTCCTATATATATTCTCATATATGCTTCACATTTGCTGAGCTTCTTATTCAGTAAGAAAGCATTTTATTCCAACTTTTATTTAAATACCTTTAGAATAGGTCTTGATTTTTCAGTTAATCATGTTTTTTTTCTCAGTGTCAGTGGCTAATATGTGCATTTTTAAATGCTCAACTTAACAACTTTTTAAGAGATAAATATTACTGAATGTATTATTTTAGCCCAATAGATCATGCAAAATAGGCCTGTAAAATAATTTATCTAATTTTTTATACAAATTTATCTAAAACTAGTGTGTAAATTATGAAACTATTATTGAATTAAAATGAAAGCTATTTTGTGCATCATTTTCCTAATGTTGATATTGTTACAACATCTAATATGTTACAGAAACATGGTTAAATTTTTCTTAAATGGATTGACTTGTTAGGTTTAGGAGCTTTCTGTGTCTGTCTCATGATGTTTCAGTACTCCAGGAGTTCCAGTACACTGTGTAAGTGAGAAGCAAAACTCTCCTGAGCATAGTGGCCTCCTGTGGGGATTAGAAATGTCTTGGTTTGTCACCTTTTTTTTTTACTTCTGACTACACAGCTCCCTGCAGCATATTTGTAGTACTAAGCTAAACCCACTCCTTTGTGTATTCACTTTCTATGTGTCTATGTTTGTTTGTTATATTTTAAAATGAATACTATTTTACCAACATTTAGTTGTAGATGTAAGGAATCCTGTGGCAGAATGTGAGATAGGACTTGCCAACAGAGAGTCTGGAGTCCAGTGGTTTGACCCTCTGATAATGTGCTTTGTAAACAGAGCAAGCAATGCATACAGAATTTTTGTTGTTGTTTTAATAGGACTGAAAAGTGGTGAAAGAATGCATTTCATGAACTCAGTGCAACAGTCAGATTTCCCTCCCAGGTGTTGAGTTAATATTCCATACTCTCTGTTGAGGAATCATATTTGTACTGGCACATTATTAGTGCACTCTCATCACTATGGGACCATTGACTTCCTGCTGCCATCTCTGCAGGATGGACCTGTCTTAGCTTCATGTGATGAGTCAGATAGGGTCCTGTACCAGCTTCAAACCTCATGACTCAGGTTTCTCCTCTGTAAAATGAGAATAATTACATGGTGTTGCCTGGCTAAATACATTACAGAATGAGAGATAAGAAAATAATGCAGAGAAAATTGGAAAGGGATAAACTGATGGCATAAGACTAGATCTAGGAGATCCATTTGGCTCTCAATAAACATAAGGGAGTTTGAGTACATTTTAATTAAAATGATACAGTAGAGTTTGACTGAAACTTTTGGACAAAATATTAAGTAAAAGGTTTTTAAAGTAATTCAATTTGCTTCAGCATTCCAGAAAAGAACACATATTTCAGAGTGGTTGGTTTCACAAAGATATTTCTGCAGTCACACTAACACCAACACAGAGTCCTAGTGTCTTTCCAAAAATGTATAGATAATACTACTTATCCATTGAAGATTTCTGTTAAAAAATCAGCTTTGTCTGCATCAGTGAAGGATTTTATTCTACCTTCAAGTGTATATCTAAGAGGTATGGTGCAGCATTCTGAATATTGAATAGCTAAACCCTCTGACTCTCTACCACTGAAACAGACATATTTCAGTTTGTTAACTGTAAAAAGAAACTAAACAAATTTTAAAATAATGAAACTTTCAAAATTAACCATCAGTTTTCTGCACCATTACCTGTGGAAGTGACTTTTTAAATGTAATACTCTAATACTGCTCTGGTAGTGAGTTTCTGCTAATGGGAATGAAAACCACATCCAGACCAAAGTTTTTTGCAGCATATAAGTCAGAGAAATAAAGAGTTCTCAGGATCATCACTTTAGATCTAATGACTTACAAATGTCAGGGGTTTAAGTGATTACATTATTAACAATGTTTACATGTGGGCCCTGCCTCTCAGCTGTGCTGTGCTCACTACACTACAGCAGTGTGTCTTTTTACTCTTCTGAGTAGGAGAAACTTTACTGTGTTTCAGGCACTATCAGAGTAACAACATTGGACTGTCAGCTCACAAGGTCTGTAATTTAGATATGAAATGACTCCCCTCTGAGTAAGGAAATAAAAATACTTTTCTGGTACAAAAAGTGGAGATTTATCCACTTTGAGAACTGCTTCTTTCATGGCTGTAACACCTAAGTGTCTCTGAACCATCAGCACAATTTCTGATTAATTTTATTTGCTAATTCATGCTCATAATTTAGTCTATACTAAATCTAAATGTTTTAGAGAATACAGGAAGAAAGGGGCTGAAAAATCTGAAATAAAAAGTGGGTTAAAGTTGATCTTGCCAGCCTTCACTAGTTAGAAAGATGTTATTGCTTTAAGTTGAAACACACCCTGTTGGTCTCAGAACATTTTTATGAATGACCACAACTGCAGTTTAAGCTTTTTATGAGAACTGATGACTCATTTATAAGTCTTTTTTTGTTCTCTAGATCTACTGAGTTTTTGAGAGTTTGTTCTGTAACAATGATTACTTTTACAGACTTGTTCTACTAGATGCTTACTTCATTGTCCTTGGTTGTTAGAAATGTTACAAGAGAGCTAAATTAAAAAAAAAAAAAAAAAAAACCTATTGGGAACACTTAGAGCTCAGGATTTATTTTATTCACAAGTGGGATAATCCCTTTTCTTGCAAAGAAAACTAAAGCACTGCTATGGCAAATGAAGATAGTGGCACAGTAAGATCTAGACCACAGGAACTTCTAATTTGTACTGCGTCTATTCAGCCTGGCACTTTAAAATGAACTTTTCCATTATGCCTGTTTATCTCAGAAAATCACATGCTATTTTTCAGTTTCCTTTCAAGGATCAGTGTGTCATGCAGTGATTG
Source organism: Alaudala cheleensis (assembly GCA_013398995.1). Classification (NCBI taxonomy): domain Eukaryota; kingdom Metazoa; phylum Chordata; class Aves; order Passeriformes; family Alaudidae; genus Alaudala; species Alaudala cheleensis. The sequence goes on along the minus strand of VWYE01000379.1, from coordinate 321,228 downwards.
CTATTGCCATGGGCAGCCCCATGTCAAAGTTAACACCACAGGATTGCATTTTCTAACAGCTTCAATTAGAAGCTAGCTAAAATCACATCTATTTAAAATGAGAAAGGGGCTAGCAAAGCAAGCCAAAAATAAGCTGCAACTACCTCAGCTCTGTTATTATGTGATGGGACAGAGAGAATAGGAAAGGGAACCATGGTATGTTTACTGTACAGCTTCAGGCACTTGAGCTGCTTGGGTATACAAGGATTGTAAAAAATTTACATAAGCAGTGAAGAAAGGAGGAATCTGTGAAAGGTAAGGCAGATCAGCAATACTGTGAGTCAGCCTTTACAGACACCAGTGTGCCCTGCCTCGGGCAGGTGGTCTGAATAATAGCTAGATTTGTGCTCTTTGAGCCTGCCACAAATGCCATGTGCTCCTTTGGCCTTAATGTTCACACATACATACCAATACCTTACTGCATGCTAATAACTTGAAACTGAAGCTGAGATATCATCTATTATTCTTCAAATATATTAGAAGAAATACTGCAGAGATAGGGAAGTTAAAAGGTGTCCCATTTCTGACGTTTATACATTTTTCCATACCACCTAAAGAGATTTCTGTTATCCAGTTACCTTAAAATAATACTTACTTTAAGTCAGCTTAAGGTGACAGTTAAATAAAATCATTGTGTTCAAAATAGATAACACATTTATAGGAGCTTGTTGAATACCTAAGTGAATTGAAAAGAAAGGACAGTAAACTGTGTTTTGTGAGGCTGTACTGGTTGGTGCTACTTCCCTGTGACCAGCTAACGTGCTTCCAGGAAGGTGGCAATCCTGACACAAGTTTTTAAGCAGGAGACATGACCTGGAGCAATGTCATTTGGAGGCTTCTGTTGGAAAACCCTGAGAACTTCTCATTAGAGGGGCCTTTCAGGAGTATTGGATGTCCTTTGAATATTGACTGTGTATTGGTGATGGAAGTTAACTTTGCATCATTGGCCCCTTGAAGTTTTCTTTGAAGTCCAAGTTTTGAAACCTCAGCTTCAAACTAATCTCTTGCCTAACTAAAAATTACCCTCACTAAGATCCCAGCTCAAATAAGGATACCTTCACTTTGCCTTCACTTTGCTGAGGGTGTCTTTTTTGTTTGATTAGCTGCTATCAATTGGTCTAGGCTAAATAATGAATGTCTCCTTACATGTGTAAGGAATAAACTTTCTTCTCTCTCTCTTTTTTTTTTTTTACACCAGCATATAGGTATTTTTTGACATATTTTAATTTGGAAGTTTTGTCTTTCATTGGACTTGGTATTTGTTTAGCCACACTAGTGAATTACCTTTATGAATTAGGTGAGATGAAAATTTTCTCTTCATTTTTGTGTGTCATAATTCAGTAAGCATTGTCACCAAACAAGTTTTGGTATCTATCTATACATAGACACATAGCATAATAATAGCCTATTTAAAGACTATATAGAATAGTAGAATAAGGAGTAAAAAAATCAGTTAAGTAGCTTTTATAATTCCTTACTTTCTTGGAGTATAATATATTGAATTTTGGTGTACTTCAGTTTATTTCATTTATTTCTGTGGATTTCTTTCTGCTGTCAAGAAGAACTCACTTTGATTTGACAAGCAATTAATGTGAAATGTTGCTGTCATTTGTTCTAGTTCATAAAATATTAATAAGCAATGATAGATATCCTACTAACTCTATGTAAACACTTTTGTTTGTTACTTTATTCTCCCTTTTGCCACCACAAATTATTTTGTTCAGGGAATGTCTGGTAATACTTGTTTTTAAGGTAAGGTAAGACACTAGAATACAAAGGTGGTCTGAACTACTTGAAATGCTGCAAAAAAATAAAAGAATGACAAGGTGCAACTGGCTAATGCAAATTCCTAAGCACCAAAGATCTTCAGCTGCATTTCTTTACAACTATTTCAGCTTTCCAGGTGCTCAGTTTCCTAAAATTACTTGAAGCAGTAAGTAGTCATTGGAAACTTCCTTGCTCAATCAATCGCAGTACTCATATCTATTATTTACTGGAAGCTTGACATGCAGCCAAAAGCTGCAAAGCCAGTATTTTTCACCTTGTACCACATTTGGTAGTCCTACTTCCCAAGCCTGAGAAAAGCCTCAAGAATCTCAGCCCCACTAGGTAATTTAGCAAACACCATTTACTTTTACAGAAAAATAATGCTTATAGATTATAGCTTATATTTGAAAAGTGCTGCCACAGCCTTCAGTCCTTAGTTGTGAAGTCCTCAGCTGTGAAGCCATACTTTCTGTCTAAAAACACAGAATACTTTCCAGTTAAGCAATAACAATTTTCAGACTCTGTGGTTAATAGTTTTACAGTGTGACATTTTAGTCATTTGTGCATTGTAAAGGTAAGTACAGTGCAGTTTCTTTATATTTGGTAAACAGAAGGAATGTGGGAATAAGCTGAGAAGTGTTGGGGTTTTGCTTTCTGTTTCTAGAAAGGGATGGTGTAAGGGTGTCAGGCTGTAACTGACATTAAGTCACACTCTCCAAAGTGGAAATTCACCACCAGCAGACTTACATGCATGTTTACCATCTAAATGTGGATATTTTCAGCTCATTACAAGACCCTTTCAAAAAGGACAAACCACAGCATATGAAAACAGGCAGCTCACCACACTGCAGTCTGTACTCTGGGCTGCCCTTAGGATCCATACAATTTCCTGTCCATGTATTTCTATAACAGGCTGGGGCTATTCAGTGGAGTGTACAGGAGGTAAAACCTTATTTTCAATCACTAACATTTCTCGCTGGATGTGTACAGATAAATATCTGGCACTGCTTTGTGGCACACAGATATCCAGGACTCAAAAGAGCATTGACAAAATGAGAAATTTTAATGACACACTACAAACAAGGACTTCTCTGCTTTCTCCTAATGCAAAATTTCAGCTCGGTCTTTGGACTGTGCTGTGACTGCCCCTTGCTCTCCTGCCTACAGAGCCTTGGTAATAATCAGCACCCTCTCGTGCAGCTCTGCAAATATCTGCAAGCTTTAATGGTTGCTGTGTAAATACAGCCCCTTTTCATTTGTCCCTGGTTCCCTTAGGGACAAACAAACAAAAGGAAGAGTACTTTTTCTCATGATGCATAAGAAAATTATGGAACTCTGCCACAGGATGTTCTGGGGACCAAAATTAGAAATGTTTTTTAAATTATATTAGATAAAGGATAGAGGATAGAGTCCAGCAGTGATCAAAAACTACAGTTGTCTATGAATTTACCTCATAAACGTTGCTAATCTGTGGATATCTTGGAGACTATACTGCCATGGGCTTCAAGTATTGATCACTGTCAGAAACAGGATTCTGAGCAAGATAAGCTTGTGGCATAAATCTGCATTTTATGTCTTTCTGCTTTTGTCATTTTTCGTTTCTTAAGAAAACGCTTTAATTAGTGCCAGTGTTAAAGTAGGTACAGTCTCTCAGTGTGTTTCTTATTTACCTTCTCCTTTAACCCACAAACTTATTTCCCAAGGTAATGAAGCAATAGATAATGTTACTAAAATGTCAACTTGTTTCATAAAATTATTCTCAGATTCCCACAGTGGATTTTTCAGTCTAACAGAAGGTGGAAATAATTTTGCTGAACCAGAGCAGTTTTATAGAATGTGTAACAAGAGCACAGCTTGCAACACATTTTTACCAAAATAAAGACTCCATTGCTCTTTAGGAAAAATCTCTGCTTTTTAAAATTTGCTAAATATTGAACTGGTTTATACTTACACCATCACATTCCATCAAGAATCTACAGGAACTGCTCTGAGACCTGTTTGCGCAGACTGTCCCAGAGAAGGTTGTTCATGGTGCAATTGGCTAAAGACTTCTGAATGTGAACTGTTGTTAAAGGTGTAGATCCTTATTCAGCACTAATCAAGTTCACTATCTCCAGCTGAGTCAGAGAGTTGAAGATAAGATCTGAAATTTAAATGAAAACAGAAAAATTAAAGTTATATAATTTAAAAGTTTTGTCTTTGTCAGTTGCTTGCTTTCAAAGGTCATATTTTTTTCCCTCCTAAATAAACTACCACTCTTGATCTTGGAAATTCTTAGTAACTTAACTGCTTGTGAAGTAAGCTGGAATGAAGTCATACAAATCCAAACAATTGTAATAAAAGTAGAACCAGGCCTTTAGCTTCATTCTCATGTTGTATTTAAATATTTTATTTCCTCCCACTCTCTCTCTAAGCACCATGAACTAGCCTTTTTCCATACAAATATAGTGTTTCCTCTAGCATCAGTAGAAATTGTGCATGTGACCTGTGCATGTTAACTATGTAATTTCAACGGGCAGTAATGGTATTTGCACAGTAGAGCTGTATTCATAGATGGGAAAATAGTTCTTTTGTTAAGTACTTAATTCAGCTAGAAAACACCTAAACCAAATCACCCCCAGGAGACACATACAGTCAAGACTATCTACTCTGTGCCTATACATTTCAATAAAAGCTTCTCAACTTAAAGTCATTCTACCATTAAATACAATCTGTCTCAATTTCACAGCGTTAAAGTAAACTGGTTTTGAAGGAAATAAGTTAGGGTTTTGCTAAGACAGGGCTAAGAGATTTCCATGCAAAAAGATAATGATGTGATGAAAGATTGTGCTGAATGCTTTTGCTTAAGCATATAGACATAACATACATAGTCAGATGGCCACAAAGAAAAGGAAAGCTTTAAACAAAGTGTGAAAAGGAAAGAAGGTTCTGTGATGTAAATAAGGGAATGCAAACCTTGCAGGATTAGTTTCTTCAGAGAGACTGCAAAAGAGAACAGGAATCAATGAGGGGAGGTGTATTTTACGGGCAAATCTCCATAAATCTGTAAACTCTCATCATCACTTGTTAACAAAATGTCTTGGCAGCCAACAGCAGAGAAAAAACAAGCTCCATCTTATCAATGCCTACCACATCTTTCAAATAAATAGTTTTGAAGATATCTTGAATGTCTTGAGTTGAACCATGCTACCTCAAGCCAAAGTCTGCCAATGTTGCATTCATTGAAGTGTTTGTGCTCTCTAAATCCTCCTGCAGGTAAAACCAGGAAGGTATATTTGCAGTCTCAGCCTGAGGGCAGGGTTGTAGATGCTCCTAAATCTCCTAAGAAGACAAATATGAGCTAAGTATCAGCTAAAAGGCTAAAAGGCTAAGTACTGTACCATCACAGTACAGTATCCCATATCCTTTAAAATTCTGGAAAATCTGAAATTTTGGTTAGTGAAGTCAGGAATTTACTGTATCTGGGATCCTGTCTTCATCAAAGAAATTAAAGGAATGAATAAGTTCATAAGATGAATACTATAAATTCCACAATAAAAAACCAGATAATTAAGCCAGTAGATAAAACTTTCCTAATATGAATATGAAGACAGGAAAGGCACAGGGAATGAATAACACTTTTCAGTTTCTGAGTTATTCTTGCAGCAATTCAGTTGTTGGCAGTTTGAAGGATCCGATATGATTGTGCCAGGCCTGAATTTTCAATATTTTTTCTGTAGCCCAATAAATACTGTGCCAGTGGCTTTTGCTTTTTTCAAATTTTGCTTGCACTAAAGTAAGAGACCAATCAAAATGCTTACATACTGCTCTGATAGCTGGAAGAGGTTGGTAGTCCTGTGAGTTCCTTTTCACCTGGCATGAAAGACAGATGAAATGTCTAGCTCTGCCTTGTATTATGAAGGGAAGGAGAAAGCCAGAAAAAAATAAGAGGAGGGGAAGGGGAAAGAAGAAACATAATGGGAGTGGAAACAGGAATGAAAATTTCTACAGTTGTTTTAATTACAGGTGATTATCTGTCATTTATAAATTACCTCATCTGTGAAAACTTCGTACGTCTTAGAAGGAGTTGATTATATATTTCTGGGCTCTTTTGAAACCTGGAGATCCCCAATTTATTAATAAGTCCCCTGAGCCTTGACAGCAATTTCACAGAGCTTTGTGGTGGGGTATAACACTTGAGGATGAGATCCTGTATCACCAAATCCTAACAGTCATGCTTTAAAGCCTAGATGAGCATATTCAGTGGTAATCAAGCTGTCTCTACTGAAGGTGAAGTCTTTAATTGCATTCTTGAAATGTGATAGTTTGATACTCCTGTATCCCTTGTTCCTTATCTGAATCACAGGAAACAAAAATCCTATTACACAATGAACAGGAACTATTAGAGAGAACTAAATGGATTCTCTGAAAAAAAAATGTTTTGCATGTAAAATGTAAACTCTTGTCAGTTTTGTTTCCACAATCACAGCCCATGTAGGTAGTCACAAACTGATAATAGTACTTTTAAGTGGACATAATATCAGAAACCATATTATTTGGGAAAAAAGAAAGCCAGAAGCTCTATTTCATTTAAGTGATGACTGATAAAAAGCAGTTCATTTGAAATTTGTTTTTATTGGCTGTGTCATGTTATTTTTTTCAATGTCATTTTCATCTGAAAGAATATTTTCTTAAAAATAGCAGCTGGCAGTCTTGTAAATATTAAACATGTCCACAGCAAAAACCTGAATGGTCTTGATGAGCATTTTACAATTGTTGTGTATATAGACATCCACATAATAGATAAACAGTTTCAAAGAAATCTTATGGGGTCCAGGTCCCGTTAAATTCATAATTTTTTGTAAGGATAGCTCTAAGGTTTTCTGGTGTTTTTTGCACCCTGAGAGTTGATGATAGAGTTTGAAAGAGAGCTGAGGCCAGGCAGCTGCTTTGAAGAGTTGTTTATTCTTTTCTTATCTCTAAAAGTTCTCTCAGTCCAGTGTGATGTTCCCAGGAAGCCAGAAAAGCAGAATCTGACCCTCCTACAATGGCACCCGAACTTTTATAATCTAAACTACCTTAACAATGTTTTCCTTTAAGTACCAATAACTATGACCCATGTCAGACAGTGAAATCTTACCAAAACCCAATCAAGAAAAGGCCACCACCACTGCAAAGATGGAGGGGAAGAAGAAGCAGGAAAAGGACAAAAAACACACCCTGATTGCTCCATCTTTGCCCCATTCTGCCTATATAGTAAAATCTAAAAATTCTATTTTTTCACCCTGTGAGCTAACAAAAATCATACCAATCAAACCCACTTGGACTTCTTTTCCTTTTTCAAGCGTGGCAGTTTTCCAGGGAGTTAGATCAAAGGAATAGGTATTTTTGGCTCTTTTGGCTCTGTCCCAAGACCCCCAGGGTCCTGAGCCTCCAGGGACCCCCAGAGGGGTAACCCTGTTTCCCACAGATAGCTAGTTCTGTTTCTAAAAAACATCACAGGCTGGATGTCCAGTGTGTGTAGAGTTGTCTTCTGATTTCTTTGGAAGAGTCCTATCAGAATTGAATGCAGTGCAACTTTTGTGCATGTGGGGTGTGACAACTCCTGGAATCCAAATATTTCAAGAACAAGTTTTATTTCTGCAGAAAATTTGTAGAGCAACTCTCTCAATATTTTTCTACTTTCAAATAAGAAATTAGTGGGAATTAGGAACAGAAATACAGTGTGGACCTAAGCCACAGATTAAAAAAATCTGATGCCTACAGTGAAATTTTAATGATGTGGAGGCACATACATTTAAGCATTTTGCTAATTTACAATGGATTTGTCTGGGATCACCCAATGTGAGAACCCTCAGGACATTATGTTTTCACAAGTATATTCAAACATCATCTTCAGAAACTGTCCTAGTAAGATTTCAAAAATCACCTCTAAAACCATTAATCATATAACAGCTCCTGCCATGGCCTATTCCATATCTGAAATCTTAAACTCACCATGAAGTACAGTGCCATCCTTTCTAAAATTTAACAGCTTAATTATCAAGAGAAGTTAAATTGTATATTTATTTAATAATCCCTGCAAAATTCATAAACAATATTCAGAAAAGAGAGAAGTTCTTAGACCTGGCACAGGTATTGATGGGCTGTCAGAGCAGAGGAGTCCTTAAGCACTTCCTGTTCAGCGTTTTGAACCTTGTGCTCTTCATGGCGTATTGGTCCTGCTTTAGCCATTATGGAGAATAGATGAACAGAAAACACATTTGACCCATCCTAGCCAATATTTCTGTGGACTAAACTCTTGCTTTGAAGAGGATTTGTCAGCCTGCACTCCCACAGAGGGAGTGGAAGGCCTGTTTTCTAGTCTTTCATGCGATGGTGTTTCAAATAAAATTTAACCCAGGTAAATCAGTTTGCTGTAACTGTAACTAGTTTGCTGTCACTTAACTAGTAAGTGACAGCTAATTTATGAGGAAATATCTAACAGAGAGACACACTTGAACTGCTCACTGTATTTGTTCCCATTAATCATGTTCCTTAGAGTTTAATCTTTTATTGTATGAGAAATTCAGGTATTGGTCATTGTTCCAAACCTCTCTTTATAGATATAAACTTTGTCATCTTTGAGATTCTTGTCCTAAAAGACTGTTCTTAAAAATGTTCCTATACCTCTTCATTTATATAAAAGATACAATCTCGAGACATAATGAATAGCTTTTATACTATAGAGGAGTATCTTGTAGGAATAAGACAGTGAACTTTTTGTAGCTTGAAAAATACAATCTACAGGTAGGCAAGGTAGATGTTCTGTAGTCAATGCTATGTATACAGTTTAGTTTGGCACTGTTGGTTCTCTGTACAACTGGCAACATTTGGCTGAAAGGTACTTTTTTTTTCTTTTTTTTTTTTTTTTTTTG
>VWYE01000379.1:258255-312360 GCA_013398995.1 Alaudala cheleensis | reverse complement strand
TAGTAAAATCTAAAAATTCTATTTTTTCACCCTGTGAGCTAACAAAAATCATACCAATCAAACCCACTTGGACTTCTTTTCCTTTTTCAAGCCTGGCAGTTTTCCAGGGAGTTAGATCAAAGGAATAGGTATTTTTCGCTCTTTTGGCTCTGTCCCAAGACCCCCAGGGTCCCGAGCCTCCAGGGACCCCCAGAGGGGTAACCCTGTTTTCCACAGATAGCTAGTTCTGTTTCTAAAAAACATCACAGGCTGGATGTCCAGTGTGTGTAGAGTTGTCTTCTGATTTCTTTGGAAGAGTCCTATCAGAATTGAATGCAGTGCAACTTTTGTGCATGTGGGGTGTGACAACTCCTGGAATCCAAATATTTCAAGCAAGAGTTTTATTTCTGCAGAAAATTTGTAGAGCAACTCTCTCAATATTTTTCTACTTTCAAATAAGAAATTAGTGGGAATTAGGAACAGAAATACAGTGTGGACCTAAGCCACAGATTAAAAAAATCTGATGCCTACAGTGAAATTTTAATGATGTGGAGGCACATACATTTAAGCATTTTGCTAATTTACAATGGATTTGTCTGGGATCACCCAATGTGAGAACCCTCAGGACATTATGTTTTCACAAGTACATTCAAACATCGTCTTCAGAAACTGTCCTAGTAAGATTTCAATAATCATCTCTAAAACCATTAATCATATAACAGCTCCTGCCATGGCCTATTCCATATCTGAAATCTTAAACTCACCATGAAGTACAGTGCCATCCTTTCTAAAATTTAACAGCTTAATTATCAAGAGAAGTTAAATTGTATATTTATTTAATAATCCCTGCAAAATTAATAAACAATATTCAGAAAAGAGATAAGTTCTTAGACCTGGCACAGGTATTGATGGGCTGTCAGAGCAGAGGAGTTCTTGAGCACTTCCTGTTCAGCATTTTGAACCTTGTGCTCTTCATGGCGTATTGGTCCTGCTTTAGCCATTATGGAGAATAGATGAACACATTTGACCCATCCTAGCCAATATTTCTGTGGACTAAACTCTTGCTTTGAAGAAGATTTGTCAGCCTGCAATCCCACAAACTGAGGAGGGAGTAGAAGGCCTGTTTTCTAGTCTTTCATGCCATGGTGTTTCAAATAAAATTTAACCCAGGTAAATCAGTTTGCTGTAACTGTAACTAGTTTGCTGTCACTTAACTAGTAAGTGACAGCTAATTTATGAGGAAATATCTAACAGAGAGACACACTTGAACTGCTCACTGTATTTGTTCCCATTAATCATGTTCCTTAGAGTTTAATCTTTTATTGTATGAGAAATTCAGGTATTGGTCATTGTTCCAAACCTCTCTTTATAGATATAAACTTTGTCATCTTTGAGATTCTTGTCCTAAAAGACTGTTCTTAAAAATGTTCCTATACCTCTTCATTTATATAAAAGATACAATCTCGAGACATAATGAATAGCTTTATACTATAGAGGAGTATCTTGTAGGAATAAGACAGTGAACTTTTTGTAGCTTGAAAAATACAATCTACAGGTAGGCAAGGTAGATGTTCTGTAGTCAATGCTATGTATACAGTTTAGTTTGGCACTGTTGGTTCTCTGTACAACTGGCAACATTTGGCTGAAAGGTACTTTTTTTTTTCTTTTTTCTTTTTTCTTTTTTTTTTTTTTTTGAGGTTGGCTACTTTAACAGTAGTTAGGATTTCAACAACCATCTCTAAAACCACTAATCATATAACAGCTCCTGCCATGGCCTATTGGGAAGTATTAGTGAAATGACATTATTAATGCCATTAATGCAGAGTTGTTCTAGTGCCCAGGGTAAGGAAATAGTAAACCACAGTAGTAACGATTTACTCTCAACTTGTAAACCTAAAGGAATACCCTTGTAAAAGAGGTGAACTTAGAGGGCTAATTCTGGCAAATTTATTTGAGTGACACACACTGTTTCCTTAAGAAAAGCAAACAAAGAGAAAAAACCTACCTTTTATAAATGCAGTAAAACAGACTTTAGAGCTGCTCCTCCATACCTCCCATGGAGGTAAGGTATACAATGAACCATCTATGAGATATCTTAAAGTCAGAAATTCCTTCAAGTTAGTAATATTTTTCTGTTTTCCCAGAGTATAAAAGTAAAGAGCTGAATTATGCCAAATAACACAGAATGTCATTATTTTTAGCTCTGATTCCACAGAAGATTTACATACAGATTAGTGGTCATCAAAGAAGTATTTGATCTGTTGTTTATGTTATGACATCTGAGACCAAAATTAGGCTTTAAACTTTAACTTTCTGTTTTGTAAGTGGATAATGAAACTGGAAAAAAAGCTGAAGATGTGAGGAGGGAAAAGTGATGGAGTATTAAAAACACTGAAGACAGTTTAGAAATGAGGGAGATGTGTGGGATGAAGCCCAGAGGTTGGATCCACCAGCCTTCTGAACGCTCTGCTCCTCATTCCCCAGATTGAATACACATCGTGTGTGAGCCTGTGAATCATCCCACGGATTGTGGAAACACTCCATGTTTAAACTGAGGCCTGGATTGGCTTCAGGCTTTGCTGAATGTCCAGCCTTTACAGCACTGTGTCCAGTGTGCTCAATTCTGTGTAGCCATGGTGATGAAACATTTCTGTGGCTGAAGCTAACAAAGTTAGTACTGAGCTGCAGTGGCAGAAACAAGTCCAGTGAAAACCCGGCAGTGGAAACTAAGCCAAAATAATCTCCTCATTCTTTCTGAGGAGATGCTAAGGTTTGTTAAGTAAATATAAACCTTTGAGTATTTGATTTTAAGTAAGTTGAGGGTCTCTTTGAAGAGATAATTGATATGCATTTCTACAGTCAAAGAAAGGACTACTATGTTGTAAAAGAGTAGATCACCAACAGGCAGAAAACCACCACAAAACCCCTACTTGAGATACTCTTTAATGAGATCATGATTAGCCTTTTATGCAGATAGCTAAGAATGAAAAATAAGAAAGACTCCTATGGTTTAACTGCAGAGCTCAGAAAATTATTAATGGTCAGGACATCCCATCATAATCAGCTCACTTGTAAAATACCACACAGGTCAGTGCAGTCAAAGGCATTTCCATTTATCAGATTTTGGAGAGTTTGATGAAATAATTTACTGGCTTCTCTTCAGTTCCTATGGCCTCACCCTGTATTGAGATCTCTGTGAGAGCAGACCATGTAATAACAAATGCTCACTATTTCAACTGTTATACAAATGTACCAGTACAGTCATACATGCACTTGATAATACTGGTCTGAACATGTGTGCAAAGGCTGGGACTGAGAAGTCCTTCTTCTTTTTCAAAGAACAGAAGTCATAAATTATATCAATTTGTCTCTGTCTGAAGTTGCCTGAGTATTGTAAGAGTTGGGCTCATGTGAAGACTAAAACTGCCATCTTGACATTATTTATGGCCCTCCCTGGGAACAATTAAGTGAGTAGAAATTCAACAGAGACAAAATGTCATCAACTATGAAACCCAAACAAACTTACCAGAAATACTTTCTTTCTCTCAGCATTCATTTACATATTGAATAAGTTGGTATTACTTGGAAAGAGTGTAAATAAGGTAACAAAGGTCTAAAGAGAAGGTCGACTTTAAGTTGGAATTGTTTTATAAAAATATTTCTAGTCACTATGTGGATTTAGATAATCATGGAATGTTTTGTTCTCTTGACTGAACATCACATGAGATTTGTCTGGATAAAAATATTTGGATTATGTATTTATGTTGGAAAAACTGTATGAATTTAAATTTAATTTAATGAGCTAACTAACTTGTCCTGTAATGGTATTCAAGTTTCATTAAATCTGAGAAGCAAATGCAATTTTAAACAAAATTAGGAGGACAGTTAAAATATCTAATTTAATCTGACTGTGGAAGTTATCATAAATAAAATAACACTAGCATGTTGTGTCATCAGTTCTGATGTTTTGTTACAGGTTTTTCTTTTTTAGGTGAAATGGACTATTTCTAGCAGAAAGGCTGGCCTGCACTTTGAAATTCAGTGTATTTATCTCCCACAATTTTCTGAGTAGAAACCATACTGTTTTATTTTTAAATAACCCATAATAATTCTAAATAATTTTTAAATAACCCATAAATTCTAAATAATTTAAAATCATTCAAGAGAAAATAGAACATCTTTTTGTGTTTATATCTTATGCATAAAACTATTCTGGAAGGATATTTATAGCAATTAAAATTGACTCTATTATTTATTAAATGATCTTAATTAAAGAATAAATCCATCTAGTACCTGAAGCTGGTCTAAAAGGGAGCTGGAGAGGGGCTTTTCATCAGGACTGTAGTGATAGGATGATGAATGGCTTTAAGNCTGGAGAGGGGCTTTTCATCAGGAACTGTAGTGATAGGATGAGGAATGGCTTTAAATTGCAAAAGGAGATTAATTAGATTGGATATTAGGAAGAAATTCTTTATTTTGAGAGTGGTGAAGCACTGGAACAGGTTGCCCAGAGAAGCTGTGAATGCCCCATCTAAGTGTTCAAGGCCAAAGATGGATGGAACTCTGGGCAACTTGTTCTAGTGGGAAGTGTCCCTGGTCATGGCAGTGGGGGTGGAACTAGATGGTCTTTAAGGTCCCTTAGAACCCAAAGCATTTTATGTTTCTATGATTTGTTACTAAGCAATCATTTTGCTGGTTTACCAAAGGGCAACTATTCACAGCATCCCAGGAATTATAAATTGAATAAAACTATTTGGTCATCTATTTCCTTCCTTGAAATCTCAGGATTATTTCCTAAAGTATATCCCTCCAACTACTAAGTCTGTCATAGGTAATTATATACTGCATGTTTGATTTTTAGCATTCAGCTCACTCTTCTCAATAAAAGCTTTACAGTTCATGCACAAGTAGAATAGGCTTTAAGCATAAAAGAAATAAAATTAAATACCAATCTGATTAACTTCTCAGGTCTCAGAAAGCCAGTTTATATTAAAAATCCTTCTTACCACACTGGCTTTGTGAACCATGTGTTAAAAGATGGGGATTATGAAGATCCATTGCAGCAAAGGGTTCAAACATTCTTCAGCTGGGTTGGCTGATGTGCAGTGCAGTCTGCGCCAAGACTCTCTGTTGTTCTTAAACATGTCAGTGAAACACATCCACCACTGAGCTGTTCTTCATATCTGTGACTGGTCATTTCAGTCTTTTACACCTCACTAAAATTTTCTGAAGCATCTTGACGATAAAATGGCAAATGGGGCTGGCACCATGTTTTAATCAGGCATGAAGAGTTCCATTCACATTTATGACAATATTTGTTTATTAACCAATACAAAACAGCACTGAAGTAAAAAACAACTGGTAGAAAACCTTTTTTTCTATCAGCAATTATGTGACATATAACTTCAGCTTTCTGGTTTTGATAGTTCACATAGTGCTACCTTCAGAGATATGGTGTTAACATATTAACATATTATTTTCAAAACAAAATTAGGGCTGCCTTATGAGGGAAAATTACAGGGACAGCCCATGTTTTAGTTTATTATTTCACAGGTGTATCAGAGACTTCTTGTCAGACAAGTTAGCAGCCTTGTGGAATGCTCACAGAAGCCAGGAAGTTGTAAGTTCAAACATCACTTCTTTTTTAGCCACTCCTTGTATTTCCATGTGCTTTGTAGTTACTAAACAGGGACTCACACTCTTAACTTTATCAGTGGATGAGTTATCAGTGTGATTCTCCTTTTTACCTGATAAATTCATGGACCCATCTGTTGAACACAATCTTTTCTGGCAGGATAGAAACAGAAAGAATGGAAGCTACAGATAGAAACAGAAGCTACTTCTTAGATATTGCAGAGTTAACTGTTACATACAGGAGTACACTGTCACCACCAGGGAAGTGGGGAATGGATTAAACCCTTGATTTGAGCTGTCTCAGGAATAATGAGCTCCAACCACCATAAATCCAGAGTCCACATCCCTTCTGCACAACATAAATAGAAGCAGGATTATGAATGCATCACATTCACATATAACTAGGTGAATCCCTGATCTGCACTGAATATCTGGGAGGTGATTAAAAAGCTAGGCTACTTTTCTCCTACATTTTTGTAATATTGAAAAATAAATCTTTTGGGAATTTTGGTAGTGCAATTAGAGAGATTTCTTTATACTGCTTTCACTCACAAAGGCAGACAGTTCACCAGTGAAAAGCTATGGTTTTTTCTTGGTTAAAGTAACACAGTAACAAAGACACAGATGTTAATAAGAGTGTGAAGGAGAGGAAATAGAATCACTTTTTCTAAGCACTCAGCTCCATGTTAGGATAAGGGATTTTCATCTAGAAGAGAGTTTTGTAATATATCCGAGATGTTTTAAATCTATTTCTTTTTGGCAAGTAGAAGAAGTCCTACCTGGAAAAGTTATTCAGATCAGTCAAGCTATTGCAGTGTTCCAGCTGAGCCTCTACACAAATTTGGGGATGACAATGAGGAAGATGCTTTTATGCCATGACCTTCTCTCATGTGGCAGCAGTGGACTGCAGGTCTGCTGGGAATATCCCCTTTTTTGGGATGCCATTAAAGCAGAGATCTTGCTTCTGCCCAGCTGTGAATGATCTTCTCTTGAACAGGAAAGAGGTAAAAAGATAAGCTTCAAACAAACCCCCAACACCTGACCTTTCAGGAAGTTCAGTTCTCAACTGGAACTCTGCAGCTCATTTTACATAATCCTTTCTGTACTCTTCCTTTTAAGGAAAACATCTTTATGGTGGCCTTGCAGGCCACTTGCGAAGAAAGAAATGAAGTCCTGTTTTCCTACTTTTTGTCTTTACACTGACAAAAAGAACAATTTTGTCACTATTTCCAGTGTTATCACACAGAAATTCATTAAACATTCTACACATTGTGAAGAAATTTACACCTCCCCTTCCCTTTTCCTGATGGGAATTTGTGGTAGCATGGTAATGTATTTCAAGTGGAACAGAAGCATTTCTGTTTTAGTTTTCTTTTCATGTCTAGAAGTTAGAAGTTTAGTCCAAATGCAATAATGGGTAATAATCCCTATGTCCACACTTGCACTAAGGTCAGCAGCATACTTTTCACAAGAAAATAATCTTGAATAGCATGTTAATAGGTTTAGAGTAAGGAAAAGCCCCAATGTTTGGTTTTTAGAGCAGATTAGAAATGTAGCCAGCTAATAAAAAAATAAAATAAAAGCATTCCTATTTGCTTTGGAAAGACATTTTTACCTGTTCTGGAGCTGAAAATCAAAAAGGAAAACCTCAGGAAAGAAATCCTGACCAGATTGTGGGTACCTGCAAAACCCCCCCTGACTTTAATGTCAGAATTCCAGACTTCCTGTGCCATCCACGCCCCCTCAAAAAAAGCTTCCTGTGCCGTCCTCTCTTCCCCAAAAGCTCTGTGTCCTAAACTAATATTATTTGACCTGGTGGATATTGAAAACATGACACTACCTGAATGCAATGAATTGGATCCAGATGAGATGGGGATGCTCTGGGGAATCAGCAGTTTCCTGACCTCTTGCCTCAGGTCTCTTGTATGGCTCAGTTGGCTTTGGCACACTTGGCCCCCCTCATTGGATCAAACCTTCAGGCATGGCACAGAGTTAACCTGTTTCTATCAGGGTCAATACCAGGCATGGAAAACCTTTGTCCTGAAAAAGAGAATGTCTGTTTCAGGACATATATTTTTCAATGTTTTTATGGCTTATATTTAGATTTTCTGTGCTCTGGGCACAGGCGTTTGGAGGTGACATTGGGGTTCAAATGTCAGTAACCAATTCAGTTTCTGTGTGTCCTCCAGGAGCAGCAGATATGACTTTGCCAGAGTCATAGTTAGAACATTTCTTTAGTACCTGACAGGATTTTTTATCTTTTTCCAGTACTGAAGAATTTGCTGTGCTGTAAAGTTTTGACTACAGGGCACAAACATTATTGCCAGCTATTGGGCAGAATGTATAACTATTAACAGGGTTGCAATCTACAGTTCAGTGAAACAGCTGCCAAGCTTTCCTTGGGACACATGAACAGGTTGTGCTCTACAGTTATAGTACAATATATGAGCATTATTGCTGTCAATTCTTCTTTTAATCAAATAGCTATAGTCATGGGAAATGTTATCCTAAATCCTATATGTTCTGCACATGTGGTTAAACTAATGACTTGAAAGTCTGCATTTATATACAACAACTAGAAAGTCAGTAGAACAGGTATTTTTCCTTACCCATGAGGGAGAAGAACAGTACCACATGGTTATCATTATGAAAATGAGATTGAAGTGAAATCCTGACATGGAATACTTGAAAGTTTCAGAATATCTATATTTGATTTTTTTCCCCAGTCACCTCTGATTCTGAAGAGTTACAGCATGCTTGAAAGGCCTGGGATATTTTCCTTTTATTTAATAACCCTGTTATTCTGATTTGTTGGTTTATTCAATGTATTTTTTATTACAGTGTAAATGCTTCTGAGTTATTACTAAACCACCCTTCTGACTGTGGTTTTACTTGGCAAGAAAACATTAGTCTTATTGTTATGCATGACCTACTTGGGATTTATTGTAAAATTAAAAGTATTGTAGAAGGAAGAACAAGAGAGAAAACCCAGTGATAAATGCTAAGAATTAATGTAAGATCTGAGTGAAGTACAGACTTGTAATAACTGGTGTGTCTCATCTTTGACTCATGGCTCTGTGTTTGCACTACATTAATCATGCCAGAGGGGTTGTCACTTCATATTTGTGAACTGTGAAGGTCCGTCAGGGCAAGGGCCTGAGCATGTTCCTGGATTACAAATCGGAAATGACTGTGATCGTTATCACTTTGGGCACAGGGACACTGAGGAGAAATTTGCAAACAAAAGTAGCAACTTAATCAGTGACAGAGGGAGCCTGACAGCTACCCTGCCACTTCACTGGGAATGTGGGAGCAGCACGGTGCCAGGACTCCTGGAACACCAGAAATATATTCATATTCAGATCTTCCAAAGGGCATATCAAAGACTTGAACAGTTTCTTGCTACTAAAAAATGATTAAAATAATTCCTCTTCACTATTAACATCATGATTTGAATTTGTATTGAACTAGCATGAGTCTTAAACAATTAATGTCTAATTGTGGCCATTAAGAATAACATTTGCAAATATATGCTTGGTGGCTTCTCTTTTCCCTTGTAAAACCAGATGTATTTTCAAATTTCTGCATTCAAATTGCCCATCTCTTTGTCTGCCAATCCATTTCTGATTTATGTCACTGTTCTCTGTCATTTGTTATGTCTGTACTGCATGAGTGCTCAGGGACAGACTGAGTAGTTCATCTATGAATTTATTTGTCCTATCTTTGTTAAGAACAACAATAGAAACTCTACATCAGCCATAAAAAGAGAAACTACTGACAGTGAGTTAGCAGACGTAATTGAAGGCTGAAAGCTTCCCCACTTTAGCTCATGATTTCATGACTTACAAAAGAATGTATCACAATAACATCCTCTTCCAGGAAAAGCTGTGATTATGATAAACTGAAGTAGGAGGGAATATTCTTGCCAGGTCCTAGGAAAAAAAAATGCGGGAAAATTGCTTCTCCTAAAGTAAGGCTTTAGGACAGAGATTCTTCCATCATTCCTTTTCATTTGTCTCCTCTTTACAGTGTTAAGTGCAGGAGTATCTCCAAAAGATTTTTATTTTCAGACTTTCCCTAAATTTAAACCTTTGAAATGGCTTTTATTCTTCAGAGTTACATTAAAATAGAGATTTTCAATCCAGTTTTCTTGTTATTACTGCTGAGTTTGTGCTCAATGTTAAGTACAGAACAGCCCAATTGTGCTCTTCATCATTGCAATTCCAGTATGGTTATTCCTTTAGCAGTTACTGGAAATAAAAATGCTTATTCCCACTATTTGAGCTGTCTAGAGAAACCCACAGTTCTAGATTTTCCATTTAGAGATTGTTGCATTCAAGAAGTAAACTCAGAGCAAGGATTTGATCCTTGTAATCATACCCTGAATCTCACTCCAACGACTGCAGATGAAGAAGATTGTATTAGCACACATTTACTAAAAGGAGATATGATTGCCCTCTTTCAAAATCTCAAGAAGAATGTAATGAAAAGAGGGACCAGAACTGTCTTTATATGCTTTGGCTGCTGTCATATTTCCTATTAAAAAATGTCTTATCTTTCTATAAAATTATTAAAGCCATAAAAGGACATATATCTCAAACTATGTAATTTCAGAAAAACCAAGGCACTTTTATCTTATTAAGTTTCCTATTCTTTTCTACAGGCTAATTTAAATACATTATATTTCATGATGTTGTTTAGTGACTTTCAGTTATTTCCAATGCTACTTGTAAAATAATTTTTATAATCTGTTCAGTGGAATTCACTCATTTTATGTACACACACATGTATGTGCCTATGTAAATATGTATGAATGTGTACTGAACTTGCCACAGTTTCACTCTGAGATTTTTATGCATTTTTCTGATTTAAATAATTATTGGAAGGAAGTATTTGGCAAGACTTTTATTTATGTATAAAATACACTGTTTGTATGAAGTCAATCAGATCCATCATCATGGGAAGAAGCCAAATTTTTGGGGGGCGCACATATTTTGGCAGGACCATCTCCCTGGTATGCAGTTACACATCCATTATAGCGCTGAGAATTATAGGGATGTCTGGAGGCACTTAGAGATTAATGGGTATATATAGAATTTCAAGAATGGGAAGAAAAGGTGTTAGAGTTTGTACTAGCAGTTAACTTTTTTATAGTGCTGTGGGGAATTGAAGGTCTTAGTTTACTACTACAGATACTTCTGGAAATTTCATTTATTTGTATTTATTATAAAGTGATTCCATCAGAGATGTATCAATTTTTTAACATCTATATTAAAACTAAGGTAAACATTGCCACATATCCAGAACATCGATCATTAAAGTGTTTGTGCCCAGATTATTGTAATAAAAGTTGAGAAGCATAAATATAGCCAAAATTTATAGGACACAAATGAACATTGCAGCCTACGTAGATTAAACCCCATAATTTAAGAGAGATTATGTATATGCTCATGGAAATCTGTGCACATAAATACTGTGCATGAGAATATGTAAACTCTTGTCTGGATATTAATTTCTTATTGACTAAAGAGGTTCAGCAGATTTCAGGTTTCAGTGTTCCTGGGCTCTGCAGAGGAAGGCATTTTACAGCACATAGAGATTTTGCTTTTTGCTATATTAGGTACCAATGGACAAGAACATCTTTCTTCAATATTAAGTAGAATCACGGCATTGAAGCCAAATGCTGAATGCAAGACATAAAGCATAACAAAATAATGCTTGTCATTACTAGGCAAAGGAAAGGAGAAGAAAAGGATGGGGTTCTTGATTAAAATATTATTTGTATTCTTTGTAGTCTAGATAGGATTTTATATACATTTTTTGCTAAATAAGATAGGTTGAGGTGAGGAATCTCATTTGCTTACAAAAACCTTGTCCTCTCAGCTGCTCTAGTTTGTCAGAGGTTTCATTGAGTCAGAAGTTAGTAGCAGGATTCTCTGCTCTCAAGTAGACCTTGAACCATTCTGTTTCTATTTTTCCATGAGTTTTGAGGTCAAGTTAGCTGCATAAATACTAATTGTGGACACACAGTGTTCCTGCACTTTATCCATTTTTTTTCAACAAATCAAAACCCTACCATGATTCAGTCCTTACCAGGGACACCTGAGACATTACAGGACAGGGAGTGCACAATAAGATTTACATTTCCCGTAACAATCAAACTGGAGGAAGCTTTCATTACTCCCTGCCACCTAGGAAAAGATCTGAGAGAGGCTTCAGTTCTCCTCACCAGTAGGTGATTTATGATAGAAGCAGACACACAGAGGATGGGAACATGTAGAGTGCAGATCATGAGTTCTGGTTACTGTTATAAGATTGATGGGATGCCTAGAGTGGATGTTTTGTCTATCTCTCTGGGATGAAGGTAAAAATAAGTATTTTCCTGGAAGAGTGAGGAAGTTGTTTTATGGACCAGGGGATGCCCTTGAATTCCTGTAGGGCCAAGTGTACTGAAATTCCAGTATTTTCAGTGGTTTCAGTGCACCTAAACTTATTATTTATGCCATCTAAACTTCAATTTAAGCTTTCAAAAAGGATTAAAAACTGAGACTTTGTTGGCAGTAGATATAATGTACTGGGTTTTCAGTTGACTTTGAGACTTCATATCATGTTAATAAAAGGCAGAAAGG
Organism: Alaudala cheleensis; assembly: GCA_013398995.1. Lineage (NCBI taxonomy): Eukaryota > Metazoa > Chordata > Aves > Passeriformes > Alaudidae > Alaudala > Alaudala cheleensis. The sequence continues at coordinate 300,118 of VWYE01000379.1, read as the reverse complement.
TAGTCTGCAACCTGCACAGGAAAGAGAGAAAAATGGTAATAAAAAAAGAATTTGTGATCTTTTCATCAGGAAGAGCTGAAGACAGATCTGAAGAGCTGAAGGCAGAGCACATGGCAGTGAATAAAGAGATTCTGCTTCTATGATATATACAAATATAAAATATGAAAAAAAAATTTTATTGAAAGACAAGAGCATAAAACCATTGAGTCTTAATTTCAAAACCTGTCTCAAAAAAAGTGTGCCCATATGTCATAGTGATGAGTGTCAGAAACTAAGCAGAATTAAAAATAGATTAAGTAGTACAATGTTAAATCATTATATTATCTCTTATAAAACATATAGATTCCAAACTATATTCCAGCTTCCCAGGTTCATTGAAAGTTTAGATACAAGCTGCCAGAGCAATATTGCAACCAGAACTATTTATGCAGTTTAAGAATACATTTTTCAAGAACCACATGCAATGCAGTAAGGAATATGTCAGTGGAACTAATTTTGATTATGTCATATGAGTACAAGCTAGGAATGAGCCAAGAGGTGTTTAAATATCCTTCTACACAAAATTGGTGTTTCTGAAAAATGGAGTTCACCAAAAGTATACTTGCTCAAGAAAATTTAATTAATTCCACACTTTAATAGAAAATATTTTTTTTAAAAGTCCCCACAGATGTTAATGTTTTCAGGGTGATATGACAGATGCTGTATTTTTCATAACTATGCCTTCTCTTTCAGGGCATATTGAGGATGGTTCATATTTTCAGTCAATTGTAAAACCAAGAGAGTTTAGTTTATAGAATTAAGTGATTTAGAAAATTATCAAGAAAAAAAAATATCAGTCACATAGTAGCAAAATTTGTAAATGTTAACATTCAACAAGATAATTCTTTGAACCAGAAATATTTCTAATCAGTAGAAAATGAAAACATATTGTTATCATTAAATGTTATCAGAAACTTCCTTGTGGGACCCATTTAATCATGTTTGATGTGATTCTCAGTAGTGCTGCTCATTGACTTTATTAAGCCATGAGGTTAAAAAATGAGTTGTATGAACTAACATTCATGCAAAAATAATTGAAATTTATTCCTAAATGTTTTGTATGCTTTTGTAGAAGACATAATTAATGTCATTTCAAGTGACAAATTTTATTCTTATAGATTTTTGGGTTAGGTCTGGAGATGGCTAAGCTTTTAGAATGAGATAAAACTTCAAAAACATATTGAAATATTTCTTGCCACATACTTAATGAGGAACTGACATTTGTACTTGAATATTATGCTATTGGGTAAACTTAATTGAGGATGTCTTTAAATGTCTTGAAACAAAGAACTATGAGTCTCTCATCTCTTGTATTTCTATTAATAATAAAGTACAGTAATTAATAAAAAAATACTTCCCCTTTTGGTTTCCTAAGATTTTAGTGGGATGCCACATAGTACATCCTTCCATCATCCTTATCTTTTACTGCCTGTTACATTTTATGTACTATACTGAATAACATAAAATGGTACAAAGGTGCCAAGACACCATTGACACAACCTTGAGTATCCACAAATTGATTGATTTTTTTTTTTTAGAGATTGCAGATACTAAAGTAGCCTAATAAAAATAATTTGAGTTTAAGATATTTCTGCCAGTTTATAATTGGAAAGCTAGTTCATGAAATAATTTCTCAGGTGCTTCTGCAGAGTGCCACCCTATGGAGGAATATTCATACATTCAGAAACTTCCTCAATGAATGTCCTAATTTGATTGATTTTGGTCTATCCAGAACATTTTTTTTCTTTATACCACACATTATATGTGGCTTGCTGTTTTTGGTTTGGTTTTCTGTTTGTTTGGTTGCTGTTTTTCCAGTTTTTGTGGTTTTAATTCAGGAGATTCCTCTGTTTTCTTGACATCCTTCGAAAAGTCTCATTAGGAGATGGGTCTTCCAAACTGCTTCTCAGTTCAATGGAGATTTTACTGTAGACTTTGATTCAAATATTGAGCCTGCAAGCTTAGGTCTGAACCACAGAAATAAAACAACCTATAAATAATGAAATTCATATGACTAGAAAGAACTATTAAATGACATAATTTGTCTGATCTTTACCTGAAGTATCCTCCACAGCAATGGACTTTTCACAATTTGCTCACAGAAGAACACCTAACAGTATTTTATTACCTGTACTGTTAGAAAACCTTTCACCAAATGTGTAAAAATTAAACATCTGATACTGAAGCTTCATGAATATGGGTATTTACTTTCCCTTTGTATTTTTATGTTAGTCCAGTAAGTTTTCTTTTTAGCCTTCCTATCAAGCTAAGCATTTCTAAGTCTTTCAATTATTTAGATTGATGACAACTCTTGGTCTTCTGTACACTTTTCTAAATAATGTGCATCTTTCTTGAATTGCAACACACAGAACTGAAAACAAAACTGCTGCAGACACTATACTGATGCAGCAGAAAGATTACTTAATGTGTTTTGGAATAATCTCATACATGTGTTATACCTGATTTCTTCTGAAAAAATGATGTCTGGTCCTTTTATGAAGAGGAAAACCTGCTTGATTTGGGGTTTTGATTTGTTTGTTTGTTTTTTTAGCTAGCTGAAAGATTTTTCTAAATTGACAGTACACTTTTATTTCACTGAAATTTGCTGTAAACCCAAGCTCAGCCTCCATGAGGACAAGTGTCATTAGTGTACTGGAAATCAACCAGACAAGAAATCTCTGTAACACTCAGCTGGAGCTGAATCAAACAATGTTTAGTCATTGTGTGAGGAGAATGCAGCTGTAGTTTCACTGGTCACAATGGAATTGCATCTACTGAATTATGCCTTATAGCCAGACAGTAAACATATGGTATGCCAAACATTCAGACATTCAAGGAATCCAGGAATTAAGGAAAAGCATCATTTATGTGTTTGGAACATTTGGTTTGGAAAAAACAGTCCAATGTTTCAATTCAGAAAGGAACATACATTCCCTGCAAGCCATTGTTTGTTTCTCTGTCAGGAACAGAATTTGGAAAACCACACTATTTTGATTGAGATATAAAAAATATCTGAGCAAGAAGTCAAAATGATGAGTTGCAATATTACAGAAACTTATGAAAACGTAAAAACAAGTATAATTGTGCAAGTATTATGCTAATATTTACTTTTATTAATGTGCATCTGAAAAACTAACAGGCTTATTTTCTTGTTGCTTTAAGGCTAGAAAGCTGGGTACGTTGATTTAGAAAAAAGTTTTTCCAGACAGCTTTCCTTATAAATGTTTGTTTGACTACATATGGAATTGGTGGTTCCTCTTAGAATTGAAACCCACAAATATATTTCATAAGAAATGTATTTCATAAGCAATATATTTCATAACCAATGATTTTGTGAAAGCCCCATATCCCACACATTCCAGCATGCCTTTCTATGAGTCCAATTTGTGTAGCAGTCACTTAAAGCTTTCACTTCAACTTGCAAGGTTGTTTTCATAAATTTACTGGAATTATACGTATGATCCTGTATCATCTTAATGTAGGTAATCAGCTAAGGTTGTTTCAGAAGTGGTACAGATCAGACTTTTAACATTTGTGTTATTCGTTCCCTTCGTGTGCCATGTGTGTTCATTGTCCTTGATTCCCAGTAATCATAAACCAACAGAAATTGTGCAAGGATTCTTGTTCTCTACTCATTGGATTTGTAATACAGGAAGGTTGAATAATTTTAAATTTACTATTTTATCCATTTTTCTTCATTGAAAAATAGCCTATAGAATATATTTTTAAATAAACTCAATATTGGCTTTTCCAACATGTGAAGACAATAACTTTTTTCAGTGATTATGTCTTTCCTAACCCCTTTCTGCTTCTTCAAAACTCTAAGAAATTCTAAGGTATTCTATACATTTCTACTTTTCCCAGCTAATTCCCACTAAGGCTGTTTGTGCATTTATAAAACACAAATCACATCAAATGTCATTGTTATATCTCACTCTCTGAGGCAGTTTGTCACTGTGGGGAGGTATGACCTTCCCTCAAACAGAAAAATAAAGAAAGAAGCATTGGCCTTTCATTGGTTGTGGTGTAGCATTACTAGTACTTATTCATGTTTGCAAAACAAGATAACACAAAACCACTCTTACAAAATAGCACTGGTCATTGTCTTTCTATATTTCCAAATGATGTGCAGCCTATTGTAGGAGAACAGATTATTGTTACTTTAACTTGTAGTTGTGTTGTAAGGCACTGTATGAAAACATCTTCTGGATATCATACCAATTCTTAACATACAGTTGTTACTTGGGACCAACATTATTTGATCAAAGTAAAGGAAAAAGCTCTTTTATTTATCAGCCATCTGCCACAAACACTTATCATTACATAGACGTAGAAAGTTACAGTTTCCATTTTAATAGTTCTATTAGTGTTTGGGTGGTTTCAATGAAGGTCATTCAATAGACATTGTCCAGAAAAGGCTAGATACTTTTCATATATAATCCTCTGGAATGTTTATTAACCAATAACACTGAACCTCCCGACATTTTTATTTCTGAGAAAGTTGTAATGTTCTTATGCATCCCACTGGTAATTCAGCATTACCCTCAACTCCTCTGCAATGTAATGAGTCTTACTGAAAGCAGATGCAGCCAAATTAATAACAAGGACATCAATTTGCTCTGGAAATCTATATAGTTAGAGGTGTGGGATGAGAGGAAAAGAATGCAGAATACAATTCTGTTTCACTTTTGCAGAAAAAGTAGCTGAAATAAGTAGATACAGTAAGTTAAGGACTTATTTAATTCAGAGTCTCTGGAGGAATTTAATTTAAATTAATTATAAGATGAAGGAGTTCTAGAAAATTACTTAAACCCCTAAATGTTCTTTAATTTGCTTCTGTGAATAGGTTTCCATGTGTCAAATCTTCTGTGAGGCCACCCTGCAAGGATCCTTTTATCACTCTAGTAAATAGATGCTATTGCTCTTAACTAACCACAAAGAAAGCTCAGTTCATACACTTAATACAAGGCCTCCGGAGAAGGGAAGGCTCAGATGAAATTCCATGCTTGGTCATAATGAACCTGGTAAATTGTTGGCTTCCTGCAATAAAAATAATAGGTGAAATCTTGGCCTATGGAAGCCAATGGGAATTTTGGCATTGATTTTAATGGGGCCAGTATTGCAACCAATAAATCTACTGAGCAAACTAAAAGAAGTAGGTGAAGGGAGAAAGGAAGGGGAATTAGTGTAACAAACCCCCTATATTATTTCAGTCCTTGTTCAATCCCCCTTTGCCTGAGTGAACAGCTCCTGATACTCCAGAGATGTGCTCACAGAAACTACAGTGGTGGTATTCTGGACACCAAATATTTACAAAAGCATTTAATGAGTAATTCTTGAGCAGGAAAGTCAGCTTTGTTATTATAATGAGTCAGTCTCAGATTCAATCTGAGGCTGTTTTAGGGGTGAGTAACCAAGGGCAATTGCCAAAGACTGGATACCATGGGGACAGTGTTAGACTGGAATAATTAAAAGTATGAGTTATACAATATGCCTCAATCTAAGGTTGTGTTCTTGCTACTCAAAACTGCTGTAGCTCCATACAGATGCAATCACAATCACAATCCTCTCTGTAATGTGACTAAAATAACAGGCAAAGAAAATTACTTAAAGATATATATTTCTTTTTATATTTATATCTCCATCTGTGGACATTTTATTTATGTGAAAACATCTAATTTCTGATGTGTAATAAATGCAGTTACCATTTTTGCAGAGGTTTTCAGAGGCATCCATAGCCCATAGGCACCGCATTCCTCAGGTACAGCGAGGCAGTTTCAGAAATCTCCAGGTTAGCAAATCAAGCACTGTACAGCTACAGCACAGGCATGCCATGTTCCTATCTGCAAACAAAAGACATTGGATGTGAGGAAATGTGTGTGTTGGTGACCTGTCATGAGCAGTTCCATGACTGGAGAACCCTGTGTTTTATTAGGAAGCAAAATTCATCAGAGAAATTGAACTTCTTGTTCAAATGTTCCAGAATCAGTCTCCATATTCTGGACCTGAATGTGGAAAAGGACAATCACCCAGTTTATGAGGCTCATTCACAAGGACCATTTGCAATCAAGAGATAGTTTGGGGGAAAAAAACCAAATCTGTTTAGAAGAATGAGAAGCAAAGAGTAACTAAAAATGTCTTATGAGAAAGAGTTATACAGGCAAAATACTCCTGAAAATAAAACAATGTTAGAGAAATGCAATGGATCAACAAATTCTCCCTTGAACCAGAGTAATATCTGTAAAATGTCTCACCTTAATAAACTAAATCAAAACACTAAACTTACACTAGGAGTGGAAAATGGTGACATCCATTATAGACATTACTTTGCAATACACAATTTTCTTTGTCTGTTAAATCTCATTTAAATACTTATTTATGTATTCAAAAATAAATTTTACCAACCCCTTAAAACACGTTCCAGGTTTTCAGCCCAGATTGGTTACCTGGCAATTTAAGCAAACTTTTTATTTTCTTAAACTGTAGGACATCCACTTCAGTTTTGACCATGATGATTATTGTTTCTTTAAACTGGGATAAACAAACAAAGCATCAACAATTGCCTTATGCAGAAAATATTTTACATTGTGGCAGTGTCCTATTTTTGTAATAATGTTCATAAAAGTAGTAGGTGCATATAGTTGATCAAACTTGTAATAAATATTTTGTGAGCTCAACTGAAGTGACTCATTAGAATATCTAACAGTGGTGGCCCCCAGGCACAGGTGTACCTATAGAAAAAATGAAATCAGCCATTCTTATTAATCATACTCTACATCTGACTACTGCTCCTTTTTGCAGTGTTTAAATCCACTCCATCTGGTTCTTACTATTTAGTTGTGCTACTTAGCTTTCTCAGTGAAATATGCTTAGAGCTACAGAAGCAGGTCCAATGTGATTAACAGTATGAGGTTAAACAGTTGCTGCTCAGGTCTGAGATCAGCTGACCACAAAGAATATCAGTCACAAAACAAAACTAAGGGCTAAATCTTCACTGGGTCTAAACCAGCTGGACTCCACCTGGTTATTTCAGTGGAAGGTATTGAAAACTATGTTCCAGGCCACCTATCTGTATGCTAAAGCTGTTTGGAAGACATCAAGCCAGAACAATGTTTATATAAGTAAGAAACAATCTCCTCATACTGTGTTTATGGCCTGCTGTGGCAGGGCAAGGATGCTGTCAGCTAGAAGGGAATGATTCTGCCTACACAGACTAAAACAAACTTTAGCAAAAAGCACCCCTCTCTGGCAGACCCAATTTATTTAGAGGGTCCCAGTTCAGATTCTGTCCAGCAATTTGCCAAGTCAAACCAAAAACCAGGATCAAAAAACCAAGTAGCAAACCAACTTTCTACGTTTTTTGGTGAACAACTTCCTTCTTTTATTGCTGTGACAGTGTCACCAGTCCTTTACAAATGTTTATCTCAATTAAACTAAGCTGTGTTTATTGCTGAGTTTGTGTAAAATTTTTCTGGGGATTCAACCAAATAAAAAAATCATATTCCTGACTGACTGAATCACAGAAACCAGGAGATGAAGAATATGGTAGGATCTCTTTCATGAAAGACTCACACGTAAGTCATGATGTGCAAATAGGGTTTGATGTTTTCCTCTAGTGTGCTTTGCTCTTTTAGGGTCTCATTTTGAAGCTGCTGTGATAGCTCCATGACAAATGTTCACTGCAACCTTGAGACAGATAAAGGCAGGGCCTGCTCCAGCTCATGCCAGCAGGCCATGACATTGGAAAAATCTTGGGACTCTGACTAAAAGGGGAAGGTAGTAAGATCCCTACCACCTATGGTCACCTGAGACTTGGGATCCCCCTGAAAATATTAAAATTTCTGCTTTTGACAAGAATGCCAGCCATGCACCCCTTATGACACCAGAATGCCCAAGCAGGTAAACATACTACAGCTACAACCTTTTCTGTTTTACAGCTTGAGAACTACATTGTGGAAAACATGAAATCAGAGATGGTGCAGCTGCAGCAGAATGCTGTGCAGAACCACACTGCTACCATGCTCGAGATAGGGACCAGCCTCCTCAGCCAGACAGCAGAGCAGACACGAAAACTCACGGATGTTGAAACCCAGGTATGTTCCCAGAGTGGTTTTCAAAAAGGTGTTAATTGCAGAGAACATTTCCCAATCTCTTTCCTTTCTAATGGATTTCCACACAAAACATTTCAACACAGGGGCCCAAGAAACACATTCAGTTTCCTGGTAATAACAGCATTGATGATTGACCCTTGTGATGGGTCTTTCTTTTGATTTCTTTTGGTTAGCATATTTAGCTCTGTGTGTGTAACAAAGGTAAGACTGCTCAGGAAATTAGATCAGCATTTGACTTTCAATAAACAGCTACCTATTGTCAATGATACAAGTGTCAGGCTAAATAATGAGTAACAGGCTAAATCATAGCTTTTGATCTTCATTGTTGTTGCTGTATATCAATAATTTCCCAAGTTTTTAAGCTTTGTAGAACAACAAGAAAGGATAAGTCAGATTGCTTTGTGAATGTCAACGATTTCAAACAAAAATAAGGCACTGAACTGCCAACACCACAAAAGAGAGAATGCAGGGGAAAGCTGAAGTAGGAGTTCTATTTGCAAAATAGCAGATGCAACATTGACCTCATTCTAAGTACTCTTGCACTTTTCTGGTTTAAGCATGCTTTGTAGGAATGCATGTTTGAGGCATGTCTCTTGTTCTTTCCATTGAAATGAAGCTTATTTGGCAGCCCCTTTTTTTTGCTGACCTACTACTATTCTACAGTAAACAGAGTGCCAGAATATCAGCTGGTACATATCAGTGTAGCTTGATTGAGTTCATCTGCATCAGCTGAACAGCTGAGGTTAAAAAAGGGATTTAGAAACAATTTTTGTCATATCATCAAATCAGAATGAAATTATTATATTATGCTGCTAAAGCAAAAAATCCAGGACAATATAAACATTAATGTTTTTAATTTATCCTTAAGGTGCTAAATCAAACATCCAGACTGGAAATTCAGCTACTGGAAAATTCCCTGTCAACATACAAGCTAGAAAAACAGCTGCTACAACAGACACACGAAATCCTAAAAATCCATGAGAAAAACAGGTAAGAGTGAGTAGCTGGTCTCTGTCTCTGTTCATAACAAAGTGATCTGTGTTTACTTTGCTTTAAGCAACAGATGAAAGGAGAAAATATGTCAAGTGGACAGCATAGGCAGTATTTATGAACTCACTAAAATACCTGGGGTGTGAACTTACACTATATTATGTCCTGTGTGATAAATACAAACTGATTTTTAACGCACTTCATGTTCATTGTAAATTTACATCTTACTGTCTTTCAGGACAACTCAGCCATATGACCACAGTTCCTGAAACCTAAAAGCATAGGGATAACTTTTAAGTGTTTTCACATAGAAAAATATTAATAGCTAATTATGAGATTTTCAACTACCCTAAAGTGCATCAGAAATAGAAAATCTTCATTAGTTCATCTTTCTAATTTTAATGGATTCAAAGATAAGACTTATAGAAGGATCTTTCTCTCCTTTTGTGCTCAATTATCTATAGCATACTTGTAACCATGCTCCATTTTGAGAAGCCTGTGGTAAACATTTGGGGGTTATGTTTAAGCTGATGAAAAAACTCTTTAGCAAGACAACTTTTTAGTAGTAAATTGAGAGTTGGTAAGCAGTCCCAGTGTTCCCTTTCTGTAACACAAGGTCTCAGCACCTGAAGTCACTGGGCTTAGCAATTCAGTATATCAGAGAGCATGTCCCTTGTCTGGGATGCCAGACGCCCACCCAGACACTCTCTCACTCCCCCTCATCATCAGAACAGGGAGAAAATAGGATGAAAAACTCGTGGCTGAGATAAAGACAGGGAGATCACTCGTCAGTTGCTGTCATAAGCAAAACAGCCTTATTTACTACCAATTAATAACAGTGTAGAATGGTGAGAAACAGAAACAAACCCAAAAAGACCTTTCACCTCTACCTCCCCTTCTTCCCAGGGTCAACTTCACTCCTTGATTCTTCTACATGCCCCCTGAGCAGTACAAGGGGATGAGGAATTGGGGTTGAAGACAGTGCACAACACTTTGTCTTGCCTTCCTCCGCATGTTTTTTCCCTTTTCCAGCATGGTTCTTTCTCACAGGCTTGATTACTTCAGGATAAGAATGCTCTATGTGGGCTTTCCACAGGTGTCAGCTTCCTTCTGGACACATCTGCTCCAGTATAGGGTCCTCCCTGGGAAATATCTGCTCCACCATGGTCTCTCCCACAGACTGCAGGGTTGTGTCTGCTCTGGTGCCTCCTTCCCTTCCCTTCTCTGACCTTGGTGTCTGCAGCATTGTTTCTCTCCCTTTTCCCCTCACTCCTCACTCTGTACAGCTGACTGGAACCAGCTGTGCCCAGCACAGGCAGCTCTGGCCTTTCCTCACAGCAGCTGCACCTGGGCACTGGCACCCAGGACAGTGGGAAAAGCTGCTGCCCTTCCTGACTGCTCTTTGAAACATCCAACACACATCCATTGTCTCTGTAGTGGACAGGTGTGAGCAGGGAGTGCTCTGACTCCTCAGCCTCACTCTCAGCTTCCTTCTGGAAAGAACTACAGTGAGGTCAATCTGACTAGGACTAAGGTTTCTATTTCCTCTCTCTACATTTGATATTGAAATGAGACAAACAGCTTTGAAGAGATCAGTCTTCCAAAGAGAGCGGTGTGACCCCATGCTGCTGGACAGGAATCAGCAGCTGAGGCAGAACAACCTTGCCCAAGGTTATGCATAAGGCAGACTAGCACCATGGTGGGCAAGGAGCAATAGGGTAAAGAAGGTAAAATACAGGTAATGATGAAAAATGGAAAATATTGTTACAAAGAAATGTGTTTCTTAAAAGTGTCTAGTTGCAAAGCTGGTTGAATAATATATCATTATTTGCTACTGATTATGAAAACCAATGTAATGTGTTTAATCTAAAAACCACTTGTAACCAGTAATTCCAGGAAAAGGTTTTCTTAAGAATTTGTATTATTTTGAAAACTCTTGAACTCCACAGATGTCCATTAGAAATGTGAATAAATTAATGTGGGATTAACTTTGTTGTCAGCAATCTCAAAACCAGGTAATTCACCTTAACTGCTTGTGTGGGCTCTGCCTGTAATCCACAGACAGATTGGGTATGGGCAGGGGGCAGGTCATCCTACATATTTTACAAATTTATTTCAAAATTGACTTAATTCAAGCATTAGTTAAGTATATAAGTACTTGTACTTTTATCTGCTGCAATCCTGTTAGCAACAAAATTTTGTTGGCTGCTTAGGGAGACTGCATCTTATATACTTAATCATTTGGATTTATTTATTTACCTTGGGAATGAATCAGAGTCAAAAGCCTTCACGTCAGTAAACAAATAAACACTACTTGAATTGACCTTTGACTTGGCTGACATTATGATAAAACGTTTTTTGTAAAGTCAGGAGAAAAGGAGGGCTATTTTTAAAAGCACATTTTTTTGTTGTTAGTCTCAGAGGCATAGGTATTTGTGGATAGAGAGAAAAGCATTAAGAAGTTCANTTTTTTGGAAAGGATCTTTCTTTTGAGTAGGTTTACAGCACAGTGGGAACTAGTGCAGGAGCTATTGTCTTTATGAACACAATCAAAAGAGATAGTGTACTGTGGGCTGATAAATTTTTTTCTGTGCTATAATTTCCTTTATATAAAATAAAAATTAAGATGTTAATCACATTCAGAGAACTGAATTTTGGATGAAACTAATGCAAAATCTTACAGTAAAAATAATTGATCATTGATTTACTACAGTAACTTGCACATTATCCATAAATAAAACTAACACTGNTAAACCTGAAATCAACTGTGTGTGTGTCAGGTTGACTGTGGGACAAATCTTGGTGATCTCTGCAGATACTGGGCTTCTGGACATGCCAACAATTTTAGCTTGCTTAAATTTAAACAGTATTTGCAGATCACTCACCAGGCTGTGTTTAGCAGCTATTTGCATTTAGGTACTCATAATCCCTCTCCATATCACTTTCACACCAATAAATAGAGGAAACTCCTTTATCCACATGACGTGCCTGGACTGTAAGCTTTTTTGGAAAGGATCTTTATTTTGAGTAAGTTTACAGCACAGTGGGAACTAGTGCAGGAGCTATTGCCTTTATGAACACAATCAAAAGAGATAGTGTACTGTGGGCTGATAAATTTTTTGCTGTGCTAAAATTTCCTTCATATAAAATAAAAATTAAGATGTTAATCACATTCAGAGAACTGAATTTTGGATGAAACTAATGCAAAATCTTACAGTAAAAATAATTGATCATTGATGTACTACAGTAACTTGCACATTATCCATAAACAAAAATAACACTGTGTATCAACTAGGGAGCAGTGCACGTTCTTTAGACTAGAAATATGTCTATTCTTGGCCTTTCTCTTTAATGCCTGTCTCTGCTTGGAAGAGGGGCCAATTTTTTTCTTTGTATTCCACTGAATTGGAAGATATTCCATGGCATAAGTAGAGTCACATTTGCCTTAGAATCATGTGTCTATTGAGTGTTCTCATGCCATAAATAATTTGGTTTTGTGGGTTCCCACCCACTATAATGTAAATGGTGGTTTCTCCCATTGCCATTTTTTTTCCCACAAGAGCTTTCTAAATACTATTTTGATTTATTCTTGAAAGATTTCCCTTCTTAAGTGCCTTATGAACACCCTTTTTTTCCCCCCAGAGTGTACCAGCTGCATTTAATTTATAGCATGCCATTTGTTTCAATATGCAAGTGTAAAAAAACCTTTCTATTTGCTAAAATGAAGCAAATGAGGAAAAACATAATGGAATTTGGATCCTCCATCAGCAAATAGTGGAAGTGAAATTTAAATGTAAAATCTTGCTTGAATTTGCAGAAAATAGTACTGGATTTACATGTTCAGTACAAGAATTGTTGTATGCTATAAAAAGCAAGGACTCAAGAATGGTTCTTGAATGTCTGTCTGACTGTGTGAAGATGAAGAAACACAATCTGTCTGACAAGTTTTATTTGAAGGTTGTGCATATACTAAAAAGATAAATCCCAATTTTACACTTACGTGATTCCAATGGAATTATCTTGTCACTGTTATAAAAAGTAGGCTTAATGGTGCTAAGTGAATTGTTACTTTACTGGCCCTGTGAAATACGGGGACACATATTTTCATATGCCTTAAACTGGTCAGACACTATCAAGCTCACAAGGAAGTATGAGTAGTCAGCATCTAACAGCAGAGGGAAAATTTCACTCACCTAAAAGGAAGTACAAAGAAGCTTGCTTTGTCCCATGCTTTCTTTGGTAAAATAATGTTCTTGCACTTGAAAAGTAAGTATTGAAATCCTCTGCCCATTTGTCTTCCCATACATATTGAATAAAAGAAACCTACATATATATGGCCAAATAACTTTTTTCTGATGTGACATTACTTGCCTTTAATTACTGAATAGCTCAACAAAGTATCTGTTTTATGTATTTAGTATATCATAAATTTTTTAAATATTTTTTTTAATGCAAAAGATGTCCATCTTCAAGGTCTGGTCTATATCCTGTTCTCACATGTCTAAACTGAGGATTCTGAAAACAAGGATTATAAAAAAAAGCTCTTAAAATTCTGTGGTCTGGAATGGATTAGTGATTAAACTACCTTATAAAGCAGACTTCCCTTCCCCCTTGGACAGCTACCAGATTGTTTCCTACATGTTCTACTTCATCACCTTTCAAAATGACCACAGCTTTCACTAGAAGTCATTCTTTGACTTCTGTATGGGTATTCAACCCTCTCCAGCATTAGCAGAGGTTTTTTTCTGAATCAGCTGGACATAGCACAGTTGCACTGAGGCTTTGCACTGAGTCATTCCTTGGGCTTATATCCTGACAAAGTAAAGACATCATTTGTACAACTGAAAATAGATTCCTAGCCCCACCAAAACCCCTGCATTAGACATTGAGACATAGCTAACCTTTAGAAAAATTTAATTTGTCTGTGTTTGAGATCGGTGTGTGTGTGTGTGTGTGTGTGTGTGTGTTCGGTTTTAAATTCATTTTCTCCTAGATAATGACTCCAAAGTGTCATTGTTCAGTGGGTAATATTTATTCTTGTTAACAACACTTGTTTATTCACAACTTTATTCTGTTCCCCAAATGCCTGATTTACTCCCCCAGATTGAAAGCTCCAATTATAAAACAAACATATGAATGTGTTTATGTGTGCATCTTTATAAATAAGCATATGTATAAATATATGATGCTTCTGGTGAATGGTGATTTATTTTTTTTTGTGTTACAATTCCCCTGAATGTTTCATATGCCCAGATAAGTAGTATTTTCAAAAATTTAGAAATTTCAAACATAGTAATTTCAAATGAATAGGAAATTAATACAGGAAACTTACTAATAAAGAGCCCTAACATTTTACTGGAAGGTATTATAAAAGAATTTTTCAGTCAGCCTTTTGAGGATGTTGGACTCTTTCATACAGAGAAAACCTTCTTTCTGTTTTCATTAATATTTTGTGTTGGCAATAGCCATTAATGAAAATTATTAAAAATATTTTAATTTCAACTCTGTTTTCACGATGCTTCTTTAAAAATTTTAGAAAATATCTTTACCAAACCCTCAGCAAAGCTATTAATGATATTTGTCAGTTAGAACTTGAAGAGGCAACAGAGTAGTTTTGCTGCAATTAAAGAAACCCTAAATATCTTTTTAATCACTTTCAATTTGTTTCAAGATTTTTTTGAACTTCCTAGCACTTCTTTTTTTCAATTTTTTTTAATTTAAATGATCTATAACAAATAATAATATATCAATACAGATCAATAATTCTGGTCATATTGGAGTCAGAAGCCATAAGAGCAGCTTTTCTCATGCTATTGAAGGATTTCTTCCTTTTGGAACAGACCAGTTCAGAAATCCCTAATCTGTGTGAAGACTTTGCTTGTTTTCATTTGGAGATTTGACCAAAGTTTTCTCATTGTTTCATAGTAAAACAAAAATGAATGTCTTGGACTTCTCCCAGGATTACAGGGAGTTGTCCTATCCTCAGGACTTACTTTTATCTGATATAGATTTATGGATATAGAAAGCTAATTGCATAAATATATTTAAATTACTGAAAATAGCATTGTTTTGCAGTTTATAATTACAGGACTTTTAATCTACATAGAAAACTAAAGGGAGCAAGTGCTATGACACTTCCATCTTTCCACCACATGTTGACACACCACTCAGAACTATTAGAATGTATTATTATAAAAGCCATAAAACATCTGCTTCCTGTCTGTCTCTGCAGATGCCAAACTGTGGAGCTCTAAATATTGTCATCTTCTCTTTTCATGCTTGACATGGCCAGTGCTGCCACAAATAAGATTGTCATCCCCCTGGATTCATTTACTATGGCCTTAAGAAGACCACAGTGGGAAACAAATAATGCAATGCACAAATTGTGGCTTTCAAAGGCTCTTCCTTTGACATGAAATCATTCAGAAATGGGAATTATTTAGTTGTGGGCATGCAGATAGGATTCTGTGGAATTAAGGAAATACATTGTACTGTACTATATGGAAAAAGATAAACGGGATATTTTGGCTTTACTTACTACATAACTATAAGGCTATATTCTATCTTCCTGAATGTCATCTTCTCTTGCTATGAACATAAACAACATTTTGGGGGACTGTAAGACGTCAGATTGGGATGTGGCCCCACCTAGCACCTATTCTATCATAGACTATCATCAGGCCACCTTTCCCAATTGGACTGATGTAACTAGTCTAACAGAGAAGTTAAAATCTAGAGTCACAATCAGGATTTCAATAATTTACGTGAAAAAATTATCAGTGAATAGAATTATTCTGTGGATAGAACTGATAAATTTCAAAAGGAAGTGGGTTTCTTTGACAGTATTTTATGACTAGAACCAAACCTATCTGAAGATTTTTCAACGGCTTCTGCCAAACTAAACTTCATCTGACTTTCTGCATAACAGTGTTCAATGGCTACCACATACACATTCTCAAAAAAATCCATGGGAATCTAGACCATGATGTTTAATGTTGGTGTTCAAGTGATGATGGGTCAGCCAAAAGTCTGATAAGGTGCTAAAATAAGTTATAGTCTTTGGCCTCAAGATCCATATTTTTTTTCAGGGTGTAACCTTCTACCATCTTATTTCATTCCTCTAAATCTTGCTATTTTGTTTCTAATTAATGAGACTTTTAAAATTATGTATATTCTCCTTTGTGTTTGGGATCCTACAAAAATGCATTTTCCTTCACATCATCTTTTCTTTTTTGCTCACTTTACCCAGATGCTTCTGGTTTTCACTGAACTAGACATACTGATATTACAAAGTATGTTTTCTTCAGGATCTTTGTAAATTCCACATTTATAATGTTTCATTTTTAAAAAAATTGCTGCTCTAAAAAAAAAAAAAATTGCTCTCACTCTAGCTTGCACAGCAAATTTTGGTGGCTGATTTTAATCTTTGCATTGTTATCATCTCTAACAGCTCATATTAAGGCTCCATGATATAGAGTAGAAGCAACTCCATATGGATTTTATTACATTCCTCTGTTAGGATAAGTGACCTAAAATTATGCAGGCATTTTGCCACTGATCTATTATCCAGAAGTTAAAAACAAAGGTAGAGAGAGAGTGCAAATAAATAAAACCTAAGACTGACATGAGCAGGAAGCAGTTTGTTGGCAAGTTTTAAACCACCACTTGGTTTGTGGGCATGAGAAACACAACTTTTGTGAACACAACAGAAACCTCACAGAGGAAGTAGCAGTGAGATTGAATTAATTTCTTTGTCTAATGGTAATACATTATTTCTGTTTAATTCCCACCACAGCATCAAAGCACTGTTGTGGAAAAGCTTCTTGTTCACAGTTGACAGATATTAGCTGTCCTCTAAGTCTGCAACACCTCTATTTTTCTAGCTGCAATCTGATATACCTTTGATCTTGGTAAATTGAACACTTCCAGCACAGGACAAAAGGGAACTAGAAAAAGAATATTAATCCAGAGAGAGATTTTCTATACATGTAGAAAATTCTTTACAAAAACTGGTGTAAGCAGGTCACATAGCATGATGGCCAACAGTTTTCTGTCTGAGGAGCTGGCAGAAAAATCAAGCAAAGCTGGGGAGTGTTAGTGGGATATGTATGTAAACTCAAGGAAAACAAGAGAATCCTACATTAAAATGCAAGCTGCTGATTTACCTTTTGGGTATAATTCTTAACATGAAAGCAGGCACTGCTCATCTGGTGTGAAATTCTTATTCCAGCTTCACAGACTACATCAAAAAGTACATTTATTGTGGGTTCCATGCACCCTGATGGTTGTCCATAACTTATAATGCTTATCTTCCACTCAGTGACAAAGCCCTTCAGAAGATCTTCTGCAGTTTGCCCTGATTTTTGTGTCATCATATTGACCCATTCATATTGCCAACCAATGCCCTGCCCTTCTCCCTTCTCTGCCTACCTCAGGCTTTTCTGCCTGAGCTTTTACATTCAAAAGCTTTTCTGGCCCTATGTTTGTGCATAGGGATATTTGTAGATCAGAGCAAGACCTACATAAGCAGTTCCATGCCCTTTAAGCACTACAACAAGCAAGCATCACAAAATGCAGCCTTAGAGATCAGTTTTGATTGACTACTTGACAGAGAAACTCAGTGGGCTGAATTACTAGACGTGACGTATTTTAGAATTATTGATTTAGGCCGTGAATTATACACTGAAAAAAGTTTTCTGGTTTCTGTATTATTAACTGTGTTGGCATGAAACAATATCTACTAATTGTTTTATTTCATTTTAGTTTACTTGAGCACAGAATTCTAGAAATGGAAGAAAGGCACAAAGAAGAGCTGGCCACTTTGAAGGAGGAAAAAGAGAACCTACAAAACTTAGTCACACGACAAAGCTACATAATCCAGGAACTAGAGAAGCAGTTAAACAAGGCAACAAGCAATAACAGTGTCCTGCAGAAACAGCAGCTTGAATTGATGGATACAGTTCACACCCTGATCACCCTCTGCTCCAAGGAAGGAGGTAAGAAAGTGGCATTATAAAACATCAGAAGTACTAGAAAATTTCTTGTGAATTAAGTCCTGAATTTTTGGAAAAGTGAAACTTAACGGTCTTAATCCAAGAAAGAAAAAGACATTATAATTGAGGATAAAAGAGCTGATGCGAATCCACAAATCAAGTAAAGCTCAGACAATGCTGAGGCTGACTCTTGTACCAACAGCCATATTGATTCTTTGAATTTAATATCATTGAGCTTTTCTATTTTGACTATAGCAGATATAGGACACAATTACATTGCCTTTGCACTGGCAATACTGATTTGTTCTCCTGGTTATCTGTCTCCTTCTGCTGGAAGTAAGACTTTGCAGATGTCTGTAGCTCATCTACTGTTGACCTTCTTTTCAGTCAATGGAGAGAAGAGGCTTCTAACCAAAGGAAAGTAATTTAGAGTTTTTTTTACATGTGTATCAGTTATCATAGAGATGTTTAAGGATATAAACTCTTCTGGTGTTATAGGTAGACATCCAAAAGATATCTCTTTGTCTTCTCTTGAATTAGATTTTATTCATAATAAGGGATCATTTTTCTTTCTTCTGTCTTGCTGTGTTTTGTTTGTTTTTGAGTGCTCCAAACAAAAAAAGGTAGAAATAACATACTTTGAAAGAAGGGCTCAGTAAAGATTCTGTAGGACAATTTTCCCCAATTATGTTTTTCTTAGTAAACAGTTTTCTTACCAAAACAGAGACAGAAATTCAGATAGAATTTCAATTTTCAAATGCCAAAGACTCAGCAGAATGTCTTAAGAAAAGAATTCCTTTCACCAGAACTGGTCAAGGGAGATGGGTGGAGACCACTCTGAAAAATGGAAATGGTACACTTGGAAGAATATATTAGTAACTATGAAAAACAAGGCAAAGTCATACAGAAATGGCAACATAAAAATCCTTCTGAGAAAGGTACAGGATAAGCAGAGAGTGAAACTGTAGATGTGTGAGTTGTGATAGCCCTTTAGCAATTGTGGAAGCATGGATCAAAGAGAAGTCTGAAGAGCCTAGCATAGTAGATTTTTTGTCATTTTAGAGCTCTAAGTGCCATAAACTAAAAATTAAAAAGCAAAATATCAAAATGAAACCAGCAAACAACTACCCCATTCTCCCAGCTAAAAACTTGTCACCTGCATCATT
Organism: Alaudala cheleensis; assembly: GCA_013398995.1. Taxonomy (NCBI): domain Eukaryota; kingdom Metazoa; phylum Chordata; class Aves; order Passeriformes; family Alaudidae; genus Alaudala; species Alaudala cheleensis. Next base: position 280,819 of record VWYE01000379.1, on the reverse strand, counting down.
ATACAGTGCTCTCTGTAAGAGGCAGAAGACATGCTAGATTAGTCAAACTATTCAGCTCAAGGCAGTGTGGGTTTTCTCTCTGCTATATATTCCCATGCAACTTGTGTGGCTTAAATACAAACTGCTCCAGTCATGAGGATTACATCTCTTACTTTGGAAGTGTTGCCTGCTTGGGCCAGTGTTGATAGACTACTTTAAAAAAAAAAAAAAACTTCCCCCCCTCTCATGTTCATTCTAAATGTTCCCTTCTGCTCATTCTGTTATTTTGAATTAAATAACATGTTTCATAGTAGGCTGTTCTCATATCAGCAGAGAAACATTGTGATGCAATACAAATCCTTTATTATGTTTTATGGCCTTTTTGGCAGAGAAACCTGGCAAGGCTGTGTCCTGAGGGTTCTAATAAAGCTCAGGAGTATTTTAAAATCAATATCAAAATGAAAGATATATTATTCTCATACAGAGATATATAGAGAGTTCTTTTTAGCTTAAAAAGATTTTCGAACAGTCTTGAATATGATTCAAAGGAAAAAACAACAAACCAACATTTTTTCTAAACTTAGTTTCCTCAGCTGCTTCCTATAAAAAATTTGAATGAGGAATACAGAAGTGGGTGTTTAAAATTGGGCTCCTGGGTATAAATTCAGGTACTGGAAACCTGAGTTTTCAACAATCTTTCTAACTTCTGATGAACTGTGGAAGTAAATGATGCTTAGCACAGTTAAATGCCTAAATATAACTTTAATAGCCTTACTAAGCCCTTGATTTTGGAGTCTATCACCTTTTGTGTATTATCATATTCAGAATTTTCCTTGGATACATTTGTTCTTTGAGGAGACTAACAAGAAGTGTTGAAGTGAAGAAATGTTTCTTTCCAATTGTCTGATTAACTCCAACTGACCAATATTTTTGGTAGATACATTCACAGGTGAAGAAGTAGCCAGATAGATTAAGTTAAAATAATATTTTCCTGGAGCACAAGACCACTCTAATGAAGACTAAGTACTAAAGGTTGTGCCAAAAATTAATGCCAGCTTCAGTTTGTGTAAATATATGTTGAAGGTGTAAATGTATGCTTGTTGGAAAGTACCACTGGAGGTACTCTAAATTCACACCCAAATATGAAGTTTGGGTAGTTGTACACAAATTTTGATGTGTTCATTTATGATCAAAACAAAAAAATGCTCTGTGAGATCTGGCATTTCTTGGGAAATGGAGAATAACAAAAAGTGATGCATCAATCAATGGCACCTCCTCTGTCTTATACTTTGGTAAATCTCAGTCATCTAATTTCATAAGGGATATAGCAGAAGTGGAAATGGTCCAGAAAAAAATAGGACACTGGAAAATTAGAGTCCTGGAACAATTTCCATATTGGGATAGGGAGCTGTAACATACAGAACTATAAGGTGGGAAAGAAGATATGTGGAATGCTATTATGGAAATGCAGAAAATAATGTATCCAAGGAAAATTCTGAATATGATAATACACAAAAGGTGATAGACTCCAAAATCAAGGGCTTAGTAAGGCTATTAAAGTTATATTTAGGCATTTAACTGTGCTAAGCATCATTTACTTAAAGCCATTCTCAAAATACCACAGGGTTTAGACACACTTTGCAATCCCTCTCATGCTCATGCTTATAAAGTTACTCATCTTTGACAATTTGGTTTCTGGACTTGATGCCTCACTTAGGTTGTGCTTTCTGTCAAAGATGAGTGTCCCTAAACAAGACTCAAAGTTCTTAAGAGGACCCATCCTTTTCTATCTCTGCAGCTTCCTAATTGAAAAATATTTATCAATCTCAATGATATCAAGTAACCTTAACCTAAATTACTCAAGTCTTCTATTTTATCAATGGAAAATACTTCTCAGTGTTACTGGCTCCTCATTTTCCTAAATTAAAAATGTAAGTAATTGTATTTTTTCTTAAATTTATGCCACAATATTTAAAAAATTGTCCATCCATCCATCCACGAGTAAATTTTCTACCAGGATGAGTCCCAGATAGGAAAAATTATTTTCTTGTTCTCAGAAGTCATCATATTGAGGATTTTCCACTTTGTGAAAGTGAAAAGTGTAATATAGCTAAACCAATAAATTTGAAAACAATCTGGTGATAATAATTGTTTTTGATTACAGAACATGAGATACATTTACTCCAGTAATGACATAATCATATCAGAAGAATTATTTTTAGATTAATTTAAATAAATTGGGATACTATCTGAAATTTTCCAGCTAGGAGCCTATGAATAATATAGCTGGGAAGTATAGAGCTACAGGGCTGAACAGAAACTGGTTTTGTTCAGTAAAACTGTCTAAGGAGCTAACAGTCCCTAGAACTGGATGAAAACCTTTAGAAATCTGCTTTGGTGCTTCCACTGTACCTAGGCATCTATTAGGAGTATTTCTGAAAAATATAAAGGCAAATGGGAAAGAGAAAAAAATAAACCAAACCAACCAGACCAAACTAACAAAAAAAAAAACAAACCAAAAACAAAACAAACAAAAAAAAAAAACACCCAAAAAAACCCCCCTCAAAACACCAACTGAAAAGGTAACAGCAAAACAAATGAAAAATTTTTAAAATCTAGGTGGACCAAAATAGAAAATCCAGATCCCATTTTCAGTGTCAGTTTTGGTACAGACCAGTTTTGGAATGAGGGCCACCTGTAAAACTTGGAATTGTTTTTTGAGTTCAGTTTCCAGAATACCACCCACCTCTCTCCCAGTGTGAGCAATTCTAGAGTTTCAGTTGCATGTAATCCTTCAAACAGACACTCTAATAGGTCAAGAAGCCTACAGAGAGTCAAATAAATGCAGGGTACCATGGGGACTCACATGTCTCTATTTTGGTCTGTCTCTGGCTAAACACACTTGGCACATTGTCTGTGTATATTTGTGTATTTTTATATTTTTATATTTTAGGTAAGTGCAAAAACCTTGTCAACATCTGCCAGTGAATTTCTACAGAAGAATTTCTAAAATAGAAGCACCTTCAGACACTTCCAAAGAAAATGGTTGTTCATGATGGTGAATATTAAAAAACCTATTTAAAGATGAAGTAATCTCCAAATTAAAATGTAGATAAATGCATTAAACTTTCATATTTCCCAAACAAAAGATGAAGAAATAAAAACATAGAAGTGATGGCCTGATAATCACAGCAATATTGCATGATTATCTCCAAGACTGTAAAAGTGCTTCATCTGTAGCAAATAACAAATAGAGATCCAATTATAGATGGATAGAGATCAAATTATTTTTATAAAAGATCATAAAAAGTTTTGTGCTTATTGTTTTCTTTAATCTGGTCATTTCTCAGCTACTTAGAGTATTATTTGTCTTAGACTATTATTCATGAAGCACATTGCTGTCACTGTCAAACAACACATCTGTAACACAGTAAATAGTATCGTGAAGTACTTTCTCAGCTGCCACATCAGCAAAATTATTTATGGAGAAGATATTTTGTGCTAAAGTAGACAGTCACTCAAAAAACTCCTCAACCCCAAAACTAGGAATATACTACAAATTATGTGAAGCAATAGATAATACAATCAAATTTGTGTATGCAAGTTCAAACCAACTAGTTCAGAAAGTATATTGGTCCACTGGGAAATTATATTTCAAGCCAAATGTCATAAAAGATGCCCAGTCAAAAGCACATTGTCTTTTATTCCACTAGAAGAAAATTTGCTCAGTTTCTATTGTGTTAAAAATAATTTGCATAACTTGTGATAACTGCCTAGGTAGTCCTACCAGAGGATAAAGGAATGTAAAATTCAGTGGAAAGCATATTTAACCATGAATTTATTTTTGTTTTCCTATTATTAGGAAATTAAGACTGCAGAACAATATACCTTGCTAAAATATTTGGCCTAAACTTACTTACCTCAGAAAACTAGTGGAACAGAAGAGACAGTTTTGTCATGAATGTCTGGTTTTGTGACCTCTTAGTAAAAGAGAAATGAAACATGATCTTCCTCTTTAATGCTGACAAGATGCTAAGCTTAATTCTCAAAATAATGCATGTATATGCTAAGAATTTACCTCCCCAGAAGTGCCTATTGACTTCATAAAGTAACATGGTCCGTGGGTCTGGCATTGCAGAAAAGGTACAGGTCTCCTAGTTTATGGGCAGGAAAAGTAAATATGTCCAAAAGTTTATTGGAACGGAATTCATGCTTTTTAGAGGTATAGCAATTAATTTATTGAATAAAAAATTAAACAATAATCAATCTATTCCACTGCTTAGTCCAAAGTTGATGTGATGTAAAAATTTATTCTGAAGTGAAAAGCATGAGAATAGACTAAGAAATTCAAAGAAATGATCTAAAGGTTACAGGCCCAGGGGAATCTCCATTGACAGAAGCAGAATTGCCTCAGCAGTGACGCTGATCTTCTTCATTAGACAGACTTCAAAGGCACCTTTTATAATACAGGCTAGTATTTAAAAAACAACCCAAAATTTAAAAAAAAAAAAATTAAAAAAAGAGAAAACCCAATTCAAAGCAACAAAAAGCCAAAACCAAACCAAGTCAAAAATCTTGGTGGGAACAAAGGACAGAAAAATTTTTAAATATTAGTATTTTTACAGTGTTCTAGAAGAAAAATTTTCAATATTATATTGATTCAGCCATACATTGGAATACAATAATGAGGATATTTAAATCCTCTAGATTTTAGCAGTATAGAAGAGCAAGGTTTTATGATACAGGTCTTGATCATTTTTCTTCTGTTCATGGAAAGAATAATATTGATACTTATGTGAGGCATATTTTGAAGTGACAGCTTGTTTTTTTCTGATTCCATTTCCCTATAAATATTTCATTCTTTAAGCACATGCCTCCTCTTGGTACCTCATCCTTGACATTATTAAGGTTTTTTTCAACATGATGACACTTAACTGGTGAGGCAGGAACTTAGAGCGTGTCACATCAATCACTTCATTCTTTTTCTTTTGAAACATAGAGGAATCTTTTGTGCCAAGTGCACAGAAGACTCTGTCCAGCTTTGGATGAAAGGTGAAGGTTTGTGGTGGATCACGATTGTGCTTGAAAGAAGAAAAAAATTTTCTTAACAACTTGTTAGGAAACAAGTTCATGAATGAAGTGACAGACATTTTTTTCTTATACCAGAAATTAATTTTTAATTGTCAACATGTTCTAATATACTGCAGAGTAATAGGAAAACATGATGCTTTCGATATACTAATTATTTTTAAATTTTTTTATTGGTTAAGAATTAATTAAAAACCTCACACTTGACAAAGTTAGAATGCCTACACCAAAGCTTTAAACAAAATCCAGTTTAATGCACTGAAGTAATCTGGTGTTCCACAGTTTTTAACTTCCTCAAAGATGTCAAAGCATCACCTAAGGTTGACATTATGTGTTCAAGATTATGGAAAACATAAATTTTCTCAGTTTCTCTCTACTTCCTCCATCTTTAGAGATTTTATGAGCATGAGGTTTTCATTTTTATTAAGATATCTTAAAGCAATTCACAAAGCTCACTACTACAAAGATACATTCCAATATGTGATCTGTTCATATTTATATTTTGAAAGCTGGAGGAAAACTCAATATTTCTTTTGCACTCCATGTCAGAGAAGAGGGATCCCCTTACTTTTCCAGTGGCTGGATCCTGTGGAGCAAATGAACTAGAAAGTGCTGCAGGGCTGCAGGCAGAGGCTGGTCTGACTTTGTGCAGTTGTGTAGATGCTCAGTTAAAGACACATCAGCATCAGCTTTTGTGTTTCCTTTTTCTGTTCAGGTGCTATTCCTATTTTTGATAAAGACTCTCTTTACTGATATGCAATTTTCAGAGATGCTCAGAAAGCTCTATTAGAGAGTTTTCTGGAGTCAGTCTTATCTGATTCACCTAACATCTTCAGAGTTTGGGTATGGACTTCTTTTAGATCAATGAAGTCACTTCTGTCCAAGCGAGTTATTTCATGATGAGGGGACTTACAGGTACCCATTTTCTCCATATTATCTGTTTAAAGATAATAATGTTAGTGCTGATATTTATATGATCACTACCTGTGTTGATTTTTTCTCAAACTAAAAAATATCAATTCCAAATCATCATATTTTAAAAATAAAAATATTTTCATACCCTGCTTAGGAAGGGATACCTTAATTTCAAAGTTATGCTTTATAATAAAGTACAAAAAATTATATTAGGTATTAGCAACTTAGGCTGTAATTTAATAGAGATTCAGTTCTCAAATAAGTAAAGGTGATTGTGGAGCATTTGAAATTTATGTCAGTGGAAAATATTTAAATTCTTCAAAACAGAATTGTGGATTCTGATATATTATCCCTATTAACTTGTTGATGATCACAGTAGGAGATCAATATTTATTAGTAATGAGAACTTTATACTGGAAGTGTATAAAATCAAAATTCTTGATTTTTGATCTTGCAGTTATTTACCCACCCTCATTCCTACAGTATAGGTCAGTACCAAATCCCTCTTCACTCAGTTTTGTGAAACTGGCATTATTCACACACACCAAAGATGTTACGGACAATATCAGCACATATGAACCAACTAACAGCAGTGTCCGTGTGACCCAAATGGCTTGTTGGTAAAAAATTTCTTTGTGTGCATACCATTGTTCAGATGTAAACATCAACTACACATTAGAGTAGGGTGTCTGTGTGGAAAAATATAAATCAATTAAAGACATATGGACACTAGAAATATTAAACAATGCCAGCAGCTTAATCTCCTTGTACAGTTAGTGAAAGACTTTAGTTCTCCTCTCAGTGAATAGCTACTCACAAAATTGCTGTCTCCAGCAGAAACTCTTAAGGAACTATATTGCAGCTGGATAATTAAGTGTCTTTATCTCTTTGTAAATGGGCCATAAGACATTCTATTGCAGCTCACTAATGAGGACCATTTTATGGTATTCTTAAGTGATTTCTTTCAAATGCACAGTGATTTGAAGTATTATTGTTCTTGCCAGTCACTAAGGCTGGATTTATTGGGAAACAAACTTGATAACTGTAGATAATTTATTAGGTATTAAATAATTATGCCCTGGAGAGGGTGAAAGCTCTCTAAGTTAATGTTGTTTTCCAAGACCGAGTTAATTCCTGCAGCCCTACAGGAGGGAAATTCTGCTTTAAATGATTTATTTAATAAGTAGTTGGATAGCTCAAGTGCTCTCACTATGCAGTTGTTTGCCTTTCGTACTGCAGACTCTTAGAGGCTGTGTGAGAGGGCAAAGTAATGTTCTATTAGCTGCTAAAACATTTCTATCAATGTTAACCTGAGACATCTAATTGACTACACCTTTTCTCTTTCCTCCCCATGTTAAAAGTATCGATTCAAATTCTTCTATGTAATGAACCTTAGTGCTCCTAACAAATCTGGTACTGGACTAATGCCTAGGCTGGTAGAATCATTGTAGCCCTGCTAATTGCATTTCAGCATGGCCTGGTAGTTACTCTGGGCTGTACTTAGATGAGGTTCACACACCTCTTTGGGCCTCCCACATGCAGGGAGGGCGATGCATGGAGCCATTAATGGTTAGAGGGTGAGAGCACAGGGACTATTTTTGATTTGTCATTTTTCCTTGGAAACAAAACCCTTCCACTTCTCCATCCAGCCCAGGGACTGTAAGGTCACAGGATGAATCAAGACCATTGAGCCGCTCCAGCAGAATAAACAACTGGTATAACCAACAAAGAAACAAAACAGCAAAACAACCAAGCAACCAAGCAAAATCCCTAACCTTGCCTCCCCCTTTTACCCCTACAACAAATCCAAACACTTTCTGCAAGGTCTTCTGTTAGCTGATTTATTCTGTGGCTATGGAATCAGTCCACAGCCAACAGATTTAGCCAGAGCAGCACTGCTCCTGTAAGTGACATTCTGTGGGTGCATTTGGGGTTAGGACTAAGTGCTAACATTCAAAATGTGCATGTGTATTATACACACTCTTATACTGTCATAGAGATGGAACATTTTAATGAAAGCCAGCATTTTCTATTGTCATCATTCAGCAAATGAATGTGTCTAAGGAAGAAATTCTGGAGTTTTATTTTCTCTCACCATTTCTATAATACCCATATGAATTCAAGGTAAGCTCCCAGGGAGATCTTGAATGAAAGATGCAGGAGGTGTTACTTGCTAGGTAATGGCCCACATGAAAATTTTATATTTAAAATAGTTTCAAAGGAATAGACAGGAAATCAGAAAAAAAAATTGTACCATGTAATCCATCGTGTGTTCAAATGCTCTATAAAGTATTTGAACCCACATTGCATGAAAAAACAGTCTACAAAGACAGATGACTGAGTGTAGGAAATACCATTAATTAAACCTGTGACAAATATTTCAGGTGGTGCAAAAGAAAGTAGAAGTAGATTGCATCTGATATTGAATGTGGCTTGTAGAGCATGGTGCAGACTTACTGACACTTTCAGCTAAGAATGCAATGTCACCAGCTGGAACACTCTTTTTAAAAGCTAACAAAAGAGAAATGGTCCTTCAGACACCATGTGTATGGAGTTCCTTGCATGGGACACTGAATGATGAAAATTAACATGGTTTTAAAAATGTTGACTGGAGAAATTAATGGAAAAGAATTCTTTCAAAACCTATTAAAGATGTAGATATTACATCTGGTGGAGGAAGAACTTATACTGTTATTCCTGGATGTGCTTTCCTGGGCTTATGCTGTTCTCCAGTCATCTACTTTGAACATCTGTTCATATTGAAGTCTTTTTTTTCAGACCAGGTGTCAGCCAAGTTCTTGTGAAATCTTAGGGCCCTCCTGAGAAGAAAACTCCTAAAGGAAAAAAAATAAGAAGAAAATAAGTAATCATGAGAGTATAAGAGGAAAAAAACTAGAAGATGATGGTTGAAAGATCAAGTCTAGTGAGGAAGCCCCATGACTTCTAGGACCCTGATGCTGGAGATGGGGCACTGGAGAGGCTGGAGCAGCAATGTATCCTGGGATATCTAGTCTCATAATTTCATTTGGGAACAATGAGGGCCTTGACCATACAGTTTAATACACTAGAATCTGCAAATTTATAATCTATAAACTTGATTATGGAACAATAGTTCCCAAAACAGAAATATTTTATTCCAGTGTGTCAAAATGAACTTTCCAAGTTGCCAGTGGTCTGCTCTTTTTGTCAGATTCAGAGCAATGTCACAAAGAAATATTAGCTTAAAAAGCATTTTGGTGAATGCATATTTTATTGAAATGAAAATGTATGTCCAAACTCCAGTCCTAAACTTCCTTTCACCCCCTGAGTAAACAAAAATGAGTACACAAGAAATGACGTATCCGAGAAGACTTCTGGGCTCCAAGACACACAGAAGCAGCTGTCATACTGATATCTTGCCATTTTGTTTTGGTTTTCTAAGATTTTCAGACTTTATGGAGATGAAAATAAAACCCTGAATTTATAAAGTAGGAAATAAAGTTGCCATTGGAGAAAGTTTTGAATCAGGTGCTGATAGTTTGTCTTTATAACTATTAGAATTGGGTAGTAACTACATATAAATTCACATTTTAAACTTTTGTTGACTAGCTAGATGCAAAAAAGCTCCTGATACTTTATCAAGAATAAGTAACTCCAACATTTTTTTTTATTTCATACATCTCAATTGAATGTAATTTTGTAATTATTTTTCACATTGGTTATATTGAGTGACAATAGTAGTTTTAATAATCCAGAAACACGTTTTGTGGAAGAAAAACAGGTATTCTGTAATATGTACTTCTTTCAAGTCCATTTTAAGAGGAACCCAAGTGTGCTCTTGCATATCTGTCAGTTCGTAGGCATCACTGTAGTTATCTGGAGAGCAGACTTGAATTGAAATCAGCCTTCAGGTTTGTGCTTTTTCCTTTGGTTTGTGTAACATTTACAACACAGTGGTGTTGTCACAGGGTTGTTTTATGGCAGGCAATGTCAGGTGTCACAGTCAGCTATTATGTTGCAGTCTAATGTTCGTTCTCAAGTGGAGGTTGGTATATGCAAGATGAGGACACTGAAACAGCAGACCATACCTCTGGCTGTAAGTCAGCAAAAACTGTCAGCCTTTCCATATTTTCTTCCTCCAAATAAAAAAACAAAACNTGAGTCAGGGAACATACATATATATATATATATATATATATATATATATATATATTTACACACACATGTGTGGGCAGAGTTCCAGGCCTCCTCACTGGGTAACAGTTTGAGAAACATCCTTTGGATAACATTAACAAATGTTCTGGATTTGATTCTTCACAAGCCAGGCACTATTTGCCATTGTAACTGGAATTGTGCTGGTGCTCAGCAGCTGCACCCAAATGGCTGGGAAGGAGGTCAGAGACACGGGGTCACATACAGAAATGTGGGATTCCCCACAATGTGTCTGGAACAATGACAAGATCAAGGCAAAATTTATTTGCAGTCAGGATCAAGACAGAAACCATCATTTGACAGTCCTTGTATGACCCTGGATTGTAGCAGCTTTAGGTAAAGACCATTAATTTACAACCTCCTCCTTTTTGGTTTTTTAGGAGTTGCTCAACTGGGGACATAATTTTTTACCTCAGATGCTTTTGATAGTGCAACTAAAATTTAGGTCAATTATAAATGCCAATAAAATATGGAGAAAGACTTTTCCTTTCTGACTTCAAAAGCATAAATGATGTTTTTAAGTGCCTTTTTGGTACTTCTATTCTAAAAGAAAATTAGATTTATGTAAATAGAACATTGAAACAATGCAAATATAATAATTCACTCAGACACTAAAGAAATCTCTGCGTATCTGTCCAAATAAGTCACTATCATGCAGAAAAACAAACAGCTGTTTTCCATTTGTTGTCAGTATCACTAAAGGACGTAAGAGTCATTAGTGATTAACTCAGTCTCAACTGATTTCACAAACATAGCAGTACAGATCTCAAATAATTTAGGAAGTATGATTGTGATTTATTGATTCAGTCAACATAATGAGCTGCACTTTAACATTCTTTATTGCTTATAGACTGTGCTATTCACCAGATATCTGATGGAGACCTGAAAACCAATGAGACAATTTTCTCAAAAACAACCAGAAATCTCAGTTAAAAAAAAAAAATCAAGTAGATTATTTTAATTTTTTTCAGCTGAGCTGAAATTAGATCATTTTTATACAGCTAGGAAAAACAGATATTGTATGTTTTCAATCTCATATTCCCGGAGGAGAATACTAGATTACTAAATCCTTCAGAAGATACTTATTCTTAGTAGTCAGTATTTCTTTAAGCCTGGGCAGAAAAGCAAAATGATACCTGCTGGGAAATAAAATGATTAACTATTGATTCAATTTTACAGCTGATAGTAGAAAAATAGTCTCACTCCACACAGGGCACAAATAACTATCAATGAATTAAATTTCCCTGACTATTGATTTGGGGAAAAGCCCTATATGTCTGAGCTCTCTCACTTGCAAGCTCAGGTAAGGCATTCTAATAAAACTGGAGGGGCTGCAGACTCCAGGTGCTGACCCTGGCTTTCTGCTGAGGGTGAACATCCTGGGAGCAGGTGCAGCAGAGCAGCTGCTCAGCCCTGGTGCTGCACAGCCTATGGGTTAACAGAGACCTCATTGGTTTGGGTTTCTTTGCATCCACAGGGCCTGGGCAGTTATGGATGACACTTCTGTACTGTTTGGGCTACACTCATCATCCAGGGCACTGAGGAAAAGGAGCAGCTGAAGGGCTGATAACTGGAAGAAATTATTCCCATTAGGTAGGGAAAAACAGATGGCATAGCCCAAGGAGAAAGGTATTGGGCTAAAAATTACCCAGAAGACTTTTGGAAGTGCAGTGAAAAAATTATGGTAGGTTCTCCTGTTCAGAAAAACAGGACTTGCCACACAGGCATCATTGCTTTAAAGGAGCATGACTTCCTTACCAGTTTATTCATCTGGAGAACACAATCAAGAAACCCCCCAGGGTTCCAAATCTTGGCTAAGCATTCAGGCTTAAAAAATGATAATATTATTTTGCTTGACACAGACTTATCTTTTTCCTCAGGTACATAAAACACTGTCATAAGCATTGTATTTGAAAACAGCTAAAGTAACATTAAAGGTTTGTTTAAAGTCAATATCTTGAAGCTGACAGGAATTTAATGGTTGCATATTTGGTTTTAGAACTAATTTATTTCTTACTTTAAAAAAAAATTACTTACACATCTACCATGTGTGAGCTAATACATCATTCAGGGACTTAATGTATAAAGGATTCAAGGTCTATGTAATGTTGTAGAAAAAAATAGTCTAGAGCTACAGTAGGTAGAAGTAGTTTGGAAACTATATGGAATATTAAGTTAGAAAAACAACAGCAAACCTTAGAGAAAACATATTTTATGCTAAAAGCATATTACCAGCAACATTCCTGAGTATTAATTTTCTGTCAAGTTTGGGCTGTTCTTGCAAATTACAGTGTGATTTATTAAGAAAACCTAAACTTTGGCTAGTCATGCTTAATATACTGTGCTGCAATCTGTAATAGTACAGGTCCTTGTAAAGGAGCTGGGCTTTCCTTCCAGTGAGAGCACCAACTCCTGAGACAGGGGTGAGAGGCACCCAAGGAAAGTCATCTTCTCCTGGCTACAGTGGAATAAAACCTCTGGTGCAAAAAACCCATGCGGGTACTGGACTGCTCAGGTTTTAGGAAATTCCACATTTCCTCTCTCTGTGACCTCAGCTACTTCAGCTGTCTGATTCTAAGAGGAAAGATGGCCATACCTGTAATATTTTTCAACTTCATCTCTCACACAATCCCTTTTATCGTGTTTCTTTTAGATTTAAGCATGAGAAGATAATTTATTTCTAAGGATGATTTCTAGAGATCCATCTCTTTATAAAATTACCAAAGCTCTTTGCTCTGATATTATCTTACCTTGTTTAAAATTTTAATTATATAAACTTGAGAATATACTTATTACTTATTTTGTCTAAGTTTCAGTTACAATGGACCCAAGTTCAAATTCCCTTTATTGAATCTTAGCAGTTATTTCCAAGTGGTTTTCAATGTGTGTATAACACTCATGTAAGAGGTAAGATAATCTTGCTGCATACAGCTAATAAAATGTAAATGTTCTAAGACTGAAGGAAATGATCAGTGCCTCTGCACCACTAAATATAATTTTTAGGCAGAAGAGACTGATGTCTCCAGTTGAAACAACAGCACTTGAGAAAGTCAGGCCAGGAAGGATGGATCTATTCTAAAGCCCTCTGAAATCAATGAGAGGCTTTGCTTTAACTCCTCTAGGCTTTGGCTCCAGCCCCAAGTAATTATTCAGGCTGGACTTTGGCCACAGATACTAAAACCATCTGATTACTGAAAGTACCATGAAGTCTTTAATTAGCACAAATCACGAGGACCTCAGTTCTACATCTTATCTAAAAAATGGCACTTCTGAGAGAGTGCACAGTTGATGTACACCTTGCTAAGGACCTCACTCCCTGCCACCTCATAGGAAAGCGTGTAATCTACAGCACTATTTTTTCCAAATTTGGCCAAGTTTTAAAGCCATTGATTTCCTTATTGAATTTCATATGCAAGTATATAAATTAGGTTTTATTTTTGTTGATGGTGTTGAATAAAAATAATAAATGTGAAGTAAATGCATGGAAGGGGAGAAGTTATTTTTTTAAAATAAAAATTTAAAATATTAATATAAAACACATAAAAGGGAAAGAAGAGTATAATTTTTGTGCAAAATGCCTATCTGGAGAGCACTATAGTCTTACAGTCAGGATTGGATTTCTCACTATTTTTCTATTTTCACCTTTTCATGGAATGACTGAGGTAAAATGTTTAACATTTTTTTACCTCAATTTCCCCATCTGTGAAATGGTACTAATACCAAGTGTTCTGGAAGGAATTTGCCATCCTAAAATACTGTTTGAGGTGTTCAAAGGGAGACGGTGTTTCCAACTGCACACCCTTGGCATTATTCTCACCATCCATGGCCCGTGCAGCCCCCCATGCTGTGTGAGGCCACTGCCTTGCTGCCCATCAGCCTCAGTTTTGCAACAGAGGCCACTTCACTCAGAGTGAATAAGACGTAGTCCCTTTTGTATCTATAACTCACACTTTCAAGCCAAAAATGGAAAAGAAGTATCTGTCACCAGAGGATGAGTGTGTCTGGAAGACTTAAATATTGTATCCTTATAGTAGGGATTAATGAAGTGCTGGCCCGAACCCTGCACATCACTTAAGGACTTGTTTAAGAATCTGAGTAGATGGATGGATTTCCATGGGAATACTGATGTACTTAAAATATGTGTTGTTGGAATGAAGTCATATTCTTCATTATTGTGTGGGGTCATGCTACTTTTGTTTGTCAAAGTGAAGAACACTCTCAGATGTTACTCCTTCTACAGGGAATTTCCTGGTTGTTCAAGACTGGGATTCTCAACATCTTGCACTCCTGATTTCTCAGCCCATACTCATTTATATATACTCTGTCTCTAATATACAGGATCAAGATCTGCACTGATGCTATAACATTAACTGTTTCCCTGTGCTGAGCCAAAATGAATTCTTGCCTCTAGACACCTGACTTCAGTAGCATTGTTTTTTCTTTTATTGTATTTAGCAACCTTTATGAATGTAGATACAAAAATAATTAAATTATTCTCTTCCAAAAAATGAATTTAAGCAAGCATCTGCCTTGCCCCAAGCTCCTATGCTGCTCAAAAGTCATTACTTCATGAACAGCACAAAGTCTCTCCTTCTAGCATTGCTGTTTTAGGTGAGCATCTGTGTCAGATCACAACACTGAACCTGTTTTCTACCTTCATGTGCCATCTCTGGGGCATTCTTTGGCAACCTCCCAGATACAGCTTTAGTCAGAAGCAGCACCTGCAGCAGCACAGACCTTTGCACTCAGAAGGAACATGCTGTGTTCCCTCCCAGCAGACAGGATGCTCTCTTTAGCTATTTGTATCATGACTTCTTCTGGTGCCTACTCTGCCATCTGTCCTAAAGCTTTGTACTAGTTCTTTACTAGAATTTACGAAATGCATGAACTGGGCAAGAAACACAGTACAATTACTTCTGTGTAATTTAAAAAAGGATATAGTGTGTAAAAGTGGAATTCCTAGATACACAAATGCTTAAGACTGTTGTTGTAACTTATATTGCCATGTTTTTTGTTTTGCAGTTTTACTAAAGAATGCAAAAAAGGAAGAAGAAAAGCCATTCAGAGACTGTGCAGATGTATACCAATCTGGTTTTAACAAAAGTGGTGTCTACACTATCTATATTAACAATGTGTCAGATCCTAAAAAGGTAAAAACTGCGTTTATTTTCTTGTTTGTTAATGTGATATTGCTCTAAAATGAAAGACGTGTTATGAGCCTTTATTGAAGTTATCATTCCACAAAATATTGTACTAATATAAGAAGCTTGTCTTATATTTAGTCTTTAAAAAGTACAATAGACTGAGAAAATGATTAACTGTATTATTTCAGACATTCTTCTTTCCTGCTGACAGAAAATCCTTCCTAAGTTCCAACGTACACTCAATAGTTGACTCACTTCCTCCCACTTGGCAAGCTCAGTTGAATCAGACTATGGCTGCAAATAAATCTGCGATAAAATTTAGAAGTGAATTTGTAAAGTGTGATAATGAGGAAGCTGATCTAGGGGATTATCTGGTAGCACAAGGAAAGAGATAGCAGAATGAGTAGTTTTTAAAGATAAGGATTTATAAAATTTCTATTTCTCTTGTAGGGGACAGGGTAAAGTAGTTTTGGCTGTGAAGAGCACAACATGCTGAGTGCTAGCACTGCTTGAAATTATGAAGCGTGTATAATCCCATCCTTCTGAAAAAAGAGACTTGGGAGGGCTGGTTTTTTTATGCTAATTAAACATTAATCTGTATAAGAGACTATTTTTTTTACAGGGCTTTTGTTGCTAAGGTACCTGAGTCAGCTGAGGCTAGGAACATGAGAGGATAACCTAAACCCTACTCATCCATGGAGGAATGTTGGCTGTCCCTCTGACAGGGGCACTGTTGGGAGCAGCCACCAAGACAAAGGGCTGATTACCTGGGAAATGCAGTGGTGGCCATAAAGTGGGCCAGACAAGAGAGAGGGAATCACTTTTGCCTGGTGAATTTATTCTTACTGCAGTAAGGTGGTGACTCTGCACACAGAAAAAGATTGTAAAAAATATTACCAATATTATTGTTTATAGCAACATTATGATCATATTAAGATATGCCAACCTTATTCCTAAGTGGAGTTTGGTATTACAAAAGGCCTTTAGAAGCCTGTAAACATCAAGATGTTATAGCTTAGCAAGGAATTAGAGTTCATTAAGCCATGAGTAGAAGTGGGGTGGGAGAGCTCTATGGGCCAAGATCAACATAATTCTGGTGAATGCGAATGGCAAAATAATTGACATGCCATAAAAGGCAGATATGCCTGAAAACATTAATGAGCAGGACAAGAATAATAAAAGAAATTCTGTAGACGCTGCTCCACTCAAAAAGAGATGTAACATGTATGTCCAAGTAGCATGTACCAATTGGCAATTGTACCAATTCTTAGCCTTACTGAAATTCATAAACCATGACCAGAAACTGGCCTGCAATTAAAGACAATGGTTACCTGAAAACACTGTGACACTGATGCTTCTGACTTCAAACCCACTTCACTGGCGGTGTAAGGACAGTGACACAATGGAAGCCATCCTGTGTTTCCACTATATCCTTGATTACAGGTGCTGCTATCAATCAACACAGATATCACAACTCTGCTGATATAATTGCATTACATCTTCCTGGAGGGTTCCTGTTTAACAAGAAAAGGCAGGAGTGTGTCTCTATGTGTTGAGGGCATTTCTGATACACACATTTCTGCCTTGCCCTTGCAATGACACAGCAAGAGCTGATCCCAGGCATGTTCATATTAATCAAGTGAGGAGTGTGATTGCTTTAACAGGTGTTTTCTTAGACATTAAGGTCATTTAAACAGGTTGTAAAGTAGTGCTGTGCAGATAGCTGAACTGACTCCAGCTGAGATAGCTCCACAATCGCATCAGTGCAGCACTGTGTCAGCACTAGCTAGCCCAGAGGTAGCCCCATGCAGACACAGTCAGATTGCTCTAATAGCCTGATAGGCACTCCATGGAGACAGACTTGCTTGTTTAAAGCCAGCTTAGTTATCTGGATTACCACAATACAATGCACAGTTCAGACATGTCTTAGGAGCCCTGATATATTATTATCTTCTGTATTACTCACAGTCACAGGCAACTATATAATTTATAACAATTTCATTTCATGTTATATTTTCTAAGGGATACACTAGAATCCTGATATTCAATGGAAAATACCTTTGTCATGTACACAAATTTTGCTCAGTTTTAGTGTTTTGTTGGTTTCACATTCATATATTCATAAACACATTATCTTTCATGCTTACAGCTCCATACCATTTATATTCCTCGTTTTTATATCCTCACATATGTTTTAGATTGAAATTTTTTTCTTGTTCCTAGCTTCAACAGTTCATTAATATAGTTCATTATTCTTCAACCTCTTCATCAAAATTAGTGTTTAATATCTGCTTAAAAGAATCTTAATAATATTTCATATATTTTACACAGAAAGAGAAAAAGATAGAATTAAACTATTAAGCTAATTAACTAGCTTACTCTAATGTGTGTATGTGCAGTGCCCGATAATGTGGACAAATGATTATTCCCAGCAAAAGGCAAGAAGAATCCTCTCAGTCCCCAACAAAGTCAGAGTGAGCTACAGGGGAAGCAAGGCTTCTGATGAGCAAGGGAGCAAAGTAAGGTTGTCTCCATTTTGGAGCTGAAAGAGCCAAGTCCCCTTTGGGAATCAAAGTAAGCCAGGTGTGATTGGTCTGCAAACACAACCTCTGCATGTCCTGTGGATCAAAGTATTGACTCACCCACTGCCTCCTCTAATGCTTCACAAATGTGACTGTTCCCAACCTCTGGGACCATTACACTGGAAATGTGATGTTATCCACTGCTGCTGGGCTCTGGGTGTGGTGTCTTTGTGGTCCTGCAAAAGCAACTGCTATGGCTGTGGTCTTCACTCTTCCCCCTTTACTTCCTTCTTGTGGAATCCCCACTAATTTGGTGTTAATGCTCTCTCTGAGCATATCTGGTGGAGTTTTAATCCATTGAATATAGGCCATCCCTGTGTACTGTGCTAACTCCTCCAACAAGGTAGTCATCAGACTCTTTCTGCGTAGCAGAGACACATTCCCTGAATCTCAAAGGTCCGGTTTCGAGCTTGTTGTTCCATGCCAATGAGCTAGACTAGTGGGGTATTAGTGTTCATGCACTTAAAATGCAATTTGTAGAAATTTTGTATCTTCTATTTACTTTAAAATTGAGCTTATTTCTCATTGCTCATTCTAATTTCTTTAATAATTTAGTCCATTAAAAAAGTAAAAAAAAAAATGTTTTTTATAAGTATCCTTTCACTTTAGTCCTAAAATAAGTAGAAACAATCCCATATTTCCATTTTAGGAGTTTGAGAATTTTTATCCATGCGTTTAAGGAAGAGCAAGAGTGCAATATTTTGGATGGTCTTCTAAATCCGGCTATTTTATTAATTATAAAATCTGAATCTCTCATACATGCAAATTCAGTCACTTTTTTTATAGTTTTCTTTTCTAATAAAGGATTAAGTATCAGAACACATTAAGTGGTGTTAAATGGCTGAGTGCCTTGATCTTTTCTGGGACGGATAAGGCTAGAGCTATGCAGAGTAACATCTACAATCACCTTGAACTCCTGCTAATATGGGCAGGTGTTTGTGTCTACCACTCTGCAAAGTGCCAGACCACACAATAATGGCAAGTGAAAAATATGCTGCTGGCAAATACATTTTTCACTGTGCAACTATCTCTTTCAGTTTGATATATTATTCAGAAAAAAATCAGTCTTTTTGTAGGTACTTCATTGTATTGTGGTATGAAAATCCCAACATTTGTATGTGTCTTTAAAATGAGTAATCTTAGTGTAGTAAAGGATTTAATGGTTCAAAAATTGGCAGTGGATTCATGGGAGTTTGAAATGACTTATAAGGAAAGTAAATCCATCTTTTAGAAATTCTCACCGTAAATCAGACTGAAGACATTAAATACTGTAGATAAATGTTTTGACTCATAATGGCTTCCCTAAAGAAGGAATAGGGCCAAAATGTTTGTCTAGAAAATTGTGGGTTTTCTTGTGGTTACCTTGAATCAAATTCATGTTTGTCCTGGTATTCTATTTCCTTCCTGACTTTCACAGGGACTTCACTTGGCATGCCTGGTGCAAATGGAAACAAAAACACTTGCATATTGTTACCAGGATAGTTCTTATGAGAAGGAGAACTTTAGAATGGCTTTTCCTGAGGGTAGAATATGGTCCTCTAGTCCTCTAGTCAAATTTTTATTTAACTATGTTGGATAGTAACCTCCAGTTTGTCAAAACAACATAAAGCTTTAAATTGCCAACCAGTGCTTAGTGGATTGACTTTTGCTGATGTGAGTACCAAAAGCTAAACCTCTTCAACACTCTTACACTCCAACTTTTAACTTAAAGGCCAAAATGCAGACAAATGAAATTTAAGATAGCTTCTGTTTGAATATGGTATGGATGAGTACAGGGAAATGAAATCAGGAAAATTTGCTTGTATGAGTTATTCTCTAAGTAACAAAACTTGGATCTTAAAATCAAGTGTTCTACAAAAACAGGCACAAAAATTGTAACTGCTTGTCACATACCAAGAAAAGCAAATGCAGAAGCAGCATTTTGATTTTTTCATAGTTTACCTCTATATTTTTGGAAGGATAATGAAAAAGAGTGAAGTGAATAAAAGTTAATATCCATTTTTATTATTATATGGATTATTTAAGATTGGTCTCAGATTTCAGTTTACACAATATTCTAATATCAAGGGTCAACAAAATTGTCAAATTGTTTAATTATCCTTTATACACAGAATCTTTAGTATCTAGGTTACAATTTTCTTAGTGCAGTGGTGACAGGGTAGATCTTAACTTCTGAACTTGTTCCACAGACCTCATCTCTTGAGCCTGTTTTTATCTACACTCTCTGTCAGTACAAGGCAGTTTGCTCTGAGGTCACCTGTCCCACTTTGGGACACTGGCTGGGCCACTACAGGTAATATTACAGTTCAAAGGAAAACAGCCTCATCTGTGCTACATTTCAGACTCCTTGGATTGATGTTTCCTGCAAGAATTCTCAAGATTCTCTCTGAGACCAAATGACACTCTGCTAAAAGTTTTTTAAGCATTATTATCACTGAAAGAATTATTCTTGTTTATTAAGAGGAAGGGAGTGGTTTCAGGAGCACAGCAGAGAATACAGAAAAAAATGTATGGAGGGAATGTGAAGGGGGAAGCTGAAGAAGCAGAGNCACCCACCCCAAGATGTCAGAATTCCAATGCAAACTTGTTTGGGTTTTTAATTTTCTCTTTTTTTATTTACTGCATAGGTCTTTTGCAATATGGAAATTGCTGGGGGAGGATGGACAGTTATACAACACCGAGAAGATGGAAGTCTGGATTTTCAGAAAAGCTGGAAAGAATACAAAATGGTAAGGTGAAAAACGTGCAACAGCCATACAATTCATACAGTTCAAGTATCAGATTTCAAATACTACTTCCTACTGACCTAAATAGATAATTATTCCTATAGTGATATGGTATGGTCCTGCAGTCTTTATGAATGATGAACTACCTTTCATCATGTGTGTTACTTTTGAAAATACTTTTTACTCAGTTAGTTGAGTATTATTTCCCCTGATTTAGAGTTTCTTTCAGATCAGTCACTGAGATTAAAATGACATGAAGCCAGAATGCTGCTGTCTGTCTCTCTGAAGTTTTGACTTGATGTGATGTGAAGAGGTAACAGGCATGTGATGGTGTTTTTAAGGCATGAATGTTTTCAGCTGAGAGGAACTCATTCAGAATTTGGAGCACCTCAGATAGGAATAAAACTTTTTACTGGGGTTTATCCCAAGTCATACAGCACCTCTGCCAATCAAGTTCATGTACTGGAAATGTTGATACTTCAAATAGGATTACAGGAAAATAAATAACTTACCAAATTAAAGATGACATGACTTCAAGCAGGCTATTTTCCCTTTGCCAACTGAAAAAAATTTTACTCCAATCTAAATAAATTCTCATTTTTTTTCATTCTCTCTCTGATCAAACTTTCTGATGGAGCTCCTTTCTCTGAGTCCCTGAGGACTGGCTTGGATTTCAATGACATTCCTAGAGAAGTTTTCAGCACTGTGTTATCAGTCTGGCAGAGAAAAGGGTTTTTTTACAGTTTTAAAAAAACACTATTGAAAAGAGAATTTTAAATGTTTAAAAATAAAACCAAGTTTAGTTCTGTAAAAATTTCTATGGGAAGTAGTTCTGTTGTAGAACTAACAATTTCAGAAATAAACATAATATCATATTATTGAACCAAAATATAATTTTGTATTCTAGTGATGCTTTATTTTCAATATTTTTATATTGCTTGAAAAGATAAATAATAATTTGAGTGAAACTCCTGCTCCTATGGATAATTAGAGGATGTAATCTATTTAGTAATATATATTAACTAAAGTGATATTAAAATGACAAAAATATTTTTAATAGAGTTACAAAATTGGAAATTTATTTTAGAATTCATATTGTTTTAATTTAGCAGAAAACTTGAAACCTGTTTTACTCCATTTTGATTCAGAATCAAAAAATATAAAGCATCAAATTATTTTGGGGAAACCAAAAAATTGAAGATTCTATCAGTTTTACTAGTGAGGAAATTAGAATTTGTATGTGCAATATACATGTGGACTTTTTAAAATTTATACACATCACATTAATGATTTTCTCAGTTTTTATCTCCTGAGATTTTCTTAGGCAGCACAATAAATCCAACCCTTTGTAAAGTTTTCCCAAGTGGCCTGTTTTCATATATATCCCTTCACAAATTCATTTTCTCCCACATTTCCTTCACAATAGTGTGAATCTGTACAGAATTAGATTCTGTTGGTTTTGTCTAGTTCAAGCAGTCTGAATTAATTTTGCTTCTCTTTAGGAATGATATAGTATTCTANTAGCCTCATCTGTGCTACATTTCAGACTCCTTGGATGAATGTTTCCTGCAAGAATTCTCAAGATTCTCTCTGAGACCAAATGACACTCTGCTAAAAGTTTTTTAAGCATTATTATCACTGAAAGAATTATTCTTGTTTATTAAGAGGAAGGGAGTGGTTTCAGGAGCACAGCAGAGAATACAGAAAAAAATGTATGGAGGGAATGTGAAGGGGGAAGCTGAAGAAGCAGAGGGGGATGATGGGGAGATGTTCTTGGTGATGTACCGAAGAGACATTGCTGGGAGAATCACATTGAACACAATGAGAGAACTGGTTGTCATCAAATGACTGGGGATGTCATTGAGGGAATAGTGCATGAGCACATAGGAAAACATAATTCCTTAATAAAGTTATTCTCAAATTCTTCCCCCCACCCCCC
>VWYE01000379.1:0-258174 GCA_013398995.1 Alaudala cheleensis | reverse complement strand
TTACTCCAATCTAAATAAATTCTCATTTTTTTTCATTCTCTCTCTGATCAAACTTTCTGATGGAGCTCCTTTCTCTGAGTCCCTGAGGACTGGCTTGGATTTCAATGACATTCCTAGAGAAGTTTTCAGCACTGTGTTATCAGTCTGGCAGAGAAAAGGGTTTTTTTACAGTTTTAAAAAAACACTATTGAAAAGAGAATTTTAAATGTTTAAAAATAAAACCAAGTTTAGTTCTGTAAAAATTTCTATGGTAAGTAGTTCTGTTGTAGAACTAACAATTTCAGAAATAAACATAATATCATATTATTGAACCAAAATATAATTTTGTATTCTAGTGATGCTTTATTTTCAATATTTTTATATTGCTTGAAAAGATAAATAATAATTTGAGTGAAACTCCTGCTCCTATGGATAATTAGAGGATGTAATCTATTTAGTAATATATATTAACTAAAGTGATATTAAAATGACAAAAAATAGTTTTAATAGAGTTACAAAATTGGAAATTTATTTTAGAATTCATATTGTTTTAATTTAGCAGAAAACTTGAAACCTGTTTTACTCCATTTTGATTCAGAATCAAAAAATATAAAGCATCAAATTATTTTGGGGAAACCAAAAAATTGAAGATTCTATCAGTTTTACTAGTGAGGAAATTAGAATTTGTATGTGCAATATACATGTGGACTTTTTAAAATTTATACACATCACATTAATGATTTTCTCAGTTTTTATCTCCTGAGATTTTCTTAGGCAGCACAATAAATCCAACCCTTTGTAAAGTTTTCCCAAGTGGCCTGTTTTCATATATATCCCTTCACAAATTCATTTTCTCCCACATTTCCTTCACAATAGTGTGAATCTGTACAGAATTAGATTCTGTTGGTTTTGTCTAGTTCAAGCAGTCTGAATTAATTTTGCTTCTCTTTAGGAATGATATAGTATTCTAAGGGATAATTTATTTCTACCAAATAAAAAGGATCCTTTTTGGACTTTTATTGACAATTTATCTTACATGTCATAAAAAAAAGATGGGATTCAGGCTTGCTCTGATTCTGTGAACCATTTCACCAAAGTAAAAATCCTAGGCTCCCTTCTGTGGTTGTCATATAACACCAAGAGTTGAATGTAGAGTGGTAGAGGCTGGTGGACTCTCTGTGTACTACTGGGGTATCTGAAAGCATCTGAGCTTCAAGCCTATAGCACCACTAACTTAATTCTTTGGTTGTTCAGAGAGGGTGTGTGGTGTCTGTTGGACCACACCCCCTCTCCTTCCTGCGGCTTCTCCCAGTGGAAGCTGGGTAGTGCAGTGGGGGGACACAATGGCACTTAGGCTTACTTGGAGCAGTTGGACTTACTGTGTGTTTTCTCAGCCCACAGTTCAGATAGAGACTTCCAGTTCTGTTAAAATATTCTTCATGTGCTTGTATCTCATTGGGGTCCTAAAGTTAACAGAAATAATATCATAACATAGTAACAGCGACCATAAGTCTCTGGGGCTTCATTTATTTTCAGTGCATTTAGTTCTTATTGGAAAGAAATCTGGAAAACTGTTGGTTTTTAAGCTCTAAGCAAGCACTTGCCAGCTTCTGAGCTGGACAGGAATTCAGGCCACCAGCCTGCACTACTGCTGAAGCCCTCACAAGTTGTTGGCTGTTACAGAGTTCGGAGGCCACTGCACATATGCTCTGACTCAGATCCTTACAGCAGCTTCCTTGGGAAGGGTGCAGGGAGCAGTCTGTGCAGGGGTGACAGCACTGCTGGGTTACAGGAGCCACCTGACACCAGTGAGGAACTCCTTGCATTTGATGCAGTTTTACACTGGAGCTTTTGGCTTACATGGAAACACTTCAATTCTGTTCTAGACACCAATACAGTAAACAGGTTAAGTGAGAGGTAGGGTAGTCACAAATCCTTTGAGCAGGAAGTATTTAACTCCATTCATACATAAATTGCCACACAGCCAGTGACAGTGCAATAGTGATAGTCTCACTAGTCAGAGGACCTTTTCTCCTTTTTTCTCCATTTCCACCGGCATTCAGGCCCCACTCTGTCAAAGAAAGTAACATTTTCTTTGGTATTTAAAGCAACAGCTAATGAGTGCAAAACCTTTTCTGTAGATTCACTGCTATGCAAGATTGGTTATGTATACTCTTGCTTAGGGACATGTTTCCAGTATCCTTCAATTTTCTTCTTAGTCTAATGGTGTGCAGTGTAATTTGTACCTTTGCTTCTAAGAATTCATTTTTTACTAAGAAATCTCTTGGGCCATTTGAGTTTTGTATGTTCAATACTAATTGGAATAAATTTAGAGAAAACCCCATGAATTCATCCTTCCATCCATTCCTTATCAGTATCTATTAAATCTGTTCTTTCACATTTTGCAATGGATTTTCTGTTTTACTGTTTGTTGTTTATCAGAAAAAATTGAAGTGGAATAACAAATAATTTCTTTAACAGTAGGTGAGATCACCCTGAAGCAAGTTTCAAGCATTTTTCATATTTTCTTACCTGAGTAAATGTAAAACACTATTAAGAGTTTTGATCTCTAGAGGGGAGTATCACTTATAAAACTTTTGCTTGCCATCTGCAAGCCCAAGATCCTTTACAAAGGGGTTTTCCACAAGCTTGATGTCCAAGACACAGTTTCTGGCATTTATTAGGCAGTTGTTAGCAATAATCAAATCTGAGTAAATGGTTAGCTCATGTGCTAACTTGGCTGTTGAGACTTCTTGATCATTCTCCAGTTTTCAGTTCTTGGATGAATGCACCTTTCACAGTCACTGTCTCCATTTTTGCCAAATTAGGTGATGGAGTATTGGATTCCCTATTGTCTAACCTTCTAGCATGTCTAGTTTAATAATTCCCATGAAAATCTCTGAATTTATTCCACACTTGATAGCCCAGCAGTCACCATGAGTTTCCTAGGGAGCTTTCTTCGGGGTCAAGTGTGTTGGGAATTTCCTCAGACATTTAAAATTATTTTCCTGCTTTCTCTCATTTGAGAAAAACTCTCAATAGGTATTTGAAATTGCATGCCTTAGCCAGCTCACAGCAATCTTTTTCCTAGCTTGTCATTTTCCTGCATGTCAGTATTTAATTGTACTCTGTGCTTTAATTGCTACTTTCCTCTCTCTGATGAAAAAACCCCTATCACTTCTTTTAATCATTCATAATGTCATGAGCTAGATTAGGATCACTTATACATTGTACACTCAAAGATGAATTTCTAAGCCTTATGGCAACCACTTCCTACTTTCCTGACCAGCAGCTGTTTTTCCTTTTGGTTTCTTTGAGGCAAGAATGACGTTCAGCACTAAATTCCACATGCCTTTAATTTCATGTTCCTGATTAATATCTAAGAGTCCAACAACAGTTCAGAGCTTAAAACAAGTCTGCTGCCAATTGTTTCAGAAGTCATCAGTGGCATTTGTGTGCACCTGAAAAGCACATCTACAAACCCACTTTCACTTCTGCTGCAGTTTTTTCTTTTTCTTTTCTCCTATAAGCTGTTGGGTCAGATGTATGGCTATCTCCATAGTGCCAATATGGTATGACACCAGAGCAGGTGAACATAATTTATGTTCTTCTGTGGCTTACATTCTTCACACACTGTGAGCCAGATCACGGAGGTAGTCACCAGAACTTTCTCAGGATGTATTTTTGGATGCAATTGTAATGGGAATCTACATTGTGTTATCTGGAATAGCATGACTTTCCTCTGAGCCTCAGTAAATTTAAGCTATTATAACAAGTGTGGTGATCTGTGTCTTTGGCTTACTCGAAAAACAGCAGAACACATCTTTGGACTCTAGGTCTCTGATTTCCTTCTAGACACAATGTTTTTTAGACATTTTTATATACTTCCTACAGTTCACCTCTGTGACTAAGCTCTAGTTTGGACAGAGCTTATTTCCTAGAAGACCTTCTTGTTTGTGACAGTAAGGTTGCTGGTCACTTTATGTTTTCATCCTGCTAGTCTTTGCAAGTCCAACAAGCATGAATAATACATAAGAACTAACATTCCAATAAAGACTTTATTTTTCAGTGCTTTTGTTCAGTTCATTCTGAAAACCTCCAGATGTTACTTACATTCAATTTTTATTTGCAAACTGTTCAGCTTCTGTTTTAGAATATGGCCTCCTAATTCCTTTTATGGTCTCCACCTGTTGAAAGCCTTTAAGCTTGAAAATTTTAATTTCTCTTGTGAAAGTTTCATTTCAAGTTTCAAGTTCTGTTATAATTCTCCCTGCCCACCCTTCTTCTCTTTAAACTCTGACATTTCTTTTTTTTTCCATATTGCTTCAGTAGCAATATTAACTTGCACATTTTTCTCATTCAAAATAAGTATTCACCACCATTTCTATTGTATTTGTCTTGAAAAAAAAGACAAAAACTCAAGCTGATGTAGTTTCCTCTTGGAGCATTAACTGATGATGGATAATTGTCTTTTGTAGTTGTATCCATTTACAAATAGTGTTCAGGTTATATTTTATCCCCAAATACTTGAAGAATCAAACAACTACAACCCCTTTCAATAATTAGAACATTATGTTCATCACTTTCTTTTTCAAGTGAGACAATGACTGCAAAAAAAATGCATAAAGCATCTTTTACAATTGTTTGTGTAAGCTTATTGATTCTGGTTCCACTATTTTAGTGCAAAACTTCAGATGTGGGTGGGACTTTAAACAAAAATTACATAAACCATATGGCTTGGCAGAGGAGAATGTTTTTGACAGAAAAACAATTGCTCATAATTTGAAAGCCCATGCTGTGGGAACAATGTCTTTCATAATTCTCAGGTTTTTTTAAAGCTAGATATTCTGAATGAGTTTTCATTCCTTTTCCAGGATTACAACAATTTAAGGTGTGTTAGGTTTTGTTACGGTTGTGAAGTCTTCACATTTCTTGCATCGATAGATGTACCCCATGTGTTCTTTAAAAGAGGACTCAAATATGTCCTGTGACAAAAGATCCTCATCACTAAATTTTAGAGTAGTTTTGGTCTGATTCAAATAACATGCACAGATAATGCCCAAGAAATGACATGTAATGGGCCATTCTCAAATGACACTTGGCATAGGGCTGCTTTGGTGTTAGATCTGAGACAGTTTTACTGTTAGCACAGGAATTTTTCAGAGCACTTTTCACAGATTATTCTTCCCCCTGTGTTTTAGTGAAACACTTGTGAGGGAAAGAATTTCTGGTTCAAAGAAACTGGGCAAGCATTTTGAAGATAACCTTGGAATAGGAAAGGAATACAAAAAAACTTTCTGAAAGGAAGAGAGCCTTCATAAAGCTACCTGTACAACATCTATCCATCTAGCTACTAGCTGGAGATGAATCCCATAATTTCTTCCGCAGAGATAGCTTTGTGGTTTTGTTCCCTGTCAGTAGCATAAAGCAGTTTATAAAGTGCCTTGTAATACCAGCATGGTCCCTTCTGCAAAATGAAGGACTTGAGAACAGGATGGACCTGTGAGAAAAGCAAAAACTGGGGGATGCAGTAATGTTTTTATAGTGTAAACAAACCAGACAGGTTGGGGATAGCAGCGGTCTTGAATTAATATGTTGAATGAACGACTTATAAGAGTGGGTTATGATTACGAGGGGATAAAAAAGACACACTCAAGACATAAATGATTTTGTAACATGTAGCAGCAAATTCATTACTTATGTAAGTATGCTTCAAAGTCATAAGTTTCTTACATGTGAAAACAAACAATTTTCTTCAAGGGACTGGGATAGATGGCATGGAAGTAATTTGTTTCTTTCACACATTTACCAAGTAAGCTGGATATAAGGAAATGATTTTTGGTGACTGGAATGTGTATTAAGATATTCTGTGAGTAACGCCTTTCACAGAGACCCACCCTTCTGTGATAAAGAATGGCATGTCATGCTGTTTTAATAAAAAGTCCCTTCTGACTGCAGCAGTTACTTAGATAATTGTTACTTTCATCAGTGCTATTAAAAGAGACAGCATTTTCTCTGCTTCTCCTGAGATCTAAATCCAGTATGTTCAGCAGAGATAGACATGATGCTGAACTGGTGAGAGACCATATTTTGTTTCATGAAAACATGCTTATGAAACTTTGCTGGTCCTTAAACCAAGGATTAATCTACAGTGGAAGCTTCAACAGAATTATGTAAGGGAGCAAGAATGAAACAATATTTGTCTCAGAGAGGGTTGAATCACTTTATTGGGCACTAGAGATGTTACTACAAAAGGAAGCATCCTCTTTATTTTGGAGAATATTTTTGGATGTAAAATTAAACACAATTTTGTGTTGGAGCACAGTTGTGTTTTAAAGGTGTTATATTCAGCAGTCTTTCCTAAGCAAACATCACTGGATAATATCAGCTTTGAGAGCTGTGTTGACACATGGATATATATTTGTGCCTGCTTTGCCCCAGTGCTTCAATTTAACAGCATCATTTGTACTGATAAGACTCGTGGTATTACAAAGACTGTTACTTAATAGATTTCATTTAATGATATCAAGATTTAGCGTAGTTATGCTAACAGCCTCTAGTAGAGTACCATGAGAAAGATTAAAGTCATTAAAGAGCTGTTCTAACCTCAAGATCAAAATTCTATATTAGAAGATCCAGGTAAAATTCTGTGAGGTTGCTTTTAAAATCTGTGACTTGAAAATAGAGTAGAATTGTAGCACAGGTCTTCCCAAATAGCAGTTATGCACTGTCATCATGGAACAGTATTTCTCTTCAGGGAGGAGCATCTTCTGTGTGATCTACTCTGTTTGCGACTTAGTGGAGCAGCTCTTTGCTTTGGGGCTCGTGACAAATTAGAAGTATAACTTTTTGACTCTGATGTCAGTCAACTTCTGTTCTTGTTCAACTGTTTAGACTACCAGCTGAGCCAAGCATGAGATTAAAAACAAGGGAGCAAGAATGAAACTGCTCTATTTAGACAGATTATAGGGCTGAAACTCAAGTCCCTTTACAAACTCACGAACTTTTGGTCTTTGCTGTAGCATCTATGCTCCTAGTCACGCTCATTTTTGCTACTTGGGATTAATCAGAAGATTAATTTGGAGAAGAGGATTAAATCCTACATCCCAAAAGTTTTTCTTTTTGCCCAAAATGACCAAGAATACCTTTTTTAGATTTTCTTCTTCCATTTTACATTTTTAGCCCTAAAACTTACCATTTATTTCTTTGCAAATAATGAGTCAGAAAGTTATCTGAAGCTCAAAATTAATTTTTCTTAGAGCACAAAAAAAGTTGTGTTTTCTTTAATGCATACCCATATCCCTGGGACGCTCTTACCAGGAGTCACACTAAGTGTCTGTGCATTCCTAGCATCCACTTGTCCTAGAGTGAAAAAGGTTCAGAATAGAGACTCTCAAGGTAATTTGTCTCAAAAGGAAATACTCTCCTATTTTCAGTCACATTGTAAGGGAGTTAGCTTGAAATCCAGGCCTGAGGAAGATGTACTTGTTTTATTTGTAGGAACTGTATGCAGGCAACTGAGCTGTTTTGGGCCCCTTGCCCAGCCAGGAGTAACCTTTGTGTAAGGTTTGCATTTCATTTTGTCACTGTGTTTTTTATTCATTGGGAATTTGCTGCTACCAATACTCTGTTTGAGAAGGAAGAAGTAAAAAATGAACCTAATTTCTGTATGTCTACTAATATATTTAGTCTAGAATGAAGTGCAGCAGGCTGAATTGCTGCAGATTACAAACAAGATTTTCAAGCAGATTATACTGATATTTAGTTCTTTAAACTGACAATAGCCTAGTTTCATTTTTAGTCTTTTGAGAAGGTATCTCTGGCTTCAATCTAAATATATTTTTAAAACTTGCCAACAAATATGTGTTAGTATATCCAAGGAAAAAAATCTCAACATTTAGAATTGTCTTCCAATATTCTTTTAAATTGGCATTAATTAACACATATGTTGTCTGAGAAAATTGAATTTCTATAAACCAAATCTTTATTTCTATTAAGAGAATGAATAATATAATGTGATGGGAATGAAAATATACAAGTATACACAAAAAATATACAAACATTTTTTAGGAATTAAATTTTCAGCTAAGGCAAAAGGAGCTGAATATTCTTTGTGGCTTCTGGAAAGTCACTCCTGCTGTAAAACACTGAAATAGTATCTGCTTTATTCACTGAATTGTCTGACAGAAGATGAACTCATAGAATATATTGGCTGTGTCTGGTTTCAATTTGTTTTGTCTATAAAAAGTCAAAGCTTCCTGTGAGCATTATCAGACAAAATAAATAAAGTAAGAGAGATAATTGTTTAATGAACTTGGAGCAAGATGATTCAGGCAGAATACCCTCACAGATTTTGCCAAAGCTAATAAAATTCTTTTGCACCCTACTTATTATTTTTGAATAAGTATCAACTTTGTAAATTCTTAAGGACATTTTTAAAATCAGTACTGAATTCTGTTTTTTGTACTTATGACTGCTTTAGTAGTTTGGGCTCTGTTAATAACCAAATTGAAAATGAGCTGATGTAGAACTCAGATGTCATCTAGAATAAATATTATAGAATCATGTGCTTTTGTCTTTGATTCCTAGTTCTAAGGACTTTAATCCATACAAAAGAACAATAAAATCTCTTTTTTGCATAGCAGTTGAGCATTATGTCAGAATTTTCAGAGTTTACAATATAGTTATATAGAAACAAAAAGCAGCTTTGATTCATCCAACTACAAAAGATCGATTTACAATTGTTTGTATGGTTAGGTATTGTGCTATATTTTTTCTCTGAAAACAAATTCTGTCATTGTTAAAAGAACAATCTGCTCCTATGTAGTATAAAGCATTACTTTATTATTCCTCAATGACAAAACCTGGATAAAAGAATTTACTCATTTTTTGTGATTTTTATGTCTTATTTCAGATCAGCCTTTGCCAAAATATGATCTTAATGCAATTTTCAGCAGGAAAAAGATTTTTTTTTTCTGTTTGTGGAGAACAAAATGAAACATAATATTTTATGCTGTGTCATTGCAAGCATTTGTGTATCTTTTTTGTGACTAATAGTGGAGAGATAAGAAAGCATATTATGAAAATGTAAACATATTTCCCTGCTATATTCTCCCATCTTCCATAGAGTGCTAGTGAAGAAAATGAAGGAGAACTTTTGGAAATTATTGACCTTTTCCTATTACATTAAGCACTATTTGGGGAACTAATAGCCTCTGTTTTGCCAGCCATCTCAAAACATTATGCAAATTTCTAGGGAAACGCAAATTTCAGTATTTTTGGAATAAAATGTAGAGTTTAAAGAATTGATTTCTTTATTTGGAAACATACAATGAACAAAACATAGAAAGATAATGACAATATAGTGTCTCTTAGTTGTTTTAAATGCAATTTTGGAACAGTGTTTCAGACCCACTGGGTTTCAGAGAGTCTTAAAGTGTAGTTAACTGCAAACACATTCATGAAATACAGATGTTCCTTTTCCTAGTGGATTGCTAGTTGAGGATGACTTGGATCACCTCATGTAATTCCTTGAGTTTAGGCACAAAACTTTAACACAAATAATTATGGAAGCATTTGTTAAAACTATTTGAATGCAAAACCCAGAGTTTTTGTTGACTGTGCATATATGTACTGGGAAACAAATATATATCTAATAACAACTATGGGCCTGAAATAGGTCACTCCTAATGTTAACTTTTAACACTGCCCTAAGGCATCCTCAAAACAAAATTTTTAGTCCTAAATCTTAGGCATCAATCCATAAATGACAAGCATGGTCTTAGGCAAGGCTTTAGGCATCTTATCACTTGGGGCCCCACAGATTTGAGCAGCAGTATAAACCCAAATGGTCTGCTAACTAAAATGCTTATTTTTCATTAATGAAGTTTAATTACTGAACAATTACTGAATTATCTCATGAACATCAAAGTTAATGAGGCTTGCTTTTCTGTGGACTTTTGTCCTGTGTCCCACATAGAAGTCCCATTCTCATTATTAATAATCTTCTGAAACCCTATTATTTTCTAGGATTCTCTGTGGCGAAAGCTTGAGTTCCCCTTTTATGTCCCTCAATCTCTCCCAGATGTCCAAGAACCTCTGAGGCAATATTTGCTCAGCATCTGCACTTGGCTGCCTGCTCTGTGTCTGCTTGTAGCAATTGGAATAGGCAGCAGCTCAGCTTCTCCTTCAGCATTTCTCCCAGCAGCAACTCATCACAGACACCAGTTCCCTGGTGTTCAACCTTGTTCAGCTTGGATTTTGTGTGATTTTTAACCAACCCTCAAAAATGTTCAATGAGTATGTCACAAGTATAAAGGACAGGTGGGCATAACAGTTATACAAGTTTGTTTTCCTAAGTTTTCTAATTGAGACAAGAAAAAAATATATTTTATATTTGAAGATAAAATTCTGAAATGTTCTTTGAAAGCTGAGGATTCTGAAAGTAAATCAAAAGAACCAGGCACAACCATTTTCTTTGTCAGCCTCAGGGTTGGGAATGGAAACACAAAATTAAATCATGTTTTTCAGGGGTTTTTGGCTAATATTATGGCATTTTCTTCTGCACACAAAAGTTTACATATCCCATCAAAGTAGTAGTGTTCTTGTAGTAGAGACAGTCTAAGTAAGATATAAACAAGAAGAGCTGTGTAGTTATTAAGTCAGCCAAAGTATCTGGGAAAAACAGTGTGCACGCAAGCCTTTCTTCAGCTCTGAAATGTAGGCAGTAAACTGCAGACTAAATACAGGTTGGAAACAGTTGAGTTTGGCATAATAAAATTATACTTGAAGAAATTGCTGCCAACTCTGTGCTTAACAGAAATGTACTGCTCCTCTCTGGTTTACATCTATGAAAGCTTCGAGTGCCTGTTTGTTTGTTTATATTTTTCTAGCCATATTAGGTGTTTAATAAAGTACAATGCTTCTCCTTTGAAACATTCCTTGCTTCAGAATGATTTTTTTATATCCCATTTAATTCCTTAGTTTTCTTTTCATAAAAGCAAATAGTTTGTTTAAAAAGAAGTTACTTCTATCAAGGAAAAAAAAATCCTATTCTAGGCATTTCTAATCTGAGTTTCAGTATTGTAGCCCCTGATAGTAGGATTACCTTTTTTATAACTAATGTGGTGGATTTCCTTATAATTTTTAACAATTCATTCTATATTTCATTTGTTCCCTGTTGCTGCAACTCCATTTCCTCCGGTCTAGAGAGCAAAGCACTTAGTGATAGATTTTCATCTTAGTGCAATAACACATGTGAAAAGGGAGAAGGAGGTGAAAATTTGAAGAGTAAAAATTGTTGCTTCAGAATAATTATATATGGTGTCTGGACTTTCTATTAAACACATAAGGGATCATATAATGTTAAAACACTACATATATTACATCCTGAATAGGCTGTAATCTAAATGAGATAAGATACATATAATTCAATAAACACAGTTCAAAGGGGAGTCCCCTCAGCTTTCCTACACTAGGAAAAAGGAAGAAAGAATTTCCTGATAAGATTCCCTTAAAGATATAATAACAGTAATGGTAATAGTAATAGTAATAAATAAATAAATAAAGAATAAGAATAAGAATAAGAATAAGAATAAGAATAAGAATATGAATAACAAACCATGTAAACTCCAGGAAAACTAATTTGACTGATGCCTGAACAACTACGCTCCACTTCCTCTTTCTGGATTTTAGGGAAACAAACTTCCTGGTAGGTAGTCTATGCAGAGCATATTTTGCCTTACTCTGAGATGAGTGACAGTGAACAGTGGTGAAAGATGTCAGAAATGAACTACTAACTGCTCTGGCATGACACTGCCAAAGCTACTGGAATAGGAGACACCAGGTGGGACAGTCAAGGGTGGAAAGAGAAGGCAAGAAGATGGAAAGAATCAAAGGCACAGACAGAAAACAGTGATGACTACAGAAGGGTGTGCTAGCTGTAAACAGGGTTCATACAGGTGAGGAACAAGTATTTATGTGTTTTAGGAGGAATGTATGAAGCCAAATATGAATGTAATGCCATCAAAGCAACAAGTGAGAAATAACAGAAAGCATCATAATGGGAAAACTTCAGGAGCAGCAGCTCACACTGGAAGACAGATGGGTTCAAAGCAGGGTATCACCAGTACGACCTGCAATCAGTATTTACAGAGACTTCTATAGGAAATAGTCTACTGCAGAAAAAGGATATCATGAAATAACATGCAGGAAAGGAAAACCAGCTAATAGTATGCTCCCACATTTCAGCCTGAGACTTCTTAGAGACTTGCCACAGAGTACTGAATTTCAGTTCTTGCAGATGAAACACTTTGTCCATGGTATCTCAATGGTTTCTGAGCCAAAAGGCAGACATGTTTATATAAAATATGTTTGTGTACTCAGTTCAGCATACTCAAATGTAGCAGTTCTTCTCAGCCTCTACTATCAGAGAGTCACCAAGTAGATGCTCAGGCAGGGTCAAGTGAAGAAAAATGAGTCCTGAGTAAAGTACTTTCTACTCTAATTCTCCTCTCTAGAAACAACAACAAAAAAAATTCCTCCATTTTTATTTTATGGACTAGTCAAGCTTTTAAGCTACTAAATTTTTCAAATTTTCTTTAGAAATTTGTAGCTGATATACCTGTGCATGGCCTGAGTATTACCTGTGCTACCACATGGCCTCTGGGGAGGCAGGATTTCATCCTCCAGAGACACAACTAATCAGGGCTGGAGCCATGGCAATAAAATAAAGAAAAAGAAAGAGAGAGAGAGAGCTCTACTTTCAACGTTTTCATCTCATGTTAGGAGTGACTGAAACACTATATAGAGAAGATCGATGTCTTGCCAATGTGTCTCATAGACACATTTCTCATTATCTACCCTTTAGTCCCAAGGAAGTCTCTTGATTTTAACCCCTTTAAAAAGTATGTGCTTTCTGGAAATAATCCAATCTTGCATTTAGTTTGACTAGGAAATTTTCACAGGACCTTCTAAAACACCCCCAGTACACCACTGTAAGCAAATCAGGAGATTTCTGGTTTCCATTCTTCCTATCTTAAGAAAAAATGAATAAGCACAGTAAGGTTGGAGTAGTTCTTCACAAGTAAATATTATAGTTGAAAATAATTTTTACTGTGTAAAGAGAAAAAAGAAAAATGTAAAATGGATTGAAGAGTTCTCAGGTATGAACTAATAGTTTAAAAAAACCAATTATTATAATAGATATAAAATAAGTTAATGACTGAATAAAACCTTAAATTTAATATAGTAAAATATTTACTACAATTTTAAAAACTTTAAAACCTGGAAGATGTATAAAAACCTATGTCTAGGAATTGTTTTTGAAAATTAATTATACTTTCTCTTTAATTATTATTTTTTCATGTTTGAAAATTACAGTTTGCTTAACTGGAAATAAGATCATCTGATCTGAACATATGAACTGTGAGGAGAGCAACGTGACTAGGAGAAGAGCTAGAAAACAAGGTTTAGCACCATATTAATGCATTATAGAATATTACTATGTCAAATATTCCCACTGAATAATGTGCAAATACATCATCATGCTATTAATAGCATGGATCTGTAAAATGATTTCCAGCTGATCACCTCAGCTACCATTTCAAACACCAGTGGAACTGCTTGATATTTCTACATTGTACATGTAGAATGTAGAATCAATTTAGAGACAGTCAAACTGGAGCAAAGAAAGCTATAACCAGTAATGTACAGGTAGAATGTACAGGTAAAATATAATGATGGTTTTATTCTTGTATAAAGGCTCTACCAATTACAATAATTACATCTAGTTATTTTGCCAATTTTTTCTAGGGTTTTGGTAGCCCATCAGGTGAACATTGGCTGGGAAATGAATTTATCTTTGCAATAACGAGTCAGAGGCAATATTCTCTAAGAATTGAATTAATGGACTGGGAAGGAAACCGGGCATATTCACAATATGACAGATTTCACATAGGAAATGAAAAACAGAATTACAGGTAAGATCTACTGAAATTCTTTTGACTCTGCTGAGTGATAAATATTGTTCATTGTTCACTTGTCAAATATGAGAAAAGACGATAATATGATGCTGATTTTCATCTCAAGTGGATAAAGATTGTAAAAATAAAACAGAAATCAGATTTCTTAGTGATGAAAGGATAGAGTAAACCTAACGTATCAGAACAAGGGATCTGTTAATCATGTTGTCTCGTAGAACTGCTAAAAACTGTATAACTTTTATATTTGGAACTCAAAATTGATTGAATAGAAAGAAGATTTGGATTCTTCATTAAAACATGAAGGATATCTACCTCAGAAGCAGAAGACTGAAACAATGGACATGGGAATAAAAGACCAAAAATGCTGATATTTCCATTTCCATCTGATATTTCCAACCTAAAAATTTAGTGTAAATGAAGAGGAAAAACAGAGTGCTGGATATTATTTTGAGGAAATTAAACACAAATTATCTTCTTAATAATATTTTTCTCCCATATTTTAAGTTGAAAACTTATTAAAAAAAAAAAAGAAGGGGAAACAACTTGAAGACACAAAAAATGTGACAACCATAGTAGTCATCTATACTATTTTTTAATCATTGCTTCATCTGAGCAGACCGTACAATGCTAGAAAAAGAAAATTAAACCCCTAAAAATACCCAATTTATCACTGCACATCTAATTAGCATAAGACTCAGTAGATAAACAGATCTATTGTAAACTCAAACATTCGAGGCATGTGAAACTAGGCTGGCATTCAGATCTTTAAATTCAAGTAACATGATTCCCAGAAATGCTGACTGCCTCCCTCCCCCCGGGTCCCCAGCGAAATGGAGGTGAGAGCAATTTGCTCTTTCTGCTGACAGGGCTGTGCCCAGGTGAGACACAGAGCAGTGCCCCTGCCCTCTGGGGTTTGTCAGGGCAGCAGCCAATGCTCTACAAGTCCAGAGGATACCTTTACGAGCAATCAGTACAGCTTAGCTCCTGCATAAAGCAAGGACTGTCCCTCTGCACACAGGGGATTGCTCTATCCCCTGCTGCCTCCAGCAGCGCTGTGCCTGGCACTGCCCATGGAAAGACATTTCCCCAAATCAGGAAATCTGAGGTAGTTTTAGGCAAAGAATAAATATAAGTAATTTCTCAAAAGAGAGGCTAGAAATATTTACACAAAACATAAAAACATCAGTGTAAAAGTGGGGTCTTAAACATTAGTAGAAGTTCAATAGGAAAAGACAAGACAAATCCTTGTCAAATTATGAAAATGTTGAAGGGCAGTTAAACATAGCTCAGAATAAATCAGAGGAAAGGAGTATTACTCAGGGGATGAGTTAAAATTACTGTATTTGCTAACAAAAGCAGGGTCTTTTTTGCTCTTTATTCTGAACTAAGGACAACATGTACTGTTGAGGAATTGGAAGGTAATTGGAAATTTAATATGTTAAAGTTCATGTTTAGGGAGGATTTCTTTTTCAGGACTCTTCTGTGTTCATTCATGGCAAAATAGCAAGACAATGTCTTGTTATGTTTCAAAAGGGAAGGGAAGGGAAGGGAAGGGAAGGGAAGGGAAGGGAAGGGAAGGGAAGGGAAGGGAAGGGAAGGGAAGGGAAGGGAAGGGAAGGGAAGGGAAGGGAAGGGAAGGGAAGGGAAGGGAAGGGAAGGGAAGGGAAGGGAAGGGAAGGGAAGGGAAAACAAAAAGAAATAAAAAAGTCCATCTCTGTTGGCCCTTTGAGTTTCAAATTAATTCTTCCATTATTTTTACTCAAATATTTTTGAATATTAGGAAAATAGATGGGTAATATGGTGACAGTTCTGGAAATAATGATGTCTAAACCACATGCAAATCTAAACTCTTTTTCATGCTTGATAAATGCACTGGTGCATAGTCCAGACAAATATATGCCAAACAGATATTTTGCAAACCAAAATTGTGTTGGGCTATTTTATAAATCTTTACAGGAATGCATCCTGTGACATTAAAACGCTTTATTTTGCTTGCCAGCATCACTATCTGTGATAGCAGCAATTCCAGAAGGCTGGCTGAATTAAAACCTAATTATTGAGTACTAAACAGCTGGCCACCCTTCAGAGAAAGCTGTTTTCCCTTTATCTGAGGAGCTGCCATTAAGGATTTAAATGATTCCTCTGAAGCTGAAAACCACAATTCCCGAACTCCTGCTCCCAGTGCCTTTCCTTCACAACTTTCAGGCATTTCCCATGTTTGCTTTCAAGGCTCAAACACAGAACAGCACACCTTTTCAAAACTTTAGTTACTGTGATTTGAAATAATTTTGCCAAACAAAACAGATGCTGTCTTATTTTGGAAGCTTGTTTCTTATAATGACCCACATTAAATATTATTTCTGTTAGCAAAAATGTGTAATTGTAAGCTGTCTAGATTCACATTAGTTTCAAATAACATTAGTTCACTAAGTGGTAGTAACCAGTAAAGAGACAAGTTTCTGAGCTGGTCTGGGAAATGGATCAAGAAAATCTGAAATAGAAAAAGGACATTGAAATGAAAAGCTCAAGAAGTGGAACATCTTTAATTCTACTATGGCAGTGTCTTGTCTGTTTGGAAGACATGAAAAAAAAAATATAAAGTTTCAAGTGTTATGCTCAAATACAGTAAAAAATATAAGAAGATGAAGAGAAAAGAGAAGACAAACAAAGAGAAAAGAAAAGAGAAAAGGAGAAAAGAAAAAAGTGAAAAGAAGAGAAAAAGGAAAGGAAAGGAAAGGAAAGGAAAGGAAAGGAAAGGAAAGGAAAGGAAAGGAAAGGAAAGGAAAGGAAAGGAAAGGAAAGGAAAGGAAAGGAAAGGAAAGGAAAGGAAAGGAAAGGAAAGGAAAGGAAAGGAAAGGAAAGGCCATGAAGTGATAAAATCTGCTTGAGAAAATATCAAAAATAATTTTATGTTGTTCTTCCAAAATCCAGCCTCAACATTACACAAAGTTCAATTCAGTCTGGATAACTCCCAGTTGGTGATTTCAGAAGGGTTCTGTTTTTTCTCTGGGCTTTTCGTGTTCTCTTTACTACTTTTTATTAGTCTAAAGGATCTATTATTAAAAAGAGTAATGCTGAACACATGTAAGTTCAAATATACTTGTTTCTCTTTCAAAATGAGACAACTCCAAGAGGCTTTCTGGAAATCAGAATAAAATCTATTTATCCCAGATGATGACGGGGAAGAAGGTTGAGATGAGAAGGTGGTTACTGAATCAGTAAATGTATAATGATAAATGATAACTGAAACAGAAAACCAAATGTTGTGCCACATGTGAAATCTTTAATAACAGTATCTAAGTGATTTATGTCTTTTAGAACATCCTTAGGTTTCTTATCTACACAAGATGATTACACAGAGACTATCAGTAAATATGATGAAAATATCTCAGACTCTTTGCAACTTACACTGTGGCAAATAAAATCTCCATGCGGTAAGAAGAGCCAGATCTTGCAGAATGATGAAAATATGTTTCTTAATATAATTAGGAATTATTTATAGAACTATAGAAACATGAGTTGAAAGAGAATCCTGAAAGACACAAGCCCTCTCCTCTTTTCGAATTATTTCTCTGCCTAGCCCATAGTTTGATGTTCTTAGGAGCTGTACAGCTGTGATACACTGCTGCTCTGACCCATGTCCTCAGATCCTCCACAACTGAACAGGAAAAGTAACCATGTGTTGGGATTTCAGGCACCACAATTCATCCTACATATTAGTTTATGAAAACAGATATATTATGCTGAATTTTGAACAGTAGTAATTTCAGCCTGCAGAGACATCTGTTTTTTCTACTCATGATACAGGAGAAGTGCTTCCAAGCAAAGCAAGCGTGAAGAATGGGGGAATTATTCTTTTAAAATGGCTGATGTTAGAAAGGTTCAATAGACACTCATCTCCTGTGACAATAAACTCTGGTATTTAATCATTCTTTTAGTTAGAAAAGTTTGCTTTTGCTGCAATAATTCACTAACTTTGGTCCTATCCATGGAGAAATACAATTAAATGATAAGACAGCATTGTTCAGGTGAGCAAGGCTTGGGTATTGCTGCAGGTATATATATTTGGACATAAGGTGGTGGCTGAACTTTGGTAGTTAAAATGAAGAAGAGACTTTCTATTGGAACGAGCTTGAGAAAGTGATTACCAAATCTCTTGAGAAAGTAAAAGAGAGCACAGATACATTAGGGAGACAAGAGACTCACAAGAGACTCATTGACAGGACAATAATAGTCATGTAGGGAAGAGTCAAGTGTGTGGGTCCTCAGAGGAAACAAGTTGATGAAATTTGCTGAAAACAGGAGGCTGTGACATCAAAATTATTCAAATCACCTCAAACTGCTGACATGATCTTCCAAGCCCTGCAAATGTAGGTGACAGTTTCCAAGCTCTCTAATATCCTGTGTCTCTCCAGGCTTTGCTTTAGGAAACTAGTTCAGTTAATGAAAGTAAATCAAGAATTGGTAAACTTTATGGGACCTGGTAGCAGAGAGTTTTCAATTCACTGAGTAGAATATTGGACTTCTAACACTTGTTTGATTAAAAGTTTATGTATTTAGTTTCAGTAATAGTATTTTTTTCTCTCTGTTTTCTTAGACAAATCAGGTAGATAGTCTGCTGCCAGAAGCCTTGATATGTTCATCTTAGACTTTTCTAAAGGCTCATTCTATTTATATAATCACCATTGTTGAACTAATGATGGAATTTCTTGCAAAAATCCTCACTTATCTTTCTGTAAAATAGGGAAAAATATACGTATCTGTGCAGTCTTTTACATTTTACTAAAATGTAAAAATTAAAATTCTGTAATAGATTNCTGTGCAGTCTTTTACATTTTACTGCTAAAAATTCTGTAATAGATCGTAAAATAAGTATTATTTGAGAGTACAGATTTTATGTGGACAGGTTTTATGTATCTTTATTTAAAACCATATTCCACATAATATTGCTGTTTCAGAAACAGGACACAAATAGGTCATTGTCACTTCCTCGGTGCAAAAAATCTCATTTTTATATATCGGTGTAGTTCTTGTTATTGCCCAGACTTTCCAGTGATGCATTTGTACAGGTAACATTTTCTTCTTGAGTCACTTGAGTTTTTTAGGTAAAATAAAGGATCAAT
Source organism: Alaudala cheleensis (assembly GCA_013398995.1). Classification (NCBI taxonomy): domain Eukaryota; kingdom Metazoa; phylum Chordata; class Aves; order Passeriformes; family Alaudidae; genus Alaudala; species Alaudala cheleensis. Next base: position 239,090 of record VWYE01000379.1, on the reverse strand, counting down.
CTGAATTATAAATTTTTGAGCCATCTGCTTTGCTTCTTCTGAGTGATTTGTATCACAGTAAACCTTTGAAGGATCTATTCAGTGTTTTCTCAAGTGGAGTAGGAAAAGTATAGTGGAAGATATATAGGAAATCTGTAGCACAGTGAAAAAATAAACACAGATCATCTTGGGACCCAGTTCTGTGCCCAGACCCCAGTACTTTTCTTGCCAAATAGAAAAAATACAGAATAACTTAAAAAATACTCATGGTGCAAAAATGTAAAAAGCCTGTGGTAATTCACTTTTCTTTGCATGCAGAAATTCAATTTGCAGGTCTCCTTCAGAGGAAATATCCATGTAAAATCCTATTAACAGACAGAATGGTATCTCTAGTATGCATAATTTATATAAATTGAAAATATTTTCACCCAAGAGTAGTATAAAATCAATAATATGGAAAAATATTTAACATCTTTATATTTATATAAATATCTGGCTTAAATAATTTTGTTTTATTTAACGATACTGTCAGTCCAATAATATTGCATGAAGCTTAAACACGGAAGCACAAGGATTCAATCCCATGCCCATGAACCAGAAGTCTTTCTGGAAACATGCCAGTGTTTCTACATCATATCAGTGACTAAAACTCACTGGCAGTTCATGCAGTATCTCCAAATGTAAGCAGAAATTAAATATAACAATTTCTCTGACTGAAAGCTGATGTAAATATATTCATGGAATTTGTGAATTAAAGAAAAATAACTTAATCCACATACATTTGAAAATACACTATCCATCCACAGCTAATAATTTGCCACTTCTAACTTCATTAAAGTAATTTATAGTTCAATATACAATGGCTGTGACTACCATGGAGCAGGAACAGAAGTTTCCTTCTTCTTTGTTATGGAATCTAATAGGGAATGTATTGAGCTGCTGGCTACACTGCAGTGCAGTTGAAGTCTTCAGAAAATCATCCAGGGACTCCTGAGGTAACAGAAGCCAAGAGAGAAACACCACTGAAATACCTCAAAAGAATCAAGGGTTATTCCTCTAAGAAGATGGCCCAGCTGACAGCTCAGTGCACACAGCCTGGGCAACAGGCAGGGCTTGGCAGCCACTGTGCCACCGGAGAACTGAGACTTACATGCCATTACTGAAAGTTGGTGGGATGAATGCCCTGACTGGAGTGTGGCTATCAGTGACCCACAGGCTGCTCAAGAGGGCCAGGCAAGGAGGGAGGCATTGCCCTTTACATCAATAAACAGATACACTGCAAAGAGTTGTTTCTGAAGAAAAGCCACAAGTAGGTTGAAACCTCACAGGTAAGAACTGGAGACTGAGGCAACAAAAGGAGCCTGGTTGTTGATGTCTGCTCCAGGCCACTTGGTCAGAGACAGCCTATTGACCAAACCTTCTTGGTCTAGCAAGAAGCTTTGCACTTACAGGCTCTGTTTCTGCTGAGGGACTTCAATCAGTCCAACATCTGCTGAAAAATTATCATAGTGAGCTGCAGACAATCCAGGAGACTCCTGGAGTGCATGGAGGATAACTTCTTAAGCCAGGTAATAGGCTGCCCTACCAGAGAGGATGGAATCCTGGATCTGATGGTCACCAATAACAGTGAGCTAGCTAATCACTGACAAGGATTGGAAGCAGCCTGTACTTCAGTGGTCATAGAATCACAGAACCATACAATGGTTTGGGTTGAAAGAAACCTTAAAGATCACCTAATTCTAACCCCTGTCAAAGACAGGGACACTTCCCACTAGATCAGGTTGCTATTGCATTGGTGGAGTTTGCAGTCCTGAGGGATATAGGTCAGGCAAAGAGCAAAGTCAGGATCCTGAATTTTAGGAAAGCAACCTCAGCCCAGCAATTAATTAATAGGAACCCCTGGGAATGTGTCCTCAGGGACAATGGAACAGAACAGACTGATAGTTCTTTCAGGACATTTCCCATAAAATTCAAGATCTAGCAATCCACAGGTGCAAGAAATCAGTACAGAAAGGCAAGAGAGCACCATGGCTGAGTTGAGACCTGCTAGTCAAACTAAAGGGCAAAAAGGAAATGCACAGGCATTGGAAGCACAGCCAGGTATCCCAGGAAAATTCAAGGTACACTGCCTCGTTACGTAGGGATGAAATCAGGAAAACAAAAATGCAGCTGGAGCTGAACTTGGCAAGGGATGCTAAGAATCATAAGAAGGGCTTCTACAGCTATATCAGCAACAGAAAGAAAGTTAAATAAAGTGTACTCTCCTCCATGAGCAAGACTGATAAAACTAGTCACAACAGATGAGAAGAAGGTTGAGGTACTCAACTCAAAATTTTTGGCCTCAGTCTTCACTGGCAATGTCTGTTCCCATAGCTCTTGGGCAGATGGACTGCAAAATGGGGTCTGGAGAAGCAAAGTCCTGCCCACTGTAAGAGAAGATCAGTTTTGTGACCATCTGAACACTCTGAACATAGATAAGTCTATGCAACCTGACAAGATGCATCCCAGAGTCCTGAGGGAATGGGCTGATGGAGTTGCCAAGCCACTCTGTTGTATTTGAAGAGTCATGGCAGTCAGGTATAGATCCTTATCTGGAAGTTAGGTGCTTGACCTGGATCAGAGCAACACCCAGTGTCAACACAAACTGGGAGATGAACAGATCAAGAACAGCCCACAAGAGAAGGCCTTGGGGTTCTGGGGGTGAGAGGCTGACATGACCCAGCAATGTGCACTTGCTGCCCAGAAGGCCAAACATGTCCTGGTCTGCATTAAAAGCATGTGGCCAGCAGGGCAAGGGAAGGGATTCTGCTCCTCTGCTCTGCTCTGGTGAGACCTCATCCGTTATACTAATCTGAGAGAGTTGGGGTTGTTCAGCCTGGAGAAGAGAAGGCTTCAGGGAAACCTTAAAGAAATTTTTCAGCATTGAGAAGGGGCTCATAAGAAAGGTTGGGACAGTGTTTTTATATGGCTTGTTGCCATAGGACAAGGGGTAATGATTTTAAACTGAAAGACTAGGCATAAGGAAGAAATATTTTGCAATGAGGTGGTGAAATACTGGAACGGGTTTCTCAAATTAGTGGTAGATGCCCCATCTCTGGAAAAATTCAGGGTCAGGTGGGACAGAGCTCTGAGCAACCTGATTCAGTGAAGATGTTCCTGCTCACTGGGGTGGAAGCTTTGACTAGATGACATTCAAAGTTCTTTCCAACTCAGACTGTTCTATGATTCTATGATTTTGTTATGCTATTTACTAAATACTGTAAAGGATTCATATATGCAATGGCAACTCAGAAATAATACAATTTATCAGACATTTTCTGTTTAAAAATGTTGGTCAAAATGAATGTTGGATTCATTAATGAACCAGCATCTAGGACATGGAGGGAAATCAACTTTGGTGTTCCATAAACACAAGCAAATTATTTCCTTAAGGTTTTAGAAAAGTGCTGGTATACAAACTTTACTGCATATACACTGTTGGTGGTACAGCAGCCTTGTTTTCAAGGAGGAAAGCAAAGCCTCCAGTATAAGTCACATTCAAAATTTGATGTAACAATGGTCTTACCATGTTGGTGTATCCACTTATTCATTAATAATAGGTAGATACCTGTTATCTATTTTCATTATTAGATCTTCTGAGTTATCTCTGAATTGATGAGTTCTTCAGTCTTGATTTTCTCTATCCTTTTTCCTTAACATGTTAGTTTTCAATTATCTTCTCCAAACTGATATATTTCCTTCATCAATACTGAATAATTCTCCATATATTCAGTTTCAGGTGCCTGCAGAACCCACCTTCCAGTAGGTTCTTTATATAATATTAGTAAGAGACTTTCAGTAATCAAGTGTGATTTCACTCTAGAAGCTTTTCTTTCCTTTGGCATTTTAGGGCTTTTCAGCCCCTTAACTGGAGGGAAGCTTGTTTTCCAATATGTTCCACCACAGCTATCAGTATGGAACATAGTGGGCATGACCTTATCTCCTCCTCCAGACTCCTAAATTTAATTTTTAAGAAATGGAAAATATATGAGCAAGAACAAAAGCATCTTAGTTTCCCATAAAGCTTATCTACAATAAAATAAACATAAATTCAAGCTCAAGGCAATGAAAAAAAGAGTATTTAGTAAAATTTTTTTTAGTCTTAGACATCATCCTAGGTTTAATTAATTTAAGTGATTATTCACATGTGTTCCTACAGGTAGGTGAGATAAAGGTTTTTCAGTGCTAACATTAAAACTGTTGAGCCCTTGGAACAGACTGCAGGACCGTATCTGAGACACTCAATTCTCTGTGCATGCCTGGGGAGAGATAAACTCCTTAGACAGAAGCCAAATCAGGCAACATGCAGAGCAAAGAGCTGCCTAGAGTTAACCATTAGGAAATTCTGAAAATAGCAAGGCATCCATTTATATCTCCTGACAGTTCACAGCCCACAGCCTGAAGGTAGGAGACAATGTCTTGTCTTACTCATGAAAGAAATGAAAGGCCTTGGGTTAATGCATTCATTTGCCAGAGGGTGTCCAGACCATAGTTACTGCTTCCCAAGAGAAAGCAGCAATCCCTCCTGCCAGGGAACAGGCTCGTCCATGAATCTCTGACACTGTGCAGGGATGAATTCACTGCTCAGTGACTGAATAGGTACCAGGTCACTTGCCAATGAAGTGGGAAAGGGATTGCTCCATGTCTTATTTTGACTTAAATAGGTTTTTGTTGAATTTTGTAATTATGAAGCAGTGTAGTTATGAAGCAGTGGATACTATTCTGCTACATACTTATATTTGTACTCCCTTTGAGGCTCAGTGAATCTTGAGTAATTCATTTGCATCAGGACACATGTTGCTGGTTATGGCATGCTGAGGGTGGTTTTAAACCTTTCTCTTGCTGAGTCCATAAAAACCTAACTCCTACATGGTGGGTAGTAGTCACTCAGGTCTTACATGAAATGTTGAGAATAACAGTCACTAGTGGCTCAACCACTTACTACCTAGTGAAGAAAAAGTATATTTATGTGAGAATAATGTAATCCTAGTCAGAACAGTGTTATGAAATCCTTGCTGAGGGCTCCTGCACAGGTCTGAGAGAACTCTTTAATAAATGTCAGTATTAGCAGAAAAATTATCAATGGAAATCAGTAGCAATCTTCTTTTACATATTGTAGTTCAGTGGAGATCTCACAAGATCTGTCCCAGCTAACAGGAGTAGACAGAGCATGTTGTGGCATCTAAAAGAAAGCTCTACAGACTTTAATGTAATATTTACTGGGGTTTTTTTGCTTCTCCAATTTCTCCACTCTACTTTTGTTTTAATTATCTTAATTATCTACAGTGTCAGTCTTCTTGTAAAGTGTTGTTCTCTTTTAAGCCTTTATTTCTTTATGCCACTTCTACATTAACATTGTGAAAGAATTTCAAACATATTTTAACAAAATTTATCAAATCCTGTGCTGAATGAACTTCACTATCACCAAGGTAAGAGCTCCCACTTTTACCAGTAATAACACCAAAAAGAGCTACATTTCTTTAAACTACTTCCATCAAAGCCTCTACAAAGAGCTGAAATATACTGGTTTTATTAATGTAGATTTTTATATGAAAGTCAGTAACATTGTTTCCTCATCTCCAAAGGGCTTTGACATGAAACAGCTCCTGAATAAAAGGATCTTGTGTAGCTGAGACACTTCTTTATATTTGCCACCCATGAGGAAATCTTTAATGTTAAAACTGCTCTTTGTAGAATATTCAGAAATCTCCAAGGTCATGTGATTTTTAAATTCAGACTATCCATCACAAGGACATAAGTGACACGACATTTGCCTCAATTTCCGTAAAAATGAATAATATAATAATTTTTATTGTTACAATAATTTTCTTAATTGGAAGTTGCATGCTCTTGTAACTTTGTTTGAATTCACTTAATTCTTGTATAATGTAATTATAATACGTATTGTAAACTTCAAATAATTTTCAGAATGTAGATTAGCATAGTGAAAATTTTCGTACAAAGTGTAATGCATATATATAAGGACGTCAAATGTTACTACAGCATCACAGCATGAAAATTTAGGGTTTCATTAATGATTGCATTAGCACTGATATGCAGAAAATTTAGTGCTGCAGCATACTGCATCTATCTTAAGAGTGCAATCAGAAAAACTAATGCAAAAGTAAAATTCAGAATGAGGAAAAAATCTCACAGTAAAATTCACAATTAAAAAACATTTCTATATTGGAAAAGTTTATTTAATTAAGATTCTCTGGTTGCATCATTCTCTTCACTATTATCTGTGCAAGAGTAAGGTGCAGTACATTTTCAGGATCAAATTCAGGTCCAGTTCAAAATATTTAACCTGGACATTATTCTTCCCATAACTTCAATCAAAACTGAAAAAAGTGACTCTTCCAAATGCTAGCCCTGAAAAGGTAGAAAATCTGAGTACAAAAAATGGCATGTGTCTCTGATTTCAATGAGAAAGATTATATTCCTCGTGTGGATGACCAAGATCTCCATCAAAGTGAAGTTGACCACTAAATGCTTGCAGGATTATGATGAATTTATTTGGTATTAGTGACAGTATCTCCAGATTAAAAAAAAAAATACTGCTTGCAAAGTTTTCTGAAATGTTCACAATTTTCACCATGAGCCAAACATTTAAAGTTAGATCTCCACAATGCAGGAGCAAAGACTGGGATCTGGAGGCCCCCGAGGAGAGTGTGGGCTGTGTGTGCTGTGTGTGCCCCCATAGCTGCTGACTCTCTGCCCACTCCCTGAGCTAAGCAGAAGCTTGGTAGACCTGTCAGTGTGGCGCTGAGCCCAAGCTCAAATATCCTGCCTGTGAGTAGGTTCAGTGTCGCGCTTACTGCGACAGTTCAGCTTCCAGCCAGGACAGAGTGTGGGCAGAATGAGCTCATGTCTGCCCAGAGAACTGACAGAGCAAGCTTTCATCTGCTTGAAAAACACAAGCAGAAATTCTTAGTGTGACCCCTATTTCATCTAGAATGTACATGGTTAAAGTCTCTGAAATCTGTTACCAGCTTCCCAGCCAACCAGTGCCAGCGGTTTTTCCCTGTCCTTTTATCATTAACAGCTCTACTGGCAATGTTTCTAGAGCCTGATTCTGAGAACACTTTCTTCACTGATTCACTATATTTTCAGCAAATACCAGCAAAGTGGTGTAGTACTTTTTTGAGTTTCCTTCTTTCATGAGTCAAAAAGTAAAGTGTACCTGTGGGGCCTGAAGAGAATCTGGCAAAGGAATCATCCCAGATTTTTCAGAAGTCATTTATTACACCAATCTTTAAAAGTTTCTTGTTCTCTTGGGTTTGAGTTTTGGGATTCTTTTTCCTATGAAATGAGCACTTGATTTAGGTGTCTCTATCTTAAGGTAATAATAATAAATAGTGATATTATTCATTATTTGGTCCACCACAGCAATGCAGTGGATGAGTTAGACCACAAAGCAGAGGTATATGCCATGTCTAAAGAGCTACTAATTTACATAAACCTTCAAATGGATAACTTTGAATGTCAGAGCACAAACTTATTGTGATATCCAATACATTGAAGTTTTTATTGTTAGGTTGGTCTGCAAAGATCTGCAAGAAGGAGGTACTCAATAACATTGAAAGCATAATTATAAAAAGAAAGAAAAGTGCCTGGTACCATAGAGTGTCTGGTCTCCATTCTTCTGTTTAATCAGATCCTAGAGGCTGAAGTGTTTTCAATTTTAAATCAGTGCTGGAACAGCTCAACACACTTGACCCAAGTGCATGTGCACTGTTCATGTTTGTTTTCTTTTATTTAGAATTATAATTCAGTTGCACTGAAGTAAAACCTCTTTGCACCTACCTCAATGCCATTTGAACCAAAGGAATCATTACTGTGAATCACAGCTCTTATTAGGTCATGACCTAGGTTTTTAAGGGGAAAAAGGCATGTAAAACATGCTGATCTCTGTTGGCCTGGTCAGTGTGGCACCAGGAAAGGACTTGGATCATAAATGGGTGACAGTCAGTTAACCTTTCACTCAGAGATGACTGTTTGTTGGCCACAAATGACGCCAAGGGAGTTGAAATATGTTTTAATAGTCTGTTTATATTTTTCTACCAAGGTCTTAGTGCCACATAACTCATTTTGGCATTTTTTAAACTTAATTTTGCATTAAGAAAACCAAGGAAACAGTGAAGGCAATATTTATTTTTCAAATAGTTATAAACATTTCGCAGAAAGTCTCTATGCATCAGTCACTTATAAAATTTGTTACCTTTTCCTAGATACTTGCCCTTATAATGAAAGCCTAACCTTAGTGTGATAATGGAGACAAAAGCCAGAGGATAAGTGTAGCTTGTTGTACAATACAGATACTAATGAGTGAAGGGATCAAGCCAGACCTGATGCACACTATCCAGACAGAAGGTGGGACATTCTTGTGTATATAAATGCTTTTATTTTACATCCTGTTTCCAATTTAATAAATCTTCAATCAAAAAATGAATTATGTTGGTGTGAATAATACTATATGAATAAGACAAACCTTGGCTTTCTCTTTCCATCTTTTTTTCTTCTTCTTCTTCCCCTTCTCCATTTTTAATTCTTTTTTTTTTTTTTTACACAGGCTTAGGCCCTCATTCTGCAATGTAGCCAAGTAATTTTTTTCTTTTAAGCACACATCAAATATTTTGTTGAGGCAGGACCACCAGAGCTCTCACTGAAGGTCAAATCAGTCTTGTTTCATTATGACTGCATACTCTTTAAGATGACATAAAACTGTAAAAAAATTTTTTAAATATAAGGATCAGAAAGAGATCATGACAATTATGTTGTTATTAATACTACCTTATAATGTTTCCATATTTGGAAATTATTGTTTTTCCTGTCACCTCCACAAGGTGACTTCGGTATCTCTTGCTGTTTACTGATGTCATGAGTCTGAGCATATGGCCACCAGATAAAGCCCTTTAACTTGATTAGGGGAAATTAATAAACTGTGAACTGGTTTATCCATCAGGACTGAACAAGTTCAAACACAGGTAAGAGAAAGAAAATTCTGATTAACATTTTGCTTTGAAAATAATATCCCCCAAAACATCCTTGCATTTTGCTCTGGGATTCATGCAGTGGGAAGCATACATTTCTAGTCATGAATCCCAGCATAAATCTTGAAAACCTCATGCAAAATCCAAAATATTTCTTTTAATGTGTTATTCATTAAATTATTTCTTTACATTGTAATCTGTTGGCAGCTGCAAACTCATTCCATTCCATCCACATTAAAACAATGCTGTAGTAAGATTTGATAGGGTTATTAGGTCATTAACAACAGGAAAAATTCTAAAACAGAATCTGCAAATGCCCAAAGAAGCACAATTGTAAAAGAAGATTGCACTGGTAGCACAGAATAAAGAATAAATAATCAAATCAAATTGATGAAACATTAATTGCAGAGTCCACCTTTATCAATAATGATTCATTCCCTTATATCCAAGCTCTTCATAAGGCGGAAAAAACAAATGAAGAAACCCCCTAGGGATTTCTAAAGCATGTCCTGACAAAGGCAACGAAGCTGGGGAAGTACCTGGAGCACAAGTCTTATGGGGAGTAGCTGAGGGAGCTGGGGGTGCTTAGTCTGGAGAAAAGGAGGCTCAGGGGGGACCTTATCACTCTACAACTACCTGAGAACAGGTTGTGGCCAAGTGGGGATCAGCCTCTTCTCTAAGGTAACAAGTGACAACAGGAAACATCCTCAAGCTGCATGAGGGGACTTTTAGATTGGATATTAGGAAATTTTTTTCTCAGAAAGAGTTGTCAATCATTAGAGCAGGCTGCCCAGGGAGGTGGTTGAGTCAGTGTCACTGGAGGCATTGTAACCTGTGGAGATGCAATGCTTAGGAATATGGTTTAGTGTGGACTTGGCAGTGCTGGATTAATGATTGAATACCACAATCCTTAAGGTCTTTTCCAACATAAATTTTTCTATCATTCTATGATATTTGAAAGATATCTTTCACAGTTTCAATTAACTGCTGTTCCAGTTGAAACATGAGGGAAAAAATGTTATTCAACCAAGATATTTTGTCAAATTCAGTATTTAAATAACTTCTTAATGTTGACTAGATGTTCCACCTTATTCAATAACCAATTTGATTTAAAAAAGTAAGTTCAGTAGTCATATTTCAGTCAGGAAGTCTGATAGCTGGTGTGCCTCTCATTGCTGTTTTAGCCAACAGCTTGAGTTCTACACACAACTTCAAGCAATATAAGCCTGTGTGAAAGGGGGCATGATTCTTGAACAGAATGACAACATCCTACTTTCTCTGCATAGAGGAGTAAATCTTTCCCTAAAGTGAATCACATCAGCTGACTCATTACAGGAGATACTTGAACCTCTGACATGTTTGGAACAGGCTTTTTCAAGGACATTGTCTCATTTTGGTTTATGCAAAATATTTGGAACCTAAAGACATCATCTAAGTGCCAATCCTTAGATGTGCTCTTATTTTTCTGCTCCTCACTTACCTGATTCTTACCACTTGTTCTCATAGAAAACTCAATATTTTTTGGCCCTAGATGCAGGTCTTGATCTGTTTCTCCTGTTGGACAGAGGTGCTTAAGGCTCAGTTTTCTCACTGCCTTGTTTGTGACCTTGTTTCATAACCATGGAACTTCAGGGAAATATTCTAGTATTAAAGAGAGGCCAATATCAATTAAAATAACACTTCAAATTTTTCCCTGAAATGAATCCTTGGGATAGTGGCTTGCTGCAAGTAGACTGCAGTTCTCTGCTGAGCTGTATAAACGTTAATTTTAATTGAACCTCCACAATTAAGAAAAGAGTGAGGATCCAGTATCCAGGTAAAATAAAAAGCCATGTCCATCCAGAAAGTTACTAATTTTTTTTTTTAATAAAAAGAAATATAAAACCTATGGAACTTCAAGAACTAAGCATGTACATATGTACATATTCCTTTGCATCTCTGAAAATAGAAATTACATTTAACCGTCATCTTCATACATTTCTTCTTGTAACTGAAAAAAAAAAACAAACAAAGTTTTAATTAACAAAATTGATCAGTAAAGATGGACTTAGGGTATTCAATGTTCTTAAACCACAACTATAGATAATTTCAGGCATAATTCCAGCGCATTCTTTACAAAGAAAAAAAAAAAGGAACCAAAAGCCCCACAAGGAATCAAATAAAAATCCTAACACCCCTCCCCCAACCTACATTGACCATATACTCTTTAGACACATTAATTTCCAAACACCAACTTATCTCAGAAAGATTAAAATAAATTTTTAACATATCTATCTATGATATTAGTAACTTTTGTAGTTACTTATGATTAATGACTTTCAGTTAAGTGAACTGTGTGATAAATATTTTACTGTGGCCTGTAAATGATATTTCTCAATGACACTGTGTGGTAAGAAACACCCAGTATCTCCACGGTAGCCATCAGGGTAAAAGTAAGCATGGACAGCATGCTGATACATGCAGTTTTCTATTTCCATTTTATCTAAAACAGTTAATTAGGACAATGTATAACCTATATGGATGACAGTGTATAATTAATGTCACCCTCAGTACAACTAAAGCATGGATTTATGAAATCCACTATTACAATATATCTGCATGGATTTCAACAAACTATATTTATGAGACTTTTGGAACTTCCAAGCATATTTTGGAAGAAGTATTGAGTTTAAATTTTACTGTAGTTGTGTGGGTCTCTTTTACTGGATTTTTAAACACGATTAATCAATTTAAAGATAAATCAAATTTCCAACAAATGTTCACTGAACTTTTCTTCTAACTTCAGTGTCTGTAAAACAGATCCTTAAATAAAGATATACAAACACCACAAGCTCCAGCAATTCAGTAAAGATAAGCATCAGAAGGCCTGATTACTTATATAAACCTTAAAAACTTTTAAAATGTTACTTTCTCTGTAGAGTCCCTGTATTTCTGTGCTGAAAAAAATCCCTTAAGAATCAATTTTGGCATTTCTGCTGTTGGCTTCAGCCAAACTCAGGAAGTGTGTTTGAGTAGGGAGAAAAATATTTTTTTATTTTAGGTTACATTTTGAATTAAGCAAATTTCTCTAATCTTGGCTTTGTCCATGTGCTTGGAAAAAGTTCAGATAACTTCTAATTTTGTATTTTATTTTTAAGAAGTTCATCAATCTTCAATGATATAAAAATAATTTGCATTGTCATTTAGCATAGTTCACTGTTTATATGTCCATTTAAAACATCAATCATCTCTAGTTTTTTCAAGCTTGAAATTAATTCAGTCCCAACATTTTATAAATTAACGTTATGTTTTATAGAGCCATGAATCAGGAAAAAAAGTGGTAGTTTCTGCAGCAATAGGAAATCGTAGCATTTATATAGCTGGTGAGAGAGTGAATTTTTTTTCTGTAGCAAGAATTTAACTTTCATTTGATAAAAAATGTAATAAATCTAATAACTGAAAAGTTTCATTTCAGATTTCCATGAGAAAAAACATTGGTGGGTGATTTTTTTTTAATTAAGTATTGTGTTGAAAAATGGTTTTAACAGAAAATGGTAGTAGCAGATTAATGTATCTCTTCTGTGCTGTGTTTGGTGAGAGATTAGAGTAGAGGGAATTATTTCTGTTCAACACATCATTGTGAGAGTAGCCTTAAATATGTTTCTGTTTCTTTTAGCAGTAAAACCCAGTGTTACTGTGTGTTTCCTCTCCATCACCACCATGCTACTGACATCAGCTGCAAACCCAGCAGCTCACACAGCAGCAGTGACTTTCTGTGGCTTCTGTAGCATGTATTTCAAGGAATAGAAGCATATGTTTGCCTGTTCACTGTCCAGAATAAACATATTTTTAAACACTTGTAAACCATGACAAAGCACATTTGTCTGCACACACCAGTATGACAGATTTCTCTGACAGTAGACCCTGATATGTTTTAATTATCCCTACCCAGTGTAGTTTTACTCAATAAGCACAGTGCTTTACTCAATTATTAATTAAACTCAATATAGAAAAAGCAAATTTTTTGCACTGTATGTAAAAACTCACAATCAGTACATAATCCTGGCTTACTAGACTATTTTATATTTTGCTGCAATGTGTGATGTGTTTTTTATTCATGTCTGGGTTGTTTGGTTTTCCACTGTCCAGAATAAACATATTTTTTTTCCTTTGACCTGTCAGGTCTGAAGTTCAAACACAAGCTAAAATTACCATGGTCTCCTAGAGAGAAAACAAGTTTTTCTGTTAACAGTGTGCAATTCCAGGGAAGGATCCTGCTGCTATAAAGCATTTCTTGTCCCTTAGACAGGTTGTACTGAAACAATTCCTGAGGAAAACTGATCACATTCATGTATGTCTGTATTTTATATTAACATTTTATCTTTAAAATTTGCAGATATATATTCTTACTCTGAATATATTGAATCAATATTTTGCTGGCTGGCATATTTCACTTGTCTCAACAGGAGAATGGGCAAGGAGCTGCTGTCAGACAATAATTACAGCAGTGAATCATTGCTACAGAGCAACAGAGGAGAAATACAGAGGTTATTTTGTCTTACACTTTTCTAAAGGAAATGTAGAAAGAAATTATTTTCATGTGCCAGCAGCAAGAATATTAAGAGCTAAATTAAAAATCTGTTCAAGTTGTCAGAGTTACTGCATTATTGAGGTTTTCAACACTTGGCAGAGCCATCATGCCTACTGTTTGCAGTTACAAACTCTATAAGGACTGTAATAAAGTTAAATAAAAAGTCCATGAATTTACAAAGTACACTGCTTTGCAAGTTTGTACTAAAGATAGAAGTGGGGAAAAATTAGTGTTCTTAGGTTTTATTGTTGATATTTCTGTTTTCTCCAATCACCAACTACGATGTTCCCCTTCTGCTTCTCTTTGGCACTTTTACATCAGTTATTCATTTAAAGACAGGCAGTGATCAAGGTGGTAAATTGTTCTTGCAACTCAATTAAATGAGCTAGCAAGAGTTAAAAATTTTGTGAGTAGTGCTTACTAAGTTTTTGTCATCTTCCACCCTGTCTTGTTTGTTCAATTTCTCCAAAGTATTTTCCTTTCTTTTAGGGTAGCTTTTACTTTACTTCTAATAATTATTTATCTCATCTGGTGTTACATTCTTGTTCGCTAGTTAATCTTGATATATGACAAAAAAATTGTGCTCCAATTTAATTTAGTTTGTTTTTATTAGAAGAGTATGCATTGCCCTAATGAAATCTAAATATTTCCTCCTCCCCCTTTCAAAGAAAAAAATAGAAATTATGTTTAAGAAGAAATTTTATTTCCTAAAAAAAGAAAAAGGATCCAAATGAGTGCTCAAGTAATCTATCTGTATAGATAAAGGCACTGACTAAGTAAGACTTTTACTCCACAGTCTGGCAGAGATCAAACTCACAAGGATCTCCCTGGTCACCACAGATGGCTCATGCTCTATCTCCAGTGAGGAGATGATCTTTCCATTGATTTTTAAAAAGTAGCAGGCACAAGGGATGTTTCCCTTTATGCTTTAGTGGGAGTACTAACCATGAAAAAGTTAGGGTACATGGGTAAAATACCAGGGTTAGGATTCCCAGAAAGTTACTCCATTATATTTAGTTCCATGGTTAGCCGGCTTTTGGTAAACATTTTAGTTTCAACCTCAGTGACATCAGTATTTCTCTAGAGTGATTATTTGGAATTTTTTTTCTCCTGTTCACAACATGTTATCTATCATTGAATATTTGTAAATTGTCTTTGTTACAGAGATCATTTTGCTATTTATGGACAACTGTTACCATTGGGAGACTTGGTGGGATTTTGCAATATGTTCAGGAAAAGGCGCATTGGCAACGATTCTAAGAAACTAACTATATTTAATGTACACATGATGTTTTATTAATTGATAACAAAGGGGGTTTGATTCCCAAATAATTAATCAAAGCATTTTTGAGAGAAAACACCCAGAAGTGAACTTAAAATGAAGCTGCTCTCTGGTTTTGTTTTATTTCTTACTTGGTAATATTTCAATTAACATCGAAGAGTATCCTAAGTATAGTTCCATACTGGCTCCACCCAAGTGGCTTTGGTTCACAAAGGAACTTAATCACCTAAATTCCATTATGAATGGGATTATTTGACTAACACAGCATTTGATGAAACTCTACCAACTTCAGCATCTTTATGAGTGGGTTTCGTTTCAGAAACTGAAGCTATCTAAAATTTAGATGCAGCTGTTAACCAGATGGAAGATGCAAGTTAAAACCTTCCTCAACCCCAAACGTTTCTAAACTAGAGGGCAAAGTAATGTCAGTCACGGGTTTTAAAAACAAAGATTTCTTTCACATGCCTAACATGCAGGACATAACTAAGTGGTGACCAGTAGGTTAGAAAGACTGAGGTGTCGGTGCCCTCTGTTGCTGTCAAAGTTAAGAAAAATTAAAACCCAGTGAGGAGAGAGCTTAGAAAAGGAAACTCTGGATACAAGATTCTGATCCCCATGCAACTAGTTTTTTTCCAAGATCAATTCCATCAAAATTAACAACCTGTCCTTTGAAAAAGGATCAGAATCTGGGATTCCGTCCTGCCATGTGGAATGAGCAGGATGAAGAAAGGACATTTTAGGCTGCAGAGACAAAACTGAGGTGCGAATTTGGAGGCATCCCTTAAAACTTTTTCCCAAAGGCAAGCTTTGATGTGTTCCTCCTCCATTCATCATTCTGAATCTTTAAAATCCTACTTCAAGGCTCCTGGTTCTCTCTATTTGATTGTTAAGGACAGTAGGCCATTACTCATGTTTATGATTTCCAGTCATGGAGATCTCTGCTCGTATTTTTAGTACTGTGGCAATGGTGAAATTTGCTCTTAACTCAGGAAACTGAGGTAGTTGAGATGGTTCTCTACATCTCTTAATGATGGTTGTTCATGTTTGCAGTAAGCTATTATCCTGTTTGGTTGTTTACAGACAAAGTGACTACTACTCACCAGCAAAGCTGGATATGGCTTCTTAGCTGCTTCATTGAGACTGCTATAAGTAAAGGACTGAGTGATCTCTAGAAACACTAACAGAAAAAAGAGAAAAACTAACTAATATTAAATTTTGGGAGTTCTACTGAACTCTCACTCGTAGTAAAAATAAATAAATGAATACAAAGTCTAAAGTTAGATGCTTGATATGTAAAGCTGCATCAGAAAATATTTCTTACACTTTGGGTGATATTTATCACTCAGCTTTTTCATATGGATTATGATTGCATTTATTTTTTAGAACTTTTTATGTCTCATTCTGTATGTTGCAATTCTCATGGCTGTATGTTGCAGAACTATACCATTTTAATATTTTTTGTTATTTATTTAGAATTACCCGAAGTTTACCTGTTAAGCTTTTTTAAAATGGCATGAAGACAGTTAAGCTGTATATATTTGAAAGAATTTGAGGTTATCTAATCACTGCAACAGCAAAAATTTCTGATGTAAATTTAAAATTTCTTTTCAGGCTGCAATTCAGTTGTTCATGTAATATTTTTAGATCTACTCTTTGCACACAATATACCTTACTTTGAGTTCAATCAACTGCAGATAGTCATGTCACACAGTAAGAATGATGAAAGCAACACATGCTCAAGAGTTCTCCCTCACCATCTGAGAAGTGAGATCCCAAGCTGCCATTGCTATATCACCAGAAAAAAATGCAGCATGTTTCTAACATCCATGCTAGATAAGATGTAACAGTTGTAACATTTTTTAAAATCTGTTGTTTCTTCTTAAGTACATCAACCATGAAAGTTGCTAGTTTCTAAATGGCTGATGCTCTGTCCCTCAGAGTGAATTTGGAATTTCATAAAAAATTCATCAGAAGTCCTCAAAATTTAATATACAGATGCAGTATTTCTCATGATTTAATTGCTATTGCTTATTTGTTATTTTTTCAGTTTCACTGTATGCAGAAAAAGTAGATTTGTTCTTGCTTATATGAGCACAAATTTACTTTCCCTGCATATTGTGGAAATCAGAGCAGCATTTCCCCTTCTTTCCTTGATCAGAATTTCCTGGCTGTGAGCAAGTGGAAAGGCTGGAGATGAACTAAAAGTTCTTTGACTTTTAACCAGTAATGAGATTCTTTTTATTCTTCTTTTCCTTTGTCTCTAGATCAACCAAGAGGAAGTACACCCCGAATTGCCATTTTTTCTAAGGGAGGAAATTGTGTCCTTGTAGTTATTTGAAATTTGTTTTAAAGGTTCCATTCTACCAATCTGAATCTGAGAATACTGAATAACCAATTAAGTCCAAGTAGTAAGATGTCTATTGCTCCTGGGAGCTAATGAGCTCATCTGGCTAATGAGAAATTGGTCTTCTGCTGTGCAGACTTGCTGTCTCAAGCTAGACTAGTTTGGACCTCTGTGGCTTGAACTGAAGCTCCTGATTGCTTCAGGACCGGTTCTGGGTTTTGATTGAGATCTGATTTTGGTGTAAAGTAGTGCCAACTTTGCAGTGCCACTTTTTCCTAACTGTTGGGCAATGCTAATTCAGGGAGAAAAGCCCAGAGAAACAGAATTACTGTTTCACCCTGGGGTTCATCTGCACATGGCTGCAGTATGATAAGCACATTAGAGTTCAGAGCCAAGTTAAGCTTTATTCTTTTAGAGTCACTGGAGACCTACTAGACAAATTGTGTTGAGGGATAGTCAAACATAACTGGCAAGATCTACATCTGTGATGAGTGGAATGTTTGTAAAATATCAGGGAAAGTAAAGAGCTTGTAAATAATCCTAATGCCCTCACCCTTTGGGGAAAATATTGAATACCAAGTAATATTTATTTCTTTATGTTTTATGCTTTCTTAAATTGCAATTTTTTTTAAATTCAACTAAGTGGGTTTTATAGTGTTGATTGCTAATAAAAAGGTCTGGCTAACCTTGTCTTTCTAATTTAAGTAAACAACATTTGCTTTTTATACTGATGTTATGAGACTTCTGTGAGCTTTGGTGTGGCTGATCCAATGAGGATGTACAGCCATTTAAACTCAGATCATAGATATCATGTGAAAAAATAATTTTTCTATCAGCACAACCTCATCGAAGTTTATTTTGTTCTGCAAAATATTAGGCACAGCCCGAAAAACAAGGCAAAAGTCCAGTGAATGAAGATGGGATCAATTCCAGCCTTCCATTTGTATGAAACAAAGAAATGGACATGTGCAAAGACAGATCTTAGATTAATCTTGTTTAAAACAAACATCCTTTGATAGATTAACATGGTCATTACAGGCTAATTTCCACCATGATTGGGCAATAGCATAACACAATGACCTTTCTGAATTCCTCTCCTAGGTTTTTTTTTTTGTTGTTGAATTACAGAGGATTTTCTCAGTCTTTTATTGAGTCTTAGACTTAGCCTTAACTATTTTTGTGTGATTGGAAGGTATTTGACTATGCATGATTGCATTTAAACCAAT
Source organism: Alaudala cheleensis (assembly GCA_013398995.1). NCBI lineage: Eukaryota > Metazoa > Chordata > Aves > Passeriformes > Alaudidae > Alaudala > Alaudala cheleensis. The sequence continues at coordinate 220,657 of VWYE01000379.1, read as the reverse complement.
AAGTTTAGTATGTTTATGGGTGTGTAGTTATCTATCTTTATATACCAAATTTGCTCTAAGGATTGAGTCCAAAGGTGTTTAGTCATCAGCCTCAGCCATGCAACATTCAAAATTGAAATCAAATAAAGGAAAGCCATGTAGCTACTTTAAAAGGATAAACCTGACAATTCCTTTTAATTTTTTTTTTAAATTTTAAAATACTCATGCTTAGCATCTACTGTATCCATTTTTAGAGTTGAACAAAGGGCACATAGGAGGAAATTCCCTGACAATTAGGTGAAGTTCACATCAGTCTACAAGTGTGAAACTCTGTAGGCTGCTAAGTTCTGGTTCTATACCTTCAGATTTTGAGTAACTTCATCAGATATCCTGACAAGTCTTTTCTGTAATGAGTTTCTGTGACAAATTTAATCCAATTGGCTTTGTTGGGACCTAATATCCACTCACAGATGCACACAAAACAAAAAACACCCCAAAACAAAACCAACAAAAACCAGCAGCCATGCATTTGATTAAGCAAAGCTGTCATATGGTACCCTTGCTCTCATAAGCAGAATTTAGCTCCAAAGTTCTGTGGGAGAACTGGGTTTTATGTAAATCTGTCTTGGGACAGACTCTCCTCATCTCAGAAGAATGCCACTGCCTTAACTACTGCTACTACTGTAGGCTAGAAAGGTTTGGGAAGTTCTCTACTCCTGCTGTTAATGCTGTGAACATGCAGCAAAGTATGTGTTCCATCTAAACAAATGGATGAATGACAATCTGGTAAAGGCATTTACTCTTTTATTCATGTAAAGTAACTAGATAAAAATGCAACTACTGAGAGACAGTGACAATCAGTGACTCCCATCTGCTCTCCTTGTTCACTCTGTCTGTGGGAGAGGTTGGGAAAACTTTTTCTGAGATAGCACTCCCACGTAAAGCACAGAGGAAAGCAGACATCTCTTGCTTGTGTCCTGCCCCTGTCCTTGGAACTCCTTGATATTTAAAAGAGACATGCTCCTCTTCAATAACCTTAGAATTAACAGAACAGATGTCTCTCACTTCAGTGGAGGTCTTACCAAATCATATTCTTGGTTAGCCCTGTGGTTGATTTATCCCTAGCCTGTAGATTCAGTGAGACAGGAGTGGGATGTGTCTTCCAATCTTATTTACTCCAGTGGCTAGGGCTTGCTCCTGAGTGTAAGGATTCAAACTTCTCCAGTGACACTGAGATCCTGTCTCTTCCTTCTTGCATATGAAACTATTATGACAGAGGATATTTTCCTCTTCCTTCAATCTCCTCTCCTCTCCTCTCCTCTCCTCTCCTCTCCTCTCCTCTCCTCTCCTCTCCTCTCCTCTCCTCTCTCCTCTCCTCTCCACGCTCAGTGTTTCCTTGGTGGGACAGAAGTACTCCATTCCACATTCCTGCAGCTGGCACATTTGGCTGCTGGCAACTGAACTCTGGCTCCTAGCTCATGATTGAGGTTTCAACTAGTTGAAAGACTCCTTAAAAAAAAAGAGATGCTTTGCATTGTAAATTATGAAGACTTTTGTGGCTTGAACTCCAAGTTATTCTCCATTTGTCACTCAGAGACAGCTTTGGCAGAACTGTGTTGTTGGCTTGTGTAAAGGTGGAATTAAAAGTTCTAAGGCTGCTAAAATCCTCTTCCAAGCCCAGGCATTAATAACATGACTGTTAACTGCAGTTGCTGTTTCTGTGCCACAGTAAAGAAACAGCAAAGAAACCAGCTACTTGAGTACTCAGTCAATCTGTCAATGTATTCCAGATATCTGGGCATCTCTTCTCACTCCTTCTCTCTCATTCCATACTTTGCTGTATTTCTTGTTCCAATTCCCTGAGCTCAGTTCAGCTCTGGAGGAAGGACTATGTGCTACTACAGATACACTGAAAAACCCCAAATGTACCTTTTTCACACCTGAAACAACAGAAAGATTGAGCCAAAGCACAAGAAATTAATGTATTTTCTGGGTGCCAACCTGATGTGGAAAAAATCTGAATCTCTTATCTTTCTTTTCTGTTTTGGTGACCCTGATTGTTTTCCCTTGCTGTTTCAGGCTTTATTTAAAAGGTCACAGTGGAACTGCTGGAAAACAGAGTAGCCTGATCTTGCATGGTGCTGAATTCAGTACAAAAGATGCTGACAACGATAACTGCATGTGTAAATGTGCACTCATGTTGACTGGAGGTGAGTACAGCTGACTCTGAAAATATGTTACATTAATAGGAATCTACTGTGTTTTCTTAAAGCAACCATGGATGAAGTTGCATCATGGATTTATAAGTCCTGAGTGAAAACTTCTATTATTATTACTGCTACAGTTTTAATACTTTTTTATACATATATTGTAGTAATGCCAATACCTCTAAATTCCTAGCAGAGTTATTCAGAGATATACATACTCAGTGCAGTGAGTACACTTCTGCACTGAAGCTGTTGTAGCAATTTCAAAGAGGGAAGCATAAGTTAGCATAATTGTTTAGGCAAGAAAGGTAAAATAGAAAAGAAAAAGATAAAAGATCAAAAAGGTGGAAAGAAATTTGTGAGAAGTTGGATGATCAACCAGCAAAAGACAGAAATGGCCAGATATTAGATATTAGATGGTAAAGTTTAGAAACAATCAAAGTCTAGACTTGTAATATGCTATCCATTTCACTTAGGGATGGGATTCTCTTATTAAGGCATTTATAAGGGTTTCTCTGTTAGGAGAGCGTAATGCATAAAGACAGTAATGACTAATTCACCCACCTGTGAAAGACTAGACCTGTAACCACCTGTTTAAATCTGGAAGGTTTGAGATTATATCCTTTGTGAGCTGAGTCAAAGTACAGAAGGAAAGAAAGAAAGAAAGAAGAGTTGAGGTGAGGAAGAGCACAGACAAGTTACACTGGGACAGTTTAAAGTCCCAAGTGAATCTGACTGCCAGCAAATATAGTGCATATGATTGGTATTTGTTCCCTCCAGTGCAGAGAATGAATATCTGAGATTACCTCTCCATTCAGACTCTTAATGGTCCAAAGAGTGAGAATTTTCTCTGTATTCCTAGTCCCTATACGGGCAAGCTCATTTTTATGTCTACAATACCAGATTACAGCATAAAGCTTAAATAGGGATTCTTTGGTTTGCTGACTGTATGACTGAGAAAGGCCCTTTCTTATCTTCACATATGATCTTGTTTGGAGACTCTCAGTGATTTCTAAATCTCCTGGAAAAAAATCCTATAGCATGTAAATTTTTCAGTATTCTGGATCAGACTGTTAAACCTGTATTATTTGTGGTTACTGGCATTCTGATTGAATTCAGCTCAGGCCACATCCAGGCACATATGAGCCTCTAAAGCAATCATCTGATAACAGAAGATGGTTTCCCATCACTGAGAATTTATATCAGATGCACAACCCACCTCCTCATTCTCTTTTGCCAGTTGGAAGTGACCCAGTTGGGAAAGTCATTAAGGAGCCAATTTTTTAAGCTCCCCGAACTTCCTCTAGGGATATCATATTAGAAGGTATCATGGGAAACTTCTTCCACTGGACAGGTGATCAGACACTACCTTTTTATCTCCATAAAAAAAATAGAAGCTAACAAGATAGATCTGGAGAGAGGTGGTGGATAAGAAGTCAGTTATTTTAATTAAAGCTGTTGACCTTTCACTTTAGACAACATGCTAAATTAGTGTTGTTACTTCCAGGGCAGGCCAGAGTCTAGTGAGAAAATCCTGAGTGTGAGTTGTGTCTGTGCTGAAGTGCAGACTCATTCATGTATCTGAGCTGCCAGGAAACACCTCCACCCCCAGGCAGCTCCTTCTGGGAGCTGAGGGCTTTGTTTATTTTCCTGCTCTGAGTTCTATGGCAGGTCAACACCCTGCTAAGGTCAGCCTGCTGTTGAACAACCATTCCACAAGGTTCATGTCTATGGCTGCAACATTCCTGTGAATCAACAGCAGAACCACATATTGGAATTTACTGGTACCAAATGGAATTAATAGGGAGGAAGGGGGGGAATTACCAAAGGCTGAGGAAACCACAAATTTAGCAAATCACCACACAGTAAAAGGAGGTACAGCTAGCCTTTGGAGATAGGTGACTCTTCTCTTTTGGACTAGATTCCAAGTAATGTTCCTTTTGAGACAGGTTGTACAGCACTGTATTTTGTAGTTCCTCAAGAAAGACTTTAATTATATTAGAGTTCTTTTCAAACTCTCTGTTATGCTTTTTTCCTTGAAACAACTTTCTCATTCCTTGAGAAATTTCAGAATTTAATTAAATATCAAAACATCTTTTTAGGGAGTATATTTCAGTTTTGTATCAGACAAAGACTAATTTAGAAAAGTAGCAATGAAAACAGGTTTTGGAAAACCTCTTTTTATTTTTTTTTCTCAAAAAGATATCAGACTGTTAGTTTTGGCAACATCACAGAGAGCTCTTTAATGATGAATGGTATGAAATCTGCAGGCAAGTTTCTAGCTATCTTGACAGTTTGGGTGAGTCTGTTATCTCTATGAGGTGAACTGAATATATTTATGTCAGGAATAAAGGCTGAGATAAGCCAAAGCTCAAGACTGTGATATGGTTATAATCAAGGCTGAAAATAAAAATGTAAGGAAAACACACATTTCTCTCTGTGATCTTGCTAGTTGTCAGTTTTATTTGGTCTATATCATAACTCTTATTCTCTCTCCTCCTATATCTCATCCCTCTTCCCCAGAATGAGAAATTAAATACTGGAGAATAATACAGAAGCACCAACAGTGCATCGTGTGTGTGTCTTTCTTGTCTTTTCAAGACCCATGCTATGCAGCTTGGCTCTCTCTTTACATGGATTTTAGGGAATGCCTTCAAAATTATGTGTATGAGCTGGATTCTTAACCCCTCTAAACTGTCATCATATTTAAACATTTTAGCTGTTTTTTTGTGACTTGGAAAATTTAAACTTAGCATGGTTGTTTTACTTTAAAAAATCATATTAATTCAAATAATTTCTTCATTGTTTCAATATCTCAGGCCACTAAACAGCAACAAAAAAAAGTTATATATCTATATCTAATCTCCCCATATTATTACTTCAAGCCTTAGTCTGAAGAGTGTCCCAATGATTAAAATACACAGTTTTTTTGAAAGGAACATCTCTAAAAATGCAACAAACTGTCACCAGAATGAGCATATGAGCAGAAGTTCAAAATGCTTGAATTTCCAATACAGCCCTTAGCATTTAACATCTCTGGATCAGATTCTTGGGCCAAATTCCCATCTGTTCTTCCAGATACCACCTGTCAGCTGAGCCCCAAATTGTGAAATTGTTTTCAGTGACTGGAAAGTTACTTATGGTATCTTGGCTCACTGAGAAAGAGTTTTAAGGTGATTTTCTTTGCCTGGTATTGGCTGCAATATGAGGTGTTTACAAAGGCATTTACCTTGCTTCAAGTGAGAAGTGAGAATATTGCTAAACTTCTGATCCCTAAAATAATTTGACAAAGACAGGGAAACTTTCTAGATGTCTTGCCAGGTTTGAAGCAGCATAGATGACTGAAATAAATTGTTTGCTTGTTTTATTTTACTGGAAGCAGAGGTCCATCCAGCTGGAGTCTCCTGTCTCTGACAGCAGTCAATACAGGCCCAAGAAAAATGCAAATAAATTAAACCTCCCTTGAGTATTTTCTCAGTATCTTTTGAATCTCAGGGGCTTCCTGAGTCAGAGAAATATGTATTTATTAAACACATATTTACTGAGCCTCAATAGATTTCTCATCTGTTAAGTCAGAGACTGCTCAATGACTCCAAAACCGTGCTGCACTTATTGCCTGTTGTTTCACTGCTTTTTTCTCCAAGTGGTGAATTTTACGAATCTCTGGCAAGAAGGGTATGGAGGATTCATGTCAAGACTTGGAGGGAAGTTCTTGGCTGAATATAGAAATCTGCCCATTCCAATCAGAAAAGCCATAGTTTTTCCTATATTCTCATTGAAACAAAATATTTTAAAGAAACAATGGCAGCACACTTAAGATTATCCAACCTGCACCCCTGGATTTACACCTAATTACATAAAAAAGCACCAGTTTTTAATGTTTATGCATATTCCTGCTTTCATAAATAAATTGCACAGAAAGTACCATTAATGAAGTACCATTTATACTGCCAAATATTTTTATGAAAAAAATATAATCAAATGGTTAGAATATTATTTGGTTTTTTTGCTTGAAATATTAAAAACATTTAATTAGACATATGACTATGCAGCACTTTAAATAAAAACATTACTGCATTGGTATGTTTATCAGAGTTAAATATGGGCAACTGTAATACAGTGTTAGGAGACCTTCAGGAAGTGACTAACCTTTGATATATTGGAACATAGTCACCAGTCTTAAAGTTTCATGTTATTTTTACCTCATAAAAAGGTCCCCATGAAAAGGACTGCATTACCCAGTTGATATGAAAAGCCAATGCCTTTTCATCTTATATCCTGTCAGCTAAATTCTAATTTAATCTTCAGATTCTCAAGTGGTAGTCTGGTCAATCCAGTACTCTAAAGAATCAAATAACATAAAAATTGCTTCCAGAGGTCATTTAGTTCCTTGGCAAGACAGAATATTCTGTATCTATTTGTTTCTGTCTTTCTATTCATCTTCAAGATTTCTATTGATGTTCATTCGCATCTTAAAATCTGTTACTGACTTTGTCTACACTTAATATAAGAAAGCTTTGCATGTTGACTATTTAATTCTATGACAGTTTCAATGTATTCCCTCTTGTCATATCCTCCACCACTGGAAAGAATAGACACCATTCCTTCAATTTATTTGAAAGGTTTTTAGTTCATTTGAAATTGTTGGCAATTTGTCATTCAAATTCTGACTAAACGATCCTAAGTCTTTCCTATTACCTTCACTCTTTTGGGCTCTGTCCCATGGCTCCACTGGTAGTTTGAGGTGTCATCCAAAACTTCATCTGAGAGAAATTACCAATGCAAAATCAAGCAGATCCTAAATATTACCATCTAACTTCCTTAAAGTACAAAATGTCAGAAACACTGAAATATTTCCTAAAATAAATTTCAATTTCTTTTGAACATTGAAGACTATTTCAATATCTTTTGGATTTTCTTATTGGCTTTGTTGCCAAATGCACTAAATTTTATGGACAAATGCAGCGGGCTCAAAATAAATATTGGCTTTCCATAGGATCCATTTGTTCCATAAATTCATACAAATGAATCATTCAGACATACTTTGGATCTTATTGAATGGCCTGCACTGATCCTGCTGCATGTGGAGACATTCCGTGTCCTCAGGAGAGAGGACAGAGGCATTTGAGGAAAGGATCTGCCATCAAACTTTTACATTTTAGAATGTAAAAGTCAAATAAGGAGTTCCCATCAAACCTGAGTGATCATTATCATTCCCAATGCACACCAGCCTTACAGTGCACTCATGAATTGCACAGCATTAGGTCACTGAAAAAGAATTTTACAGGCATACATGCTTAATTGCAGTTTATACAAGCCAAAAAAGCAAATCTGTTAGCTTTGGCATACAAAAGCCCCTTTTTAATATTGCTTTTGACATAGAAGATTCTATCATGCAAAAATTGTATTTGCCACTTTAGAAAACCATTATAAAAGATGATTGTGGGTTTTTTCTTTTAATGTTGTTACTCATTCGAGCCATGTCCCTTTATTATGTATTTTTTGCAAGAATTTGTGGAAATTATTTCCATATACATACATATTAAGTCAAAGATTTAGTACAGCATAGGTATAGTATTGTCTGGAGCTCAAATATCTGGGATAGGTAGCTTGAGCATAAAAAATACATTTATTAATGGAAACATCTTTAAAGCAATCATTTATTCATTCTCACTAACAAGAACAGTCCAATAGGAAAAAACATTAAAACACATTTTGAAAGAAGTGCTTATTTAGAAGAAATCTATGATGAAAGGTTGGAGCAAGTCCTGACAAATGTTTTATAAAATCATGTGTTTCTTAGGCTTATTCCAGTTTTTACATTGATTTTTTACGGCCTCATTGCAAACCTTCACCCCTTATAAAGACCATTTCTGCATCTATTCCTCTTCCTTTAAGATGAAATGGTAACTAGGTCAGCTTGCCATGTCTTCATCCCAACACCATAAACAGAACCCAGCTGCATCTGAGCTCCAGCTTTGAAAAATGAGGATTAGGATTTCTCTGTTTAACTTCATCTTAAATTTCTACAAGATTATACTCTGGTTACAGAAAAACATCAGCTGTACAGCTTTCCCTTTCTTTGATTACTGCCCCCTTAGGCATAACATTGAAATCAAAGGGAGGTCAGCTGTACTAAAATAGAAGATTGTCAGAATTTATCTGGCATAAATTCATCCCTCAAGATTTCATTATGAAGTGTTACTTCTTAAAAAAACCCAAACCACTAAGTACTTTCCAAAATCTTAGGAATTACAAGACTTGAAGCATAAATTATGGGGATCTAAATACAAAGGGCAGGGTAAGCACAGGTTCTGAGGGCTAAACACAACCAATATCATATCGGTGGTAGTAGTAAATCCTAGATTAAAATACTTTCATATAATGCATTCATAATAGGCAGGTAAAACTCTGATCACTAAATATGATGGAAATGGATGATTCCCTGGGACAATGAACATTGTGTAAAAGGAGTTTGTCATGGTTTAATTCCTTTTCCAGAAATCAGAGAGGAAAAACCACTAACAATTTTAAATTTTGCATTCTAGTCCACAGTGCAGAATTAAGTATGCACCCACTGCATTTTCAGTTTGCCACAACTAGTACTATTAGAAAACGCTTTACAAAGGGTCCTGGGAAGATTGCAAGGCTGTGATGTGCAGGCTGAAATACCTTTTCTTAAAATTAAAGTAGCATTTAACTATCAAAAGCAAAAGTCACCACCTGATCTTTATGATATTATTTTCCTCATGACACAAATGTTCAGTACAACCATATTCCATGGAAAGATGCATAAAAACTGTGCTAAAGATTTATAAAATTATAGTTCTCACTATGAAAAAAAGCCCCAACAGAAATCTCTCTAACAAATAGAACTCCTAGCCATAGAAGTTAATACATTTTTACTTTGGGGATATTTGCTTTTTGCAGTCTGGGAATTCATTCTGTCTTTCTCAGTCTGAACTAAGCATCTTTTTGTTACTGTACATAGATACTCTGCAAGGTGTTGGAAAGAAAATTCTATTCCCATCAAGGTATCCAGCAAAACTCCCACTACTTTCAGTACAGTCAGCATGTCACCTAGTTTATCTTTGTCAGTTTGTGTTCTGTGGTCTTGGTGTTGCCAAGTTTCATGTTATTTGGAATTTTTCTTAAAACTCTAGCTCCCATGGCAATCTAAAATTCACCTTAAAAAGAATAGATCTTGGAGAGATAAACAAGAGAGTTCACTGATTAATTTCATCTTAAAGCAACAATTTAAAATAATTTAAAATAACTGTGGGAGACCAACCCCCCTGTCTCAGCCGATGCCCATCCAGGAGACCCAGAGGAATACTCTGGTCTCTCACAGGCAACCACAATTCTCATAATCCAGTTGCTAAAAACATCTGTTTTGGAAAAAAAAGTAACTGAGCAGTTGAACAATCACTGTCAAAGCAACAGAAAAGGGCCAGTAAATAAAATGGAATCCTGCTTATAATCAAAATATCACTTGAAATGATGCAAAATACTTTTGAATTATAGTCTTTTTCTGAGGTTTAAATGAAAAATACTGCCTAAATATGAAAACCAGTTCATTTGTCTTTCATGTCCTTGCTTTTACTTCACATCCTACATATAAAACTGGAATGGGTTGGGACATAACTACTTTTGCAATTCTGTAAATGCACGTGTGTTTTCTCCAGCACTGCTGACCATAGAATAGCAGAAAAGAGCAAAAAAGTAAAATATGAAAATACCCACCAGTACTATTTATGAGATATTTACCAGAATTTCCTAATTAGCTAAACCTAATACAACAAAATGAAATATTTAGTGCCCTTGAAGTTTAAGATTTTTGTCTTAATGGTTTCAGGGTGGTGGTTTGATGCCTGTGGCCCCTCCAATCTCAATGGGATGTTCTACACAGCGGGACAAAATCACGGGAAGCTCAATGGCATCAAATGGCATTACTTCAAAGGGCCCAGCTACTCCTTGCGCTCCACCACCATGATGATCCGGCCTTTGGACTTCTAAAGGAATTCCCAGAGGATCCCAGAAGCCAGGCTGGCTCTGCCCTCAGCACCAACACTGTCACAGCCTGAAGGTAAAAGGCGAGGGGCTTCACAAAAGCAGCACATGGGGACGATGCAAAGTCGCCGCTTCGCTGTCACTCCACAGCCTGCAAACACCAACAGTCACCCCACATTCTGATTACTGCAGGGAGCTTGGTTTAGAAGAAGGTGGCTGAAATGATTTCCCAAAGCATTGGATTTGGTATTCTCCCCAAACTTGGTGCTTGCCAGTGGCTGTCTTTTTTTTTTTTTTAATAATTTCAGCCACAGGATCCGAATTTGAAGAACCATGGTCTATTGAGAAGAGTTATTCAGCAGTGAAAATGCCAAAATTTTACCCATGAAAAGGGATTCCAGAGACACTTTTATTAAAACTTGTCTTAAAGCATCCAAGGTGACCACTTCAAATATTGTTTTTCTTAAATGAACTGAATTTGAATAGTGGATGGAGTTATGTTAATCCCAGAGTCAAATTATTTGTGCAAATATTATTTTTCATTAAATACTTTAAGGACAGATTTCTAATAAATAAACTGAGTCAAGCATATGAATAATGATAAGGATAATAAGCATAAATTCCTCAGTTGCTCTGTAGAGGTAAATCAGGTAATTGGCATAATCCCTGAGCTAGGATTTATAGTGTGATAACAAAAGTATCTGTGTTTTTCGGTTTTTCCTTTCTTTCATTAAAGGCAGTCTGAATGTCATGTAAAATAATTAATGGAAGGTTTAAAGGACATGAAATATTATCCAAGAGAAAATACAGGATTTTGCATGGAATTTTTCCATCAAAAAACACAGGAAGGCAAACTGTTAGGGTATAAAAAAATTACATAAATGCATAGCTTAAGGCAATGGATTAATTTTACAGTATCCTTGCATGTGCGCAATTTATCCTTAATTATTTTACTTTTTTATTACATTTTTGTGAATATCAGAAGCATGCCAGTTCTACACAGTGCTTAGGCTACAACTATAAAAAAATAATCATCAGAACTGTATTAAAAAAAAAAAAGAATTGTGAACTTGTAAATATCATGTTTATATTTCCTGCAACAGTCATTTATTTTGTACAGGCAACCCTGAATCCACGCAAAAGGTGAAAAGCCTGAAAAGGATATAAATATTAAAGAACTTTAGATGACTGCTTACAGGTTGCTAACAAGTAATTTTGTTCTATTAAAATGCTGCAGAAGTGTGGGACTATTGGAAAAGATAAAAGTATTTTAATAACAAGTAATAAAGTAATGGGTGGCCTATGAGGGTATAAAGACAACTCTTTCCATTTACAGCCCTTTAGATTAAGTCATATGAATAAAGTCCATTAGGGAAAGTAGCTTACATTCTACTTGTTCTTAAAATGAAATGAAAAAGTTTACCCTGCTCTCACTGAAATCAAACGTAAAACTTTCATTAAATCAGTTTGGACGAACATGGCACACAGAATCTGCAGGCGTTGAGGTGTTTGTTCATCTCTTTGTTGCTTGGTTCCATTTATTAAAGTGTTCCTGAGATGAGGCATAACAATGATCTGATTTTTTTTGAAGGGTAATGGTAACTTTTTTCCCCTTTGCTTTTTCACTTTTTTTTTTTTATTTAGCAGTTTATTTCTATGGAATAAAGAAAAAAATTTGGATATTTTAAAGATCTCTTCCTAAAGGTCACAAGGTTACAGTACCACTGCTCTCTGATTTTATTACAATTTGAAGTTTGTTTCACTTTCAGTGGAAAGATTTTTTTGTGTAGTTGTATATATTTATATATATATTTGAAATAATCTTGACTAAGGGTTAATTTGAAGTTTTCTGCTGAATAAGTTACCAAACTACTCTGTATGTAGCACTTTCTTCACAGACATATTTTGTCCCAGTTTCCAGCAGGTTTTTTTAATGGTCTTCATTCATGTACAAAATATCCAGTCTGTCTTCCACCATATTCTCAAAAGATAGAGTTTTGCAGGTCTCCAAGTTAACAGTGCCATTTTTGCAGATCCTATTACAAAAGGCAAAACACATTTAAAATTAAAGCATGGTATTTACTGTTTATTTATCTGGGTTTGAAAAAAATGTGGATTTGGTTTCCTATCCTTTATAATAAAATGTTTTTAAAAATTGTTGAGTCTGTGATTTGCTTTGCTCTAAGTATAACTTTCTGTGACAGGCTGATAACATTTCAAAAGCCACTATCTCTCCATATAAGAAATAGTAATAAGCTTAGAGTGTAGGAAGGGAAGAACTCTGATTCAAGTTTATCCAGTAATTACTATTTCTAACCTTTCATATCCTTACATCAGTATTTTTAATTGAATTTCCTTGATTAAAATTATGGGACTATATTTTTTCTTTTTGGTCCAAATCAGACAACTCTCTATCAATCTTTTAAATACAAGATTTCTTTAATTCAGCAGGCAATTTTTTTTCCTTGTCTTGTAGTGTGTTCTATCATCCATTCAATCATGTGTGGCAGTGACGAATCTATGCTGATCTCTTACTCAGAAACTCCTTCTGCTCTATTTGTATGTCTTTAAACACTACAGTGATCGGTTTTAACATCCCTTTGTAGTCAATTTTTCCGCATTTCCTCAGGATTCTTTTCTTAATTGACTTGTTATGTTCTTTTGGGGAAACACAGCTTTTCAAATCAACACTAAAGGTGCAAGGAACTATATACATAAAAGCCCATTTTGCTCCCAAAGTTGAAAGTACTGCACAAATTGAGGAGTTGTAATTCCTAAAAATGCTGGGTTTGGAATTGATTTATATTAAAATCCTACTTGCCCTGACAGATAATTTTAAAAAAAAAGTCATTGGGCAATGGTAATAGTAACTTTACCCTTCACAGATAATTTCTTCCTGATTTATAAAACAAGAATACATAAAAATTTTACAAAGTAATAGATGTGTTTTCCAAAGCATATTGATCCCTAATTTTTAATATCTTTTGAGGCTGGAGATGTTATATAAATGCACACTTTGCTAAGTGCCCTAGCATCCAGTACTGACCTGTTAAGTAGGTAAATCATCCTCATTTATAGTCATTTGTACAACTATGTCCCAAGACAAAATTCCTTAAAAAATCCTTCCAGCTATAAAAACAACTTTCTTCTCTGCAGACTTGAAGCTCAAACCACAACTCTGACCAGGCCTCAAATAATCTCGTTTGGGATTGGCACAGTTTCCCCTTCTCCTCTGGGAAGAACAAAACTGAAATAGCAATCACAACAAGAGCTTAATTCTCTAGGTAGGATCAAGCGTAATTTACAACCAGACTGTGCTGCAGTTGTGCCAAGAAGCATTCCCACCTACCAGCTTCTACATGAGCTGGACAGTAACCCTGAGGAGAGAGGCAGCAGCCCTGAGTACAGCTGTGCTGCTGCTGCTGTTGTCTGACTCAGCTGTGATGTGCACACAGAAACATGTACATGCAAACCCATACGTCCAGAAAACTTTACACAACCTATCAAAATCAACTGGCCTAAATTTTAACCAAAGTTAAAATAACAAAAGCAAACAAACAAACAAAAAAAACCCAGGAAGTAGAAAGACAGGGATATGGGGCTGTAATGAAGAGAGGGAAAAGACAGACAGACAGCAAAGAGTTGAAAGGAAGGGATTACCTGTGAGACACAACAGTTTCATATTTACCATGCCACGACTATCACACATTGTGGGAATTCCCTTACCTTCCAGGAGTGTCCAAACCCTCTCTGCCTGGCTCTTGCTCCTATGAGCAGAAGTCTATGGATATGATTTCTTTTTCTATGTTCTGAGTGGTTTGTTTGTCTGTATGTTTTTAAAATCTTTGTGGACCAACTTAGTATAGATTTTTGGGAAGGCATGCTGCTTATGGTTATGTCAAATCTGCTGTGTAGCAAGTCCTGTAAAAATGAAAAAGTTCCTTTGGAAAATATTGCGTTCTGTTGTGTGACTTTTAAGTACCAATGATGAAATAGAACTTTTGCTCTTCCAAAATCTTTTGAAATTAGAGACTTTGTTCTTCCACTAGATAAAATTTCTAATGCCCAGTGCAGTTTTCTGAGCCAGTGAGTTCAATTAAAGAACATTAAAGAATGGATATATACTGTAAATATGACCCCCAAATGATATATTAAATTACCTCAAGGCCTAAACACCATTCATGTGTTTTGATAGAAAGAATCTTGAGCCCTGACATGTTACATTACATTTTCTTTCTCTTCTTACACTTCTCATTTTTCTCCCACTTTAATTGTGCCCCCATGAATCCTTTTAAACTGCTGGCAGTGTTTGCCTTCTGCTGCCTGGAAGCAGTTACAGGGCAAACACCCCATTTAACAGAAGATCTGCAGATGCATGTATTCACAACCACACCACCTGCAGGGAGAGCAAAGTCACTCCCCACCAAACCACGGGTAAGGAACATTTCTTGCCACTTGTCATTTGCTCTGCCAGGTTGTGAAGTGAAAAAATAAGGCACACAAAGGTCCTTCTTTCAACTTAAACAAGAAGTGGGTGCTTTGCCAGGTCAGCCCTGAAAGGGTCTCCAGAGGAGCAACTCATTGGCAGCTTCTGTGCCACAGTAGGGAATGGAGGGGAAAAAAATCTCCAACAAAATAAAGGAAAAATGGAGAATCTTGGTACAATTAAGAGGGTAAGAAAGAATTGAGTGAGAAAATGTGTATTTTAGAATAAGAAAACTGAGAATACAAAGGAATCAGGTTAGGAAGCTGAAGACAAGGTCAGCAAAAGAAGGCAGTCAGTCAGACAGAATATGGAGAAACGACAGAGAAGAAAGCACTGAATAAGAAACAAATTAAGAAGACTCCAACAGAAGAATCTGTTAACATATTTATTAGAGTATAATTAGTATCCAATTAATTTTCCAAAGCCTAAAAGGAATAGTATCATCCTTTTACTTTCTGCTTTTATTTCTCATTTACAATGCAGTGGAGATACACTGATAAAGTCTAAAGCAATACTTAAAAGGCAGTTCCTTCTTAGAGAAATTTTTGCTAACATGATGCCTGAGAAACAGTTTATGCTTTTAGCATGAGACACAAATCCACTAGTAGAAAAATCAGCTTTGGATAATATTTACTATTCCACTAAAAGAATGTGGATCTCCATCCTTTTGTAAGCCACGAATACTTTTATTTAGAATAATTGTCTACTCTAAAGAAAACTACACATCTCTGACCTGATCTCATTCAGCTGCATTGTCAAATCACTGCCTTATTTTATTCTGAGTAATGGAACAACACTCCTGCATATGTTTTACTCCTCTTCCTTTGAAGGAAATTTTTTTCTTTTCTTTTTATTCATTTCTCTTTTTTTCCAATTTAAACACTTCTAGTTTGGAGTTCATATTTCATCCATCAGAGATGTTTATTTAATCTCTTTGATAGCTTCACTTAGTGCTGTTTCTTCTGTAAAACCCCCAGGCAAAGTTCTCCTGAATTAATGCAGTGGTTCTGGTTCCATCTTCTGCTCTGCCTCCATGTGGAGTATCACACAGCCAGGAACCAACACTGTCCTTTATGAGGGGTTTCATTCCCTCAGTCCCTCCAGGAAGTCTAGAACTCCTAGGAGCAATGTCAGTGCAGATCCTGGGGCTCACAAATCCTGCTTCTGGGTCCCAGAAATCCCTGTGACCAGCAGCTGCCCACTGGCCAGCGACAGCAGGGCTATCTGCACCTCCATCCAGGTAATGGAAGTGTCAAAAATGCTTACATTTTCAGTGTACTAAGATATAATATAAATATATAAAACATGTAGTTTAAGCAGCCACTGGATGTGTGCAGACAATGATAAAGAACACTCACTGTGGAACAAGGCAAACTGTCCTGTCATCTCAGCTCACTCAGAGATGTGAAGTCCTTATTCGTGAAGCTTCTGCTGTCTGCTGCCACCTATAGTTGGAAAAGAAGCTTTTCCAAAGATGAATTCATCACCAGAAACAACTAAACACCCAATGAGAGAGCTAAGAAAAGGAAACTGAAGGGATGAGTAAGAATGGTAAAGATGTCCAGCATAAATGTCAAAATGAAGTCTATATTTAGTTACATGTTTTCAGTTTTAAAAGTACTGAACTTCCACTGATTTCAGTTTAATCCAAGTGGATTAAAAATACACAGGCTTTATAACAGTACAGACCCTCCCTAAAGAAAAAAACAATATGTACAGAGTAAAAAGTTGCTCAAAAAACCTTGGGTGATGGAGAAAGAGGAATAACATAAAACCATTCAAAAAGTGCATGCTGCAGTTACTACATTTTCAATAGATCAGGGTTATGTATTCAGAGTGCACCCATCAAGAGGCCTAGGGAAGATACAAAAAACAGAAAGCCATATTTCAAGATGGAAACTGAACTCTATTTGGAAAAATCCACATTAAAATAGTCTTTGGGACAAATTCTCAACAATTGTAAAGGCAAAAATCCAATTTCTTCTTTGAATCTAAATTTAACCAATTCATGCACAATGGCATATCCTGAATGTTTCAATTGCTCTCCCACACGTTTTATATCATGCTTCAAGAATCACAGTTCAAGAGGGTTTTTGATTAATAAAGATTAAGTAGTTGTAATTGTATATGCTTGTAATTTTATGTTTTAAACTCCCCAGCTAATCAGCTAATTTCAGTGTCCTTATTTACTCTGGAGTCATATTCAGCAATGCAAAAGATACTTTGTCTTTTCAAGAGTTCAGAAATTCCTTTTTTCCCCTTAAGTGCACCTGAGTGATATTTGCCAAGGGTTGGTCCAAATTAATATCTTCAGAGCAGCCCAAACTGCTAATCCTGTTGCCATACATCAGCTATCTCATTTTTCTGACCTTTCACTTTCTAGTGTCCCAACCAGAGTCACACTGAGGTTAGGATTCACAGGTCACAACGCCACAGATAACCTTAGATATTAACAGGATTTCATGTCATTTCTTACAGAAACCAGAAGTAAATCAATATTTAGAAAGCTTGAGAAACCCATTTGTTTCTGCACTCTTTTTCACTTTGAGTTACAAAGGCAGTCAACTTAACATCTCTGAACAAATAAAAACAGATGCAGATGAAAAAAAAAAACCAGAAGCAATTTGATTACCCTCTGGACACAAGCATGATGGACAAACAACCATCCCATGGCTGCTGCAGAGCTGCTCCAGCTCCACAGACAGGTTTGATGGTGCCTGGGGAACAGCATGGAGAAGCTGGCCCTGTGTTACACAGGCAGAGAAATTTCAGCCTCAGAACCTTGACTGTTAAGAAACATATGATTATGGAATAGGTATCCTTAGAAAAGCAGCATTTTGAATGGTGGTTTAATGGCTGAAAGGCTATTTTTCACAGCAGCTGGGCCCTGGGCCTGTGCAGATCTGCAGATGACCTGGAAGTTTGGAAGCCCATGGAAATGAGACGAATATCCTTCCTGCCACCTTGTTTGGATCAGATGAAGCTCTAGCCATGAAGGAGCTCAGATGCCAGATTCCATGCTAACAAAAACAACCCTTCTCAGGATTATCACTACTACACAGCTTGAAGGGACCCAAATCAGCATCATTATTTCACTAAACAGACATGTCCACTTATGAGTTAGACACTGAAATGTTCTGCAGATGGTTCTAACGGATCACTTTGTTGATTCATAACAAACCTCACTGCTACCCAGTTGTGGAGAACCCATATTTGTACTAATGCCACAGATTTCTGAAGTGGGATATTTCCCAACTGACTACCCTATGAGGAGCACATCCAGGAACCAGCACTTTCAGAGCATGTCACACCTAGTGAATAAGAGAAAATGAATTAAATGAAAGGCTACTTAATGAAAGGCAAGCTAAAAAATAAAGTCAATATACTTTCCAAAGCACTAATACCACTACCACTTTTGCATTGCATGGACAGCCAAATTAATTCAATGGGGTCAGAACTGCCTCCTGGCCATACCTTTTCTTCAGATTTTACCACTGTGTCTCTTGATATCTAGCTCCTAGAACTTTGGCACGGGTACAGGACCTATCAAAATGGATCCTGAATCTGTGGCCTTTAATTTGGAACATAATGTGAATAAAACCAAACCAAAACAGAATCAAACATTCTTATTTCTTCACGAAGTGAAGTCAGGGAATGTTAGTTGTAATTATTTCTTCCTGTATTCAATTTTTTAGAAACACTCAACAAGGATTTGCAAAAAATAGCAAGGCAGGGAAAACAGAGATTTTGCAGGCTATGAGATTTCTGCATCGTCAGTGGGAACATGGAGAAATTTCATTTATCCATGCACCTGTCTGAGCCTCCTGCTGGCATCACAAATCACCATATTAAACTGCTATCCAGGAAAGAACATGAGTAGCAACATACCAAGCATGTCAAAATGCTGGATGGATTATCAAACAGATCTAATTTGTAAGAGAACTCTTTATTGCTCAGTGAGTGAATTATGAGATTAGTGTCATGGAAGCGATAAGCTTGGTATTCCACCAGGAAATACCAGGTTACTCTGTGCATCCCAAAGTATTTGTCTCCAGATAGTGCTCTGCACATTGTTATCAGAAACAACGTTTGCACAATAAGCAGCTCTAATAAGCAGCCAACAGGACCCTGCCAAAATGAAATGCCCTCTTTGGTATTGTAAAATGAGTTTCACTGACAAGGGTAAGATTTCACCTTCCTTCTTCCATAAAGGCCACATCCCTGAGGGAGTCTTTTTTACTTTTGTCATCTTTCTTTTCCTGCACTGCTCAGGTTTAAACTGAAGTTTCCATAGGTTGTCCTTCTTTTTTCTTTTTTTCCCCTTCCATTAAGTGCAGATGAAATGCTTTATTTATTATTATAGAAATATAATTATTATAGAAATGTTTCTAAAATGGCTCCATTCATAAAGAAACTTTCAACAGCCCTGTTGTAATTAATAATTTTGAAATCTTTTTGCTGTTCCTTCATATGACATCTATGAAGAGGAACCAGAAATTTAGCTAAATACATGCAAACTGCAGCTGCACTACTGGGACAGTTAAGTAGGTGCCACTTGAAGGATTGTCAAGGACTGAGTTGTCCTTTCCAGGCTTCATGCCTATACACCATGGAGCTAAAAGAAAACAAAACAAAGCCTCTTCTTTCCTTTTCGCAGTTTGCTGTGAGTTGCTGGGCTCCAGGAACATCCTATGTGCACTGGCAAGAGGGTACAGGCTGACAAGGCAGATTGAAAAGCTTCTTCTGTCTTCTGGGGGAAAAAAAAAATCAACATTCCCTCTCTAAAAGTCATGTAACTGTCAGTGACTTGGAAAGACTGGTGGACACTTCAGCATCCAGGGGCATCTGGGTAGCTTGAAGATGGCTGAGGAGAGCACTGTCACCTGCACAGTCTGGTCAGTCCTTAGCTTCAAAAGAAGTCTTCTATTGTCAGCCAGTTTTTACTTTGCTCAATTGGGCTATTGCCATAATTCCAAGATCAGACCCTTTGTTGGGTGATGCCCTGTCACCAACAGCATTGCTGGTAATTAAGGGTGTAAGAACAGTCAGTGCCTGGGCTGTTCTCAGCCAGGACCTACCCAAAAAACTGATGGGCAATTTCTCAAAAACAGTATAAATCCAAAGACTTTCTCATATTTCACAGCCTATGAACTTTGGAACACCATACATTATTTTCCAGTGGAAATTTTCTGCTGAGTTCTGCTCCATCTTAATTTTATTTTAGACTTCTTTTTTTACTTTGTATATCCAGGTGAGACACAAGAGCTGAAAGATTAGAACCTGTCACTTCTTGCCTGTGTTTAGTGTTGGACAAAGGAAAAAAAACAGTGGGCTGAGTAAATATTGGGAGATTCCCACTTAGATACTCTTAGTAACTTGGATAAATAGAGTTGAGAAAGAGAAGAAAACATAGCAATTAAAAAGGTGTAAAAGTATGTCTGAGAGTGCAGGACTCTCAGATCATCACAGAGCTTCCATCACTCAACCTCTAAGAAAAAGTGGGAAAAGATGGAGCACGATCACCCCAGGGACAAAGTTAAAAACAACGGTATGGCTTTGGTGATGCTCATTCAAAAAAAAAAAAAAAGATTAAAAAAATAACAAATATGTTTGTTTTGGGGTGACTCTCTCATTGAGGTGTGAAAAAGTGAAGGAAGAATGGGGCATGATCAGACTCTGAAGTCCTGGTCAGTTTTGTGGTCCACTGATTACTACAAGTAATGGACAGTCACTTCATTTGCTGGTGATGGAGCTGCCCAGTTTGTGTTCACTGTTCCCTGTGCTCCCTTTAAGCTCCTTCACAAGCACAGAGACTTGAAAGGACAAGCAGTAATTCAGGAAATCTCTTAACACAGCAGGGTTACATTAGCAATATGGAAGGGTTAAGATTGAAAACCAAAGTAGTTTAATTCTATTTTCAAAAATCAGTACCTAACACAGGATTATCTTTAATGACAGACATGAAGGTGTCAAAGGACCGTGTCAGGTTTCAGACCTTTCCATAGTTTGAATTCTTGTGTGTAATCAAAGGTTAACTGAATCATTGCTGGTAGAAGAGTTACCTCAATGCAGTGCTGTTGTGGGTGGCCTGCAATAAGTAATCCCATATTCAGGCTGCAGTCTCCTACATGCAAAAATATTTCCCATGCATGCCTCTGTGCACAGAAAAGATGTGACACAATATACAGACTCTCTTTTAGGGCAGTGCAAAATATTTCTAACTTAAATTATTTCTTAACTGCTTCATCCCTTAGCTGAATAACTTCATTTTTTTTGGTTGTGACTCCTCTATAAATATTTCCTATCAGCTGCATAAAATGAAGTTATAGCACTTAGCTTTCTTTAGTTCTTGAGTGTCAGAACTAATATCAGCAGAATTTCAATCATTTTGTAAAGCTGCATTTTCTTATTTTTTCCTGCACAGCATATTACTTATAGAAAAATACAGGAATCAAACTTCTATGAACTGATAGTTTATTGGTTTGGCAATACTCAGCATATATACATAAACTAGGACATAAAATAGAAATTGATTCATATCCTGCAGTTGAAATGTCTGTGTTATTTTTTTCCATCTCTAGTAACTAGTAGTGCAAATAATTTCTGTGAAAAGAATAGTACAGCTGAAGAATCCATGGCTATTCTTTGTGTTCATATGCAGATTTTTATGAGATTTTGAAAAATATTCCTTCACCTCCTTTATTCCTTGCTATGGTAGCTTTATTGTTGTTCAGTTTGGTTGATGTTAATACCTGAAATGTTAATTACTTATATTGATTAGCTTTTTTCAAAATACTTCTTTTGATGAAATCTATATATTCATACTTCACAGAGCTTGGTTAATTGTATATAAAATTTCTATGATATAATTAAGTGTATTAACCTATAAAGGTTATTAAAGATATTAATATGTATCTGACACTTATTCTAGATTTTTTGATAAGATTTCCAAGTCTAAAAATGGGAACAATGTCATTAACTGAGCTGTTTTAAGAAAATATAAACCCAAAAACCTTTTCACTACAACCACATATCAAAAATATGCTGATCTATTCCTACAAGATGTGTTTTTTACCAGAAGGTTTGCTATTAAAAAGAAATATACAGGGAAGGGGAATTTCTCCTTAGAAATATTTGTGGTTCCACTGAAAACCTCAGAATCTTTTTTAATGAAAGATCCACATATTTTGGTACTATGGTCAAAAAGTTCTACTTCTTTTTGTAGACTCCTCCCTTTCCACCCACAAATTTCCCTAAGAAAATCAGTAATTAAATACAAATAAGAAACAGTAATTATTGGTTTTCTGAAAAGGAAATTATGGGAAAATGTGAAATTCCTGCCCCTTCCCTCTCTATTTGAGGTAATATAAGAGCAGGATTAAATGTCTGAAGGCATTTTCCTACTTAATTCCTCTGTAATACAAGCATAACTATTCCAGCTCTTCTAGAAGCACGATTGTATAAGGAAAGGAGTGATAAGTTGAAAATAGGAAGGATCCCTTACTTCAAGTGTGACCAACTGTCCTGTACAGAATTTAATGAAGAATGGAGCAATTTTTGATTATGTATATTTTTCAGTAACATTCAGAAGAAAAACACTGTTTTCCTCATGCACCTCCAAAGATAACACAGGACTTGAAAACCATCCAAATTTCTGTAAGCCATAAACTGGCAGTCAACTTCCTACTCATTATCCTGAAACTCTCAAAATGACATGGCAAATTAAAAGAACTAGCAGGAATTCTTTTCCACTTCCGGGTGGTGCAAGAAATCCTTCTTTCCATATGGTTTTGTTGTAGGTTTTTTTGGGTTTTTTTTTTTGTTTTGTTTTGGGTTTTTTTTGGTTTTTTGTTTTGTTTTGTTTTGTTTTGTTTTGTTTTGTTTTGTTTTGTTTTGTTTTTTTGCCTCCGGCTTGATTCCAAACTCACTTTCAATCAAGCAGCCCACATGGAGGTGAAACTTTTCATAGATAGGAAAGCATAAGTTTCACGATAGCCTCACAAAAATCTGCCCCTTCATTCAATGGAAAAAGGAGATCCATTCCACAAAACAGAGCTGTGGCATTCTGTGTGGTCTAGACAGTTCCCTGGATTTCTTACCAGTTTTGGTCAAACATAAGGTCAGTCCTTGGATGTGAGAATGGAGAACAGTGAAATCTGCTGGGCATGGAGAGTTATGTAAATGGACTGCACAGCTCAGCCAGCCTCTCCCCGTGCTGGATGCATAAGGACATTGAGAGAAAGGGAAACCTGCATCTGCTCTGTGTTCATAGACAGGCATAAAATGATTATTGTAAGACTTGTAGATAATATGATCCAATGTGGATACAAACCTCTGGAGTATCCAAGGAATTCATTTCAGTTTTGAGAAGGCTTTGATCTGTCAACATTAACATTTTCTGCCCTAAATAACAATTAAGCCATTAGAGCAGTATGACTGAAGCCAAGTTTTCTGTAGATTCCCACCCCACAGCAATTGATGTCAGATTGTAACACAGGATAATTCATATAACAAAAGAAATAATCCAAATTTTGTTCATGAAAAAACCCCTAATATAAAATCTAATCCAAAAATTACTTCTGCAATTTTAAACAAAGAGCTGTTACTTGAGTGATTAGATATCATGTGTGACTATAAAGAATTCATGGCCTGCTTTTATTCCAAAAGCTATCTAAACTGTGAATTTGTATTAGTGATTTGTCCAATATTTTAAACTGCAGAAGAAGTAATGAAATGTGTCAATAATTTTTTACTTTAGACTACTTGCCTCAGAAATCTGGTTTCAATTCCGTCTGCACTAACATCTACTTCTAACAAGCTTAGATATTTCAACATATCCCAAGCCAAAAAAAACAAGTCTAGTGTTAAATCTAAAATCTGGGAACATTTCAATGAGTCAAATGGTGACAATGTCAATGCTAAAACTTAAAAAACAGCGATTGAACACAGGAATGTACCCCTTGATTTTGTGTCTTCTTCAGTGGGAGCAAGCTTCAGGGAGATTTCACAGTGACAAAGAATAAAGGTTGGTGTGGAGTGGGACAACTTCCACAGCAGCTGCAGGGTTCACCTGAAATCCCCAGCAAAGCCTTGGGTATAGTGCTGCTCCCATTCAGCCCTGCTGGCACATGCCAAACCCAGTTTGCACTGCCAGGGAGCAAAAATGCTCCTTGCTTCTCACTTGTTTCTCCTGGTGAGACTTGTACTCATTTGACAGAGATATGTGGGAGAGAGACACTTTATTCAAATAAGCTCAAACATCTGTGAGACAGAGCTAAGATTAATTTTTGTGGTGATGTGGTGATTAACAGCACTTAGAGAAAGATAAAAAAAATCATCTTCTTCTTAAGTCTTCTCTTTAATTTTATGTTATAACACAAATTTCAAATTTCAAATTTTATTTTTTATATAAAGGCAAGGGAGATTTTGTGATGTGTTGCCCCATTTTCTTTAGGTGAGAGGCTTAATTTTCCCTTATGAATAGAGATTTCATTGCAGAAATTTAAAAAATACTGAAGATTCAACCACTCTTTGTAGATGTCCTTTTGTTTTTGTTTTGTTTCATTTCAAACCTGAAATTGTTAAAGTCTACAGGTTAACATCATCCTATTACATTTATTTGTCACTGCTACAGTAACCATCTCTGGTATTTTCAATACATACAGGGCTCTTGAATTTTACTGAATAACTTGGGATATATTTATTTTGAGAATTTAGCTATTACTTTGACTTATTGTAATCCCACATCACTCAAAACAATTTACCCTTGATCTGATTGGATCATTAAAGCTCTTTCCTTAAGATCTGTTGGAAAGCTTTCCTTTGACATCTGTTGCTTTTGTTAACTGACTCTTCTGTCTCATCCATGCAATCTGGGAATTTTATGGTGATCATGAAATCTCAACAGTCATCCAAGTTCCAAAGTTTACAGTTCCTGAAGTAATTCTTCTTGGAACAGTAACTTCAGCATTCTCTGAAGATGGCTTCTCTCTGTGTGCTCATCTAATAATCTTTCCTGAATAGATATTTCACCACTGGCAGTCAAAAAGAAATCAGTTGATCCCAGTAGATCTGCTGTAATTTGGAGCACTAAATCAAAAACAAAACCATTAATCTTAGTGATTCTAAATTTAAACATACTTACCCAAGAGCTTTGTAAAGAATTGCTAAGCCTGTACTAAGCATTGCCCATGTCCCCAAACTAACCAAACCAAATTAAAGTTCCATTTCTGTAGGGAACTAGAGACACACAGGGATCTGCTGAGTCTCCCAGGTGGCAGAATGCAGTTTAGAGAAACTAAAATGTTTTCAAGTGCCTTTTGCTTCCTGTTCCTTTTGAATTTCTCTTAGTCTTAATACTGCAGAAATGGGAGTATTCAGGAGTATTTTTTCATTGTGTCCAATCCTACAATATCTGAGAAATTCTAAATGCAAAGTTTAAGTCTGTCAATGGTTTAAAAATATTAATCCAAAAGAGTTTAAGAAACAACTTGAATTTCATTAATCAGTTTCACTTGTCCTTGAGCCCATTAATCCTCACCAGTTTTAAGTTCTAGGATGTTTACATTATCAAAATACCTGAACAACCACAGTGCAAATTCTGTGTTTTTTGTTTGCTACTTTAGCAAATCAACCCGCACCTCTGTAGTAATAATATCCACCAGGAATTCCAACCAGCTGAAGCATGATCTCCACTTCCTGAGAACATGTGGCTCTTCTCAGGCTGTTGATTTTTCCAAGGGTATCTTTATTTGATCTCATGAAACACTTCTGTCCCATATGAGGCTAAATGTCCTGATATACCTTTTCTAAGTAAATCCCAAGAATACTTTTTTAATAACAGGGTTATGCTAACCACGGCCCAGTCCTTGGAGATGTTTGTACGAAGCAAAATTTTATAAATATCTGCTTAAGCTTCTCCGATTTCTAACCCTCTTCCCTTATCAGCTTTGGACAAATATTTTTTGACTTGATGCCTTGTCAACAATATCATCTCTTGACTTCTTAATAATCTGTCCTAGTGTGGTTAATACAGTCTTTAACTTAACAGAGAAAATCTGCACTGCTATTTTAGCCTTCTCAGACTTCACAGTTGAAGCAGCACTTACAGCACAATCATTCTATACCTTTTCTATTCCCTATGGTTTGCTTTTAAACTTCAGACTATCCACACCACCAGAGACAGCCATGTAACTGTAGTTTGCAAAAGAAACTTGATAAATGGAGACTTCTCAAAGAAAATTCATTCCAGCAGTGAGTTCACATAAACTACAGCTGTTCAAAGTGACATATGTTGCAATGAAACATATTTTGGTTTGATGAAAAAGATATATATTTTTGGCTTGATAGCTATTCCTATAGAGAATGAGTTTGTGATTGGAAATATCTGCCCAAGCTTAGCAATTTATTTTTCCACTGAATCATTTACTGAAGATATCACTGTCACTAAATGCATTTTATGTCTCAGCAGGTTCCTTCTTTACTTTCCCCCACTTCTAAAGCTGTTTGGGACCTGCTGATTTTCTGAGTCCAACACTGTCTGACATTGTTCCAGTCTGAAATGCTCGTTTTCTTTTTACTGTGACTCTCCACCACTGAGGTGATCCTCAGTGAGGACAGAAATAAGTGTGTTTAGGCAAGATCAAAAAGCTATCCACAGATTACTACTGTAAAGCTTTCACACAATGGAAGAACCTAAATACCAATTAGAGCAGGAAACCCTGCCCACACAGTTCTTTTCTTTGCATGAAAGACATACACAAAGCAGCATGTGTCCTAATAATTTACAACCTGCCAGAAGAGAACAGATGGATGAAACAAACATATTGAGTTGTAAATATGTCATCTGTTCCCAAGAAATCTCAAAGCTCTAATTGGAGTCAAAAGGCTAAATTTATACGGAGTTTATAACCAATGAAGGGATGAGAAAAATTCACTAACCACAGTTTTTTAATCAAATTTGAGAGAACAATTTTTTCTAGTAGATATCACAGTGACACAAGAACTGTTACACTGGAATATGAAAGCACTGATTTAATTTGGAAACTTAAGGAATAATCTAAAAAAATGTTTAGTTGTTGATTGTCTCAAAAATCATGCTTTATTTTTTCTTTTGGTACTTTAAATCTCTATAGCTGGAAAAACTGAATAACTGTTTTTGCAGATATATCTCAACTAATGCTTTTCAAATTTATTTGCTCAGGTTTGTGGGCAACCAGCTATTAGAAGGGATCAGACCTGACAGGTTGGCAGCCATTCTGTTTCAGGTAGATGAATTGCTCATTCATATGGCCCCAGATGATGCACAGCACTACTTCACACAGTCCTGCTGGAAATGAAGCCATCTCCAGCAAGGGATAGGCACTTGAAGCCTCACAGCTAGGAAAACCCATGAATCCCACATGAATTTCCACTCAGGGGCTGGCAGCTGGCCTGCTCAGGGCACTGAGGGCTCTATCAAAGGCCTGCAGTCCATGAGGTTTGCTAAAAAGCATTTCTAAGCATGTGGGTGGTACCTTGCTTGTGGTTCATGTGCTCTCAGAGCAGAAGGCATCCAGCCACACTGACCAAAACATTGAGCAGACAGTCTTTAAAATAAGTAATCTTCCCTGAAATCAGCAAACATTGCAAACTTGGGACACAGCATTATTGCTTCATGAATTATGAGCAAAACATGCAATAATCCCACATGTACTGTTTAGTCCTGTTGCAGAGACTGAAAAATGAGGAGTAATGTGATAACGTTTCATCCTTTCATCCTTTAAAATGATAGTTTTTAAATAAAGATTTGTATGTCTGTGTTATCAAACCTTCTGTGTTATTTATTCTTGTCTTTCTTTTGCACTTTTAACTTTTTATTTTAAACTAAACTGACACTGCAGTGGTGGTCTAGCACTGTCATTTCTCTGCAGCCTTTTTCCCTCCTTAGATCAACTGATATTTGCAGGCCACAATTTCAACTGGATGGCAGTTTCCAAATTAGAACATAGGAAATCTTGTATCAGGCAAAATCAAACTTTTTCCTGTATTCTGCTTTCCTATAGAAGAATCCCTATGCAGCTGTTAGGTCTGAGAAAAGGGATAAAAGCAAGTAAAGAATGTAGGGATGATTTTCCATAAATATTGATCAGGAACTTCTTTGTTCAGAGACAATGTTATTATCTAACTGCTTTTTTTTCCCCCAATATTTTTTTCAGATTATATATTTCAAACCATTTGAATTTGCAATATTTCCAGGGCTCCAGATTAAAGATAAGATCAGCTTGTGCAGGAAGGATAAAGACAGGGAAAAACATTATCTGCTCTACACACGTATTATTTTAAAGAACTATGTACTCCTTCCTTTATGTCTTGCTTAGCAGAGATTCCTTCTTCATTTCTTTCACAGAAGCTGTTCTGAACCTTTATTCACTCTTCTTGCCTTTCTATTTTTGACCTCCTCCTTCTCTTTCCACTATTATATTCTCTTTTTAATTGAGGCAACATAAATGCAGTCATAATTCAAGCTCCATAACACTGTACAGTGGCAGAAATTTTGTAATTCCTCTTTTGTTTTCTTTTCTGTTCCTTTCCAACATATGAGCTGCTTTTCTGACTACTGTTAAATAATGAGCTGATTAGATAACAAGGTAAACTCTAAGCTTCTCTAATACAGCTCTCTCCCACTCTTGCATATGCACTAAAAAAGTAGCAGATCCTGTCACAGAGCAGATGTTTTCAAATGCTGCTTGTCAGTAAATTAGATACACATTTGCAGAGCCAGAAAAAAAATTCTGTAACAACATTTTTGATTCTATTAGAAACAAAACTTATAATCTCTTCTTCTCATTCTTTCAAATGGATGGAGAAATATTTTAAATAAAAATTTTACTGAAAGCTACTTACTTTTTAAAATTAAAGTTTCAATTCCATGTCTAAAGAAACAAGAAAACTTCCACACCTTTTACCCATGTGAATAGCCTTTTTAAAGCATAATGTGCACTCACCAGCACTGATAGAATTCCAGCATAACACTATTGGCTTAATGGGAGTGGATATAGCTTTGGAGTTATGTACTGCACTTTGGTAAAATCCTTTTAGAAAAACTTTTTTATGTGACAAAAGAAAAATAATATTAACTACTTTTGAAAAAAAAAAAATCTTATAAGAACAGTGGATGTATTCTCCATTACACAGTCTTTACTAAGTACATGCTTTTTGCTCCTGAAATTACTTTATAGTGCGAAGCAAAGCCCATAAAAGCAGTGGGAAATCTTCAATCTGGCCCTGTATTTGCAAATTCATTCCTCTCTTCAGATATATATGAACAAATCTATTTGACACTGATGTACTAAAGCCTACCGTCTTTTATCTTAATTAATTTTGACTAATTCAGTTGATGAAATATGAGTTTTTCCACACATATCTAAGATCAGAATTTGGCTGAGTGTTGACAATAAATCCTAAGATATAAGATATTGCAGAACTTTCTTCGTATGGTGTACTGCTGAATAAATATTTTTTCTGAGACCAAGATCAAGTTGCTTCAACATCCCTTCCAAATAGCAGTGGAGGAATATTTGACTGCAGTATCCAGCTTTTCCCCAGCAAATGCTGTGTGAAGAGGACATCAATAACAGCATGCCAGAGCAATCACCTTATAAATTGTCATGCAAAGTTAATTTTAAGTTGCCTTTAATTGGTACCTTCAAGTCAGTAGAGAAGTTGTACTTACTGACACTGGTCTTGGTGGCTACTGTCAGCCATCACCCTTGGGAGCAATTCCTCATTCTTGAGAAGGAATCATTCAGAATCATCCAGCAGAAACATTATCATCTGAACCATTAACGGTGCTAGCTTTTCCAAATAAAGGTCATCAGAACTGGACTATGGAGTGAAAAGTTATTAGCTATTTACTCATAAAATATACAACTTGGCATTGGCACAGGACACCTCGACCAAATTCAGTCTTGCTCGGAGTGGTCTAATGTAGGCTATGTGACAATCTGGTGAAACTTTAATCCTGTTGCCAGCATGTGCCCCAAGGCCTGGAGATGACTAGCAAAAAAGGCAATGCTTGCAAAGACTACACTTCATCTCAGTGCAGCAGTGCTTCCTGAAACATGAAGGTAAATCCCCAAGTAGGCAGTTAAAAATAAATGACCACCTGTTTGCATAATGTAAGTTGATATGTTCACAGTCCTGTGAAATACCAATGTCAGTGGCTGGTTACTTTTTATTCCTGAAACTGGAAATCATTCATCTGTGCATATCTTGAACCTGGGGCACTAGCTCTAGCAGCTGCAGAGTTGTACACTCTCTTATGTGCACACATATTTTTCCCTTAAATAACTCACCACTGGGCAGAAAATTAGAACATTCAAACATCCAGTATAAGGCAGAAGGCTGACAAAATGGACATCTGGATTTTATATTAACATTGACAGAGTGTGGTTCCCAAATGTTCAGCTTTATTTATACGAAATGGAAAAGCAAATACAGAATCAGAGAATCACAGAATGAGCCGAGTTGGAAGTGACCCACAAGGATAATCAAGTCCAACATGATAAATCATTAGACTATATTTACACTACATTGTAGCCATGGAGGTATGTTCTAATTCAGGGTTTATGCTGTGATCTATGTGAACAAGGTGTTGGTTTTAGCTCTCCTGGGAATTCCACCTATGAGACCTGTGGGAAAATGAGCTTAAGATGGCACGAGGAGCTTTCTTGCATGAGTGAGGCAACAGGAACTGCTGGTGCTGAAAGGAGGTGGGTCCCATGAAGTAAGAAAACTGGGAATGATTATCTTGGCAGAGGATTGTGTTTATTCAGCATTTGCCATCAACAAGACTACTGTGTTTCTCCCTGTAGAACACATGGTAGACAGCAGTGATGAGGACATGGAAGCCCAGGGATGGCTTTTGATGGCAGAATTCAGGTTGCAATTGCGATTTTAGGCTTCACAGAGATTCAGGCTTGAGCATGGAAAAGGTCTGTTGGCCAAATAGACCATAGCTCAAATAAGTTCCTCTCCAACTTTCATACCCTCT
The DNA here is from genome assembly GCA_013398995.1 of Alaudala cheleensis. NCBI lineage: Eukaryota > Metazoa > Chordata > Aves > Passeriformes > Alaudidae > Alaudala > Alaudala cheleensis. Next base: position 189,942 of record VWYE01000379.1, on the reverse strand, counting down.
GTCTGGACCAAAGGGACCACAAGATTTCGAGGCACAAAGAGATGAAGGTATAAAAGAGTAGCTCTCTCTAACTACTCCAGCTTCCTTTACCCCTCAGAGGTTTCATGCTCCTCTGCTTTCCAAAGAACATCTGTTGGACTTCCAGCTGCAGTGCCCTAAACACTCATTTTAAGCACTCAGGTTCCTTACTCCTTCACACTGCTTGGTTTTCCAGCTGCTGCCATATCCAGTCCCCACCAAGATGATATTAAATCTTGGATTTTACAGCTATGTCTACACTAGTAAAAGTGGACTAGGACACATCCTGTGTTCCCCAAACAGTAAGGACAAGAAATCAATACCCTGCCCAAGAAATGGAAATGAAAGGGTTTCAAGTGATGAGAAATTGAGGGAAAGTGTTCATATACCTTTGATTCAGCATCACTTCCTCTGTTCCATGACCTGTGAAGGTATTTGTGCCCATTTTCACAGTGGTTTTGTATATTTTTTATAAGCAGAGCAACTGAGGCATCTTTTCAGAGAGCAAATAAGACCTCAGAACACTTGAATCATATTTGTGTTGTTATTCTGAAAATGCCTTTGCTGACATTTATGGGAAAGTGTGTTCTGTGGCATTCTGGTAGCTTCAGCTGAACATTTTCCAGGACTCAAGACAAATTCAGGCTGGGTCAAATAATTAAAATTAATATTTCATGCATTGTATTTTAGAAAAAGAAATAGAATGAATCAGCAAGACAAGCAGAATTATAAAGCTTTATTAATTAAATTGAGAATCAAGCACCCTCAAAAAGTCCTGCCAGATACTGCAGTATCTCTTGGATTTACATTCACAAGAGAAGGTTGTGACCACAGCTTTTTGGAGATATTTGAGAGTGATCAGATAAGTGTCTGGGAATGTAAATAAGATATGAAAATCCACCTCATAAAACACAGATGTGTTTTTGAAATTATGAAATTTGATTTCTTAAATTCAGTTGATGGAAATTATTCAGTTAAAGATCTCTTGCCCATGAATTTGATGAATGTGTTTTTAAAAAAGAATACTTAATATTGATTTTAGTCTTAATATTGATCTTTGACTATTCAATTTCTGCTAAAATCATCAAAACCACCAAATTATATCTAAATAAACAATATTCCCTGTATGTGAATTCAGACAAATCTGATCTACTGAAACATTTTTTGATTCAGAATTTTAACTCACTTTAGAAGTTTTAATTCTGTTGCCAGTGCTTCTGCTAGGTCATGTTTCATTCCGTGTGCATCCCAATGTTTTGGGATAAAGAACAGAAAATCTCTCCTTCATCCCTTGCTCTGGTTCCTTACAAGAACTCTGATCATTTTACTCACTTGGCTCTCCCTGGACTCACTAGGACAGTCTACCATAAGACAAATTATTATGGCAAATTAGGGGGTGAATCCACAATGGATAAGGTTGAAGACTGCAACATTTGACTTACAGGCATTTTACTGACATCTTCACAGTGAGAAATGATTGACCAGCATTTTGGAAAACTCTATTTTGGACACTGGATGTGTCTTTCTTTCTTTCTTTCAGTGGTACTGCAGACACTTGGAGGTGAGCAGGACTAAAGAATTAATTCAGCTATTTGCAATATCCAGCTGATTTGCTCCGTGTCAGCTCTGCAGCTATGTCCTGTTGGAGACAGAGGTGTGGCTCTTTCTCAAGCTGTGAGCTCACTAAAAAGCCAAGAATTAATAAGTTTCAAGAATGAAATTATTGATAGAAATATGAATATTAATTTCATACTAATAATTTGCCCACATTTATTCTTTGAGAGTAAAAAAAAAGCTCTGCTATTCATTCAGTGGATTAAAATTAACAATGTTGACATTTACTATTTTCTTCAGCACAAAGTCACTTTTTATAAAGATGAAATTTGAAAGATGGAAATTATTTCTTAATTTTAAGTTAATTCTGAGAGAATAAATTCAGTCAGAGAAGGGGAAAATTCGGAAAGCTTCTCATTGATATTTGGGAAGGCATTTCAGTCTTTAATTTATAAGAATTTGCATTTTGAAAATTGCAGTTCTTTAAAAATTGTATGCCAAAGATAAAGCAAACATGTTTATGTTTGGCTCAGTTTAGTATTCCTGTTCTATACAATATATCTCAGGGTCTGAGGGTTTTTTGTGAAAAAAACTTTTAAAAATTGCTCTAAATTTTAAAGTTATTAAAGTTATTTCCTCTTAATCTTTATTTTACATAGACAAAAAAAATTTAAAAAAATTCTAATGTTTGACTTCCAGATAAATATATAGTAATTGTAAATACTCTTGTTTATATGTATGTTCTTGCAGTGTCTCAAACAAATTCTTGTTAAGTTGCCAGTGCTACTGTTTTTGACACAGAAATTTGCTCCCTAGCATTGACCTAATTCTGCAAGAGAGGGAGCAACCTTCATATTGTGATGACAGCACTGATTCACTTCAAAAGTCTTTGCATAGACACCAGACAGTGTCCCTGAGTGTGGTAAATTGATGCATAAGAAGCAAAAATGTGGGGGTGTAGACCTCAAATTCAGTCTTCTGTTTCCCAGTGAATATTTAGTAGGGAAAGAATGCATCCAATTGCTCCTCTTGCAAGGCTTTAGAAAAGAATGTCAATGTATTCTGGTTTACAGAAGTAACCCTCTCCAAGAATAATCTCTGAGGGCTCTATTAAACAACAAACAGTTCCTAAGCTCTCTGACCAGAAGCCAAGGAGAGGCCACAAGTGACACAGAGACTGGCTCTGTACACAGACAGCTGATTTGGCAAGGCAAGAACCAACATACTGAAGAAGGCCTCTGGGTTTTTCTTTCCTTTAAATCTTGCTCAGTACTGAAACTGCAAGAGTTGTAAACAGGTTGGTGTAAGTAAAAGTATTTTGAATGTCTCTTTCTTGTCTTGGAGCCACTGGCTAAACTGGGATAATTTCTTAAACTGGTTGAGGTAATCACTACTTTGGTAAAAAAAAAGCATTTTAATCCACTGTCACAACAGCTCTTTGTTACATTTATTGCTATGAAAGTGGTCTCAAAAGAGACAGTATAATTATTTTTGTACTTAAACATTTTTTTTCCCGTAGGGAAATCTTCCTTTAACTGAAAGGCATATGATCCATGGTGTTCTTTGTGTTCATTTTTTCCCCATTTTTGCTTTTTTCTCTGTACACCCCAAACAGCTTTCTGGCTGACCTATGTGTCTATTGGCTGAAATCAGCTGGGAGAGTGGAAGAGTCCTAAGAATATTCTCATCGTTAGGACCAAGATGTTCAGCTGATACAAGAGCCAAATAATTTTTGGACTCTCAAGTGCAGATTGATTAAATTATATTAATCTATTTACAAGAACTTATTTCTATCTTTACCAAAAATGTAGACAGACTATAGCAAGAATAATTTAATCACTAGAAATAAAAATAACATACATTTTTAATTTAATTATAACTTCATCATTATTTTATTATAATATAACATCATCTCCAGATTTTTCACATGCTGATTTCCTTCTAAAAAAAGGCTGTCATTGAGTAAATAGAGAATCAGTAAGACACCTGCCACATCAAATTCAACACAAGCAAAGGACTGACACTGACTAGGCAGCCAGTCTATGCTTTCTTGAAATCCTTGCAGTTTTGAAGGGATTTCTAAGATTTATGAAATTACATTAATTTTAAAAGCCCTAAAATACAAAAAACAATGTTTAGAAAGAATGTAATGCAGTAGCTGGAAATGATCTGAAATGTAGAGACAGACACCAAGAATCACATTTGGGGGAAATGGGAGCATGATGCAAGAGTTGGGGCAGCTCCATTAACATCACTGGAATTACATTAACCTAAAAGGACAGCTTTTGGGATCTACTTTAAAGACTTTACACTCTTTTAAATAATGTGAAAACAGCTGGAGTCATTCCCAATACTAACATGCTCCAATACCTGTGGTATATAAAACCACATGCGGATTACTTGAGACAGAGTGAATCTCACATTCTGCCATTTTCAAACAAGTCATATGTTGGTAAATTGAAGACAAATTCTAAAAATATCACTGAAAAACTGCCCTAGTCCTTAGTGCTTTGCAGATCATTGTCATGACAAGAAAATATAATCATGTCTTCAGGTGGACCCTGCCCCTACCCACACCCACTCTTTTGCTGTTATCTCTGATAGGCAATATGATTTGACTAAAGATCAGAACACCAGGTCAGAATTTCAGGAGGAAGTGTTTGGATTTCTCCCATAGTAAATGCATTACACAGTTAGGGGAGTTGACTTTGATACAAATAGGCTTGAAAAGGGGTATAAAGTTCTGCTGGAGACTGGGGCAGCTGGGCAAACTGGTCTCCTAAAGTTGCAGGCAGCTTCTGGACTGAGCATTCCCTGGAGGAGAGGTCAGCAGGGTACATCCAGCCCAAAGATAAAGAACTTTTGGAGAGGTGAATGAAAAAGCTTATCTGGTCACACAGAGAGACAAAATCTTAAATTAGCTACATAGGTGTTTTGTTGCTTTCCAATTGTTAATTCTGTAAGGCCAAAGACTTTAAACCTGTATGTTTCTAGCTGGACATGCTTATTCATTACACTTTAGACCTGCCTATATTTTATACTGCACTGATAATATTTAGATACTGTATTAGCAATAAGTATAATCAGTCATCCACATAATCAGTGGCATTTCTCATGCCTGACTGAGAGACTTCTGTCAGAGTCAGTCCGAGATCCCTCACTTGCCTCACACTTGTCTCCAAGGAAATGACTGAGAATCCCAGGGGCTGGGACCGCCAGACTCCGAAAAAAGTTTCTGGCCTGTCCAGGGCGGGGAAAAGCCTGCCAGAAGTGTACCTATGGGTGTGTGTGTGTTCACTGAACCAGAGACTGGTCTCTATGGGAACACAGTACCAGAACAATGGACTTATCTCAGAGACCGGGCCCATGCCTGCAATTCCTGCTATGAGGATCAGAACAACCCCAACCACTGCACCTCCCACACCATGGACCAGTGGCCAGGTGCAGTTTGCAGCTTGTTCTTGNTCTCTATTTTCTATTTCTCTCCCACTATTGCATACAGTTGTTGGCACTAAATAAAAGTGCATTGTTGATTATTTAAACAGGGTGTTGTCCCCTGATGTGTCTTTTGCGCTCTGAGATCTCTAAAAGAACCTATCAGGACTTTGCAGGCAGCTGCGGACCCTGACAGACTTCTCTTTACTACTTTGCCACAGCCATTATTAAAAACAAGTAATGTTCTTCTTGCTCTTAAGTATTGTAGGAAATTAATTCTCATAAAGGCTGTGATTCTCAAAGGTTGCATGGCCTTACCAGAGGACATATCACCACAGAAAAATAAAATGTCTTCTAAAAAGGCTAATTCTCAAGAGTTATTTAAAGATCAATCAGAAAAGATTCCTAGAAAAAAAGTCTAGTTTCTAATAAACTACGAGACTATGAGTGTATCAGGAAGGACTCGATGCAGTTGCCCAAACAAAGGCTGCTGGTGCCATTTGAAATGTCCAAAGGTAGCTGACAACGAGTCACAGGTGAAGAGGAAACAGGTCCTTCGAGAGAACTGCTATGTTGTGGAGCAGCAGTTGGAAACTAGGTTGTCTATGTGATTTATCTCCTCCTTTTAGGCAGCCGAAAGGAGGATGAATGCTAACATGTTTATAATTAGTAAGGCGTCAGAGTACAGGAAAACTCCAAGAATAAACACATATTTTGATACCTCTAGCTCTGAAATGAAGACCCTAACTTATCCTAGCATTAGTACTTTATATTCATCTGAAGTTAAAATAACTTTGGGGTACTAGAGAAATTTTTTCATGAAAAAGATGGAAGTCAGAAGTTCTGGGAAATTCTTTTATTAAATTGAAAAAAAATGTGAATATAAACATCTCAGTTTCAGTAAACTCTTGGGAACAAGTTTTAGAAACAAATCAATAAGATACTAACTAGATAATTGATTAATCTGAATTTTCTTTGGATTTGTGTGACCTACTTTGGAGATATTTAGCTGACAAAGTGCTGAGAAATATTGTAGATGATTTATGACTGATAATGTTCTCGTGTTTTAGGGTTTGCAAGAAATGTTTGCTACTATCTCCCACCGGCTTTAGGATAGCATCCGGTCTTCTCTGATTCAATGCCAGCAGTGATAACTCATTTCTTCACCATGTTCCACTTTGGTTACAGCAATGCAGTTTGCTGAAAGGGGAAAGCATCAGCCCTGGGAAAGTTGCAGCTAGTGCAGATGCAGGAGAAGTTCTCTCCCTCAGTCCCATCAGTCACAAACCCTTTGATTTGCACTTGCAGCCCACACACCATCTGAATTGATCTCCAGAGATAACTCCATCTTCTCATAATTTCAGTAAGATTCTGTGGGTCTGTGTGATGCATGTTTGGGACACTGGGCTAAGGCCATGCAGTTGGTGAGATGAACTCAGGCCTAAGTGAGGCTGTGGTGTTTATGCCATTTCACTTCATGGGAGGCACATCTCAGTCCCTTTCCTGGGCTTTATTCCTTGTCTAGAAAATTATTGTATTAAAAGTCATTTTACTATTTGGTAAGCAAAAAAAAAAAAAAAAGAAGTGGTTTTCATCAAAGTAAAATGTAGTAAGACATGTTTCACTGCTCATGGGACAGAGGGAGTTCCTGGATGTGGAGGTAAGTACAGATACTGAATTTGTATATAATAATTTGTAATAAATAATTAGGTTGTTCATCTTAATGCATACAAAAAATTATTGCAACATATTTTATTGATGATTCTCCAGGGTTTCTTTTAGATACTGCTAAGCCTTTGAGTTACACTATAAATTTGAATTACATCTAAATGTAGAATTTGACAGAACTTTCGTTGAAAGCCTTCAGGAATATATTGATGGATTGTCACATACAATACAAAGACCAGAGGCTGGATGCAGACAGTCTCTTTTTCTAAAATATCTTGTATTTATGAACAAGCATAAGTATATAATAATATACCCTAGAATAATAAAATTTTTTGGGTTGGAAGGAACATTAAAGATCAGATAATTCCACCCCTCCTGCCATGGGCAGGGACACTTTCCACTAAAAGAGATTTTTTCCCTGTGTACACATAACCATTGCTATCAATTTGCTCTTCTTGCTATCAGGAAGATATCCAACACCTGAAGGAAAACTGACTGTTGGTTTGATCTTCAGAAGTCTTTTGTGGAATATTTTGTGAATGTTTTGCAATAATTAGAAGTGGATTATATGCAGAAAGCTTCAAGTTTTTTGTTCTTTTTGTCTATCACCTAATGTCTCCTTTGAAAATTCCTTAATCCAAAGAAAACTTGAAAAAATAACCTTTTTTCTAGAGGATGGGAACTGTACTTTGTAAACTCACCAATAACAAAGTGTATCCAATTTATCTCAGAACATATACATTAAAATAAAAGGATAAAGACTTTAAAAAGCACAAAGAAAAAATCTACTATGAAAAGTATGTGCATAAAAAAAAGTCATATAGAAGAACAAGAAAAAAAAAGAGAGGGGCTAGAAATAGAGAATGTCACCACAAGCCATGCCAGCTAAAATCTTGATAACAAAATATGCAAAATATTTCTAAAGTATACTGCAGGCTACCCGCTAGCCACAGAGTAATGAAGACCTCACATAAGCAAAGACATTACTTAACATCTAATCTTCATAGACAGATCAATTCCATATAGTCCCAAAGTTCAGAGAGGAGCAGTCAATTACATTTATTGTGAATATCTTGCCAAGTTAAGACAGGGTTCAATTGTACTGAATGGTTGCTAATGTCATCAAATATCATTTTGCTAAGGTTTCCAGTTGGCAGCTTCATTCTCTCACTGCCTCCTTTAGTCTCTTGTGTTTATTTTACAATTGTACTCATGACAGCAGAATTACTGAACCGGCTTGTGCAGCCACAAGATGGTTGCTTTCAACAAAAAGTGTGTGAAAAGTGGGCTGTAAGCAAGTTATTCAGATTACACTGTTCAGTCCTGATCTCACATTTATCATTCATGTCCAACCTCTAATTTGATTTGTTCAGGGCCTTTTCAGCTTCTGAAAGTCATTGTCTAGGAAAAGGAGGTGAACTGTTTTACCAGATTTTATTAGTAAATAATAAAATTAGAGACTCCGTTTGTAAATTGCGGTTGTGTATCCTGGGAAACCATGCTGGAATTAGCGTGGGCATTTATTTATTGCACATGGACCATAAAACTAGCTGTGTGTTTAGAACCAGCTCTTTGCTCTCACAGGACAGTCTCATTAGCTAATCCACTGCCTACATGGCAGCATGACAGCATGGCAGCAGTGGGGGCCTTTAACAATATGTACAATAGAATAGTTTTATTATTGAGCTGTCAGATTCTTTTTCCTCCAAATCTGACAATATTATGCTCTTGTTCTGTCTTATCAAGCGTAAAGTTGAAAGCAGCCCATTGCTGAAAATCTCACCATCAACCTCATGACTGTACATAAACCTTGGAAGTTTTCATGAAGGACAATAAAGGAATCCAGTGGGGTCAGAAAAGAAGGGTAGTTCCTGTACAAAATTGAGGGATGTCATCTTCAGATGTTTACATATAGGCAGTTTCACAAGAGGCAGAGCCCTGAGCCAGTCAAGGCAGTGTGAATCAGAAAGCCCTGGCTGATCAGCTGAGTATCTCTCACTGCTGATCTAATGACTTTAATGGCCACAGACCATAAATCTGAGTGTACAAAAGACACACATATAGACACCCAAGGTTATTCATCTAGATCTGCTTCTCTCTGTAAAGTCTAGTTGCCTAAACAGAGACGGAATGACATCTGATGTGTCTGTATCTAAGGGGCCTCTGTTCTCCCCTTCAGGTAGGCGATGTTGTTTAGCTCCTGTGTCTTACATTTGTAGCATGGCTAACAACCTGAGTAACAGAACCACAGTCTAAAAGAGCAAGAGAACCACCCCCCCACCCCCACGCCCCCACACACACTCTCACAGTTTGGGGAGGGGGGACACATTTATTTTGAGATTTTATTTCTACATAGCATAGGCAGAGGTTGTCTGTAGAAGCAGGTGGACCTGTTTTTTGCAGGACGGTGGAGAAATCTACACTATAACATTAATCTTTTTACTTTATTATTTTCTAAGTTCTATGCCTCTAGAGTAACTTCAGCATTTGCTTCTATTATTTTTTTTTGTTTTGCTTTCAATTCTTAAATATCTACTGTGATTTTTTGTACAGCAGAAATGCCAGGTTTGCATTGTCCCATGTTGCTGCAGCACAGAACATTGGATTTCATTCACACCTTTATCTTCCCATTTGCCCAGGTCCAGCCACTTTATGTTTAATGAATACATATATTGTTCAGAAATGGATGGCTAAAATTTTTTGGGTTTTTTACAAATTTGGTATTAAAAATGGTTGGATAAAATCCAGAAACATTCCAGAGAGGAGATAAGGACCTTATAGCTGTGTGCCCCAGCCTGCAGAGAGCATATCCTAGTGGGACTGGGTCCAGGGCCAGGCACTAAACATTCAGGAGGCAGAGATTTTTATTGCATTTTTCTTTCAATTATTTCTTCTTTCCCTTAGCATTTGCTATATTCATACAGATTTAGTTAGGCATAGGAATTCTTATTTTTCTTTTGAATTTATACCCACCTGTTCCTACTCCAGCAACTTCTGCTTACAATCCGCGACATCCTTGCATTGTGAGATTTTCAAAAAGTATACAACATCATAGAGGAAAGCAAGGGTTCCAAACCTGTATTTAATGATATTTTCCCATTTGTTTTGATGTGGTCTGTAAACCAACATTTCTGTGTCTGGAAATTAGGAGTCTCAGACAGAGATGTCACGCTCATAATACTGAAATTTTTGACGTTTTTCTTTCTCTAATTGTAAATCCTTTACCCTCCTGAAAGTAACATTTTCCAGAAGTGGAAAGTTAGTAATCCGAGTACTTAACAAGCAGAAAAAACTCCCCAGATGCTACTGTCATGCAAAGGAATAAGTTAATTAAACACTAAGTATATTTTTAAAAAGTGTCAAGACTGAGCCAATACTTCACAATAAACTTCTGCTTTTTCAGAGTGTGAACTCCAAAACAAAAATGCAGCCCCTTAAATACTGGGGGGTCATAGGTTCTAAATGATAGTTTTTTTCTTCTAACTGCTAAACTGATAGCAGATAATTTTCATTTAAAATACACAAGGAGTCGATTTATGTCAGGTGTTTTTCTGATATATAGAAGACAAGAGGAAGACAAAGATGTAGACATAAAAAGATTTATTTGTAGAGTTTTATCTATTTTAAGAATATCAAAATCTGGGAGGATTCTGGCTGTGAAGATGATTGGAATGTACTTGACTTGCTCTAAATTCTTACATTTACAATTGAGGACATTCCTGTGAGAAAATATATTGGAAAAGGAATATATCAATTCCACTGTGAGGGAAGAATTGAAAGTCTTCTGCTTTTGCCACAGCTTTGAAGGCTGAAGTTGTTAAGATACCCTAAGCTACTTTAATCTGTTGGACTCCTGCACCTTGAAAGTTTATGAATCTCCAGTGAGATGTTTTTGAAAAATTCAGTTCCAAATTTTCTAGCATGAAACATTTTAAGATGTACTTCCAAAGGAAATGTTACATATCTATCTATATTGTGAATGGATAGATAGACCTACCTCTTCCCTGCTAAAACCACTTGGGTTTGACAGTAAAAAAATCCCAACACATGGGAAATTCAAGTTCTAAAACAGGTCTTGCATCTTCCCTAACACACACATATTTTGATGCTGGGGAATTCCCCACTTCAAGGTGAATTATGTGTCTCTTCTTTCAGAAACAAAATTCTGAAAAGATGACAGGCACTTGAACTTGCCCCTCTCTACAGTCAGTGTTTCAGGTGGCCTGACATTTAGGAAAACAAATATTTCCCTTATTAGTCACTTCCTCCCAACCTCCTCCAAGTAGCAATAGTAGTAGTAGCAGTAAAAGTAAATGTAATTTTTTAAAAAGAAAAAGAGATGGGGAATTTTGGCTTTTAGAATGAGGAACACAGAAAGGTTGAAAGGAAACTTTAGTAGACTGTAAACGGTTTGCTATGGCTACCTCTTCTTCCACCTAATCATAATGAGTATCTCTCTGAAAAAAAGGTAATTTTTCTACTTTGCTGATAAAAGGCCTTTCCATGTAATTCTTATTTTTTCTTCTATAACCTTGCATCAATAGAAATTAAACAGGAATTTGGTTTATAACTGATAACAAATGAAATTTAATTTTTTTATGGTTAAATAGTTCAATCTAAGCTAAAAGAAAATATCATTGCAAGTGATTTAATTTTCTGAAATTCAGAAGTAGAGTTTCAGTCAGTGTCACCCTGTATTTTGACTGTAGATGCAGGAGGCAAGAAAGTTAGAGGCAAGAACCTCTTGTTAAACAATGGGAGAGGAAGGGAAGCAAGAAGAGCCCCTGTAAAGAACAAGCCACTGAGAAGGAAATGAACCTCCAGCATCAGCTCCTAAATCCCTCCACCAAACACAACCTGGCACTAGTGGGCAGCAATCACACCCCACCTGGGTGTGCTAAACATTCACTCACGTGCAGGCAGCCAGTGCAAAACCAAGGCACCACTTTCATTCTCAGTTTATAACTTCACTCACACAATGCTTTTCCTTCTCAGAGCTGCACAGTCCTGAGATAAAAGCAGTAGTTATATTGCATGAGCTCATGTCAAATGCTTTCATCAATCAGTCCTTAACACTGTGTTCTGCTTTTTTTGTTATTGAGTAAACCCAAAGGTATAGTATTTTTGGTTTAACAAGACTGGACCCTACCTGCTCACCCAAGACAAACACGCTGAAGAAAAAACTACCCTTTGTTCAAATTTTTAGATTCAAAATGTAAGTTATAACATTAGGTCATTGGCCTGTTTTATGGGTGAATAAGTGATGTTTATAAAGATTTTATTACCCAGTAATGTCTTCATCCAAAACATGAACAATTACTGGATAACCATTCCCAAATTTAAGCACAGATGGGGAATTCTAGTCACTGGCAGACAGAAAATTCTGTATGAAAATCTTTGATCCTCTGGGCTGACCTGTCTACATCTAAAGTTGGTGATTAGGAGGCACTTTGTTAAGCATCTAGCATTTCTGTCATAAACATGTTAGTTCCTTTCTCTCTCAATTTTCTTGCCTTACTGCTTATCTTCAATGAATTATGTCTGAAATTTTCTAAGATGTCCAGTGTTTACATCAGCAAGATTTGACTTGTAGACTTCCTGAATGCTTCTACAGAATTCAATTCTTGTCAAGAAAATGGAAAATGTCAACCAGTATGCCTCATTATATGCTTCATTCCAGAAATTTCATGTACATAGAACCAAGGAGAGTAATGCACAAACTGCTGCACAGACTTCCATTGTTCTTACATGAAAATCACTGTTTCTAAGAGTTTTGTGAAATAAGAATGCATGTTTTTACATAGCTGTGTTTTTTTTAACTGAAAAATAAAATTGAATTGCAACCCTTTTTGAGGAAAAAAAAAGGCTATGCTTTCCTAGGTTTTTTTAAAAATACAGGCTAAGAGATTTTTATTCCTTTTTTTTTTCTTGGTCACAGTTATCTTTCTGCTAGCCTATGGGCCTTTAGGATGAGGATCTTTGAACCACAGCTGGTCTGAATAAAACACTATCTTTCAAACCTTAGGAAGAATAGTGTGCCAAAGGAGACCTAGCAAAATATTCACACTGATGTTTGCATTATGGAGTAGAGCAGTATATAGAGGCATCAATCTACAACAGTGCTACATTATTCTTTACACTGTACCTAAGTAAAATGAGGAATAGATTAAAAAAAAAAAAAAAGGAAAAAAAACAACAAACTTCCCCCTCCAGGCCCCACCCCCAACTTTCAGAGTTAACAGAGTTAACAGAGTCAGCAGAGAAAAATAGATGGAAATACCTTTATTGATTACATTTATAGGATGAGAAATGAGCCACAGAAAAATTAAACCACGTGATGTCACAGAGGTTGTTTGTGACATCCTGGGGCAGAGCCCTGATCACTCAGATCCCAGATGGAAGTGAAAACATCTACTTTCCAGAAACTACTGTAGATTAAAAAGCAAAGTCTTGTCACTAACGTGTTATTTACAATTAAATTACACTTACAAGGGTTCAGTTATAAAGGAACTGTTTGATTTAAATAGGAGCAACTTGTTTTCTTGACCACTAAAAACATTCTTTTTGAGCATTTTCAGCTTTCAAGGACAAGCAGCCATGACACAGATCCTCAAGCTAGCAAATACAGTTGCATATAGATAAGGTACATGTTGTTAAAGGTTCAGTTCTTCTCAAGTGAGTAGGAGTGTTATTCCTCTTTTATGGGATATCTGAAGTTCATCATATTGTGGTCATATGAAGTCCATGCTAACCAGAATAGATATTTATTGCTACTCAGGACTGTTTGCAGGTCTGAATTCTAAAAGACAACAGAATACTGAGTTTTACACAATTGAGGGGGTGTTTAAAAAAATTAAGTAAAACAAAACACAGAAAAATAAATAGCACAAGATTTAGTGATAGAAGCATTATTACTAATGCATTTTTCCTAATATAAATTCCTGTAATTAGTTTGGATTAAAACCTAAAAACAAACAGATGTGAAATATCATACAGCAGAAGAAAATGTTTTTTAGTCCAGTTCTAATTTTTAAAAACTCCGAATAGTTAGCAGCTTGTTCCAGATTCATCTCAAAAGATACATGAAAATTACTTCCAAAATAGCAAGCATTAACCAGATTACACATCAGCTGTGTATGAAAAAAAATATATAGTTTGTTAATGTCAGTTTGTTCTCCTATATAAAGGTGACATTTTACAGCCACTATATGACTAATAAAAATTCATATATTTGTAAGTTGACTTTTTAAATACTTATAATTTTTAAATTACACTCTTCTCTATTATTGTCCATAATAAGCAACTTCCTCAACTGAAGTTATTCATTTCCTTTCAAGGATATTGTGATAGTAAATGAATATGACAATATTGAATTATTTGTAAATAACAAAAATCTATCAACATAGTTTTTCTTACATTTTGCAAGAAAATATTGGATCTACCTGTAGAAAAAATTGCGGATGCTCTATCAATTCTCATCTTCTTTCCAAAATACTGAAAGCTGACCTGCCTTAAAATTTCACTTTCTGTTGCACAGCATCTTTTTTGGTAATCTCTTTTACTAAGGATAAAGCAGTTGTGCACTAATGGATAACTGTTGTAGCAGCTACTAAATGATTGTGTGTTTGAGACACATGAAAGACCAAACAGCTTGGAATTAACTTCAGCTATTGATAAGATGAGATACAAACTTGGTTTGCACATTGAATTAATTATCCTAAGATGATAACTGGCAACAGTTGAATAAGTCTTAATTCTTTACCTAACCTAGTAAGGCTTATATAAGACTTTGGGGAATAGCTGCAGACTATGCTAAAAGTTTCATTTGAAATATTTGTCAGGATTTCCTCTGAGAAGCTTGGAGGACAAAACTGTCTGTCTTTCCCACAAGGTCTTCAACCACAATATCTTCCAAATACCTTTTTCTATTATATAAATTTTGTACCTCAACATTGGTGCCTCAACATTTATTGTATTTGGCTCTTTTGCAAACCACCTCTTTCCTATTTAAAAAGTCTCACAGTTATCATTTACACCTACATCCCTTCTGCAGCATGTAAGGGAGCAACTCTTACTCCCCTGTGCATACTTTCATGCACCAAGCCTTTTTAAGGAGCAGAATTACTGGGGTCCTCGATGTTTTGGTTGGTCAAGTGTGGAAGTAACAAAGTATATACACTCAAACACAAGTTACTATTTATCAGGATGTAAAAGAATCTCATGTCAATCAGAATTAGAAAATAATGTTTCTGACATGGGAAAGGTTCAGACCACTGAAGAACTCGAGAGCAACTTTGAATCCACGCTGGGCCTTTATTGCATTAAGTGTGCAGAATCTTGAAGAACAAACAGAGCTAGGACATCTCAGAGCATTTTGAAATACGAGGTTATGTGTTGCTTAAGTATAAAAGTCAAAAGGACAAGGTTAATATAGCATAAGAGAAAAAATGAAGATGCAGAACAGGCTATATTGGCAAGAATTACTAGAAAATGTTTCAAAATAAAGGAGTCTGTATGATCCATTAACAAAAGACCTTGCCATTTCCACCTAGGATAAAGTAAGAAGGCACAACAGAAAATATGGAAACTACAAAAAGACATCTTATTTTATTTTTATCTTTGTATGGCAACTGATATATATTCTGGTGTCTTCATTTGGATTAGGGATTTTTTTGTTTTGTTTAATTCAGACAAGTGTCAGACAATTTAATGACAAGAAATCAAAACATAGAAAATGCTACATAGTACACAACCAGAGCTGTACACTGCTCTATTTTCTAGTTATTAAAGTTAAATAATTATTTCAGAAATTTTGCTACTACAAGGTAAAATTGTGTGTGACCTGGCATGTTCCAGAGAAACTTTTTATTAGGTGGTCATTTCTGGGTTCTGAATACAGTCTTGCATTAAAGTAAAATTTCTAAAGCATTTAGCTTTCAATGGTCAAAATCCAAAGGGCTTCTCTTTCTAAGTGTGTTTTCAATAAAATAAACTTTCTAATTACTTTGTAATGTAGCTAGACACAGTAAAAGTCTGTTGTTTCATTCCATTAAAAATATTTAAGGATGTAATCAGGTCAATGCCTAAAATTGGTCTCCTGTTGTTTAAATATGAGTGTTAGAAATGATGAAATATAGAAATAGAACAGAAAAAACTAGTACATAAAACTAATTTTACTTGCAGGTGTACATATATGACCTTATTACAAAGTTATGCCTCAAGAAAGCTCTTGAGGAACAATGAACTAATGATCTTTTATGATGTATTTGCATTGCACAGACAGAAAATGCCACAGACTGCTTTCCTCCATTTACTGTCACAGGAATAGAAGCAAAACCCAAATATTTGCTGGGAGATAGGAGAGAATAAGTATTCCTTTTCCCTCCATCATAACCAGTAGCAACATGAAGTTATAACAGCTGAGAAAGTGCAGCTAAGAAATAAAGACTAAATTAAATTCAAGTCCATCTTGCAAGGAAAAGAGGAAAGGAGCAGAAGCCAGTACCAACAGCAAGCAACAATGCTCATCGAGATGCCTCATGTATCCAGAAGCAGGAAACACTAATATTAAACACAATGAAATATCACCAGTGTCCTCTACTGTTGAACACACATTCCCCATGCTAGCAAAACTCTTCTGATTTGAGACACAAAACCTTTAGTCTGTGATAATGGGACAGGAATCTATGGCTAGGATTAAAAAGTTTTGTGTAAATATCCTGTGTTCTGTAAAACAACTGCTAATCCACTTTCATGGTACTTTGTCAGGTCTTTTAAACCAAATCTCCTTCTGGGTAACTTGTAATACAGAGGAGGTGAACGTTTTCATTGCTGTGAGTCTTCCAAAGTAATTCCAATCTACTTTTGGTGAACAGAAGACCAGATCACTGCTTAATCAGTCTGTACAGGAGTTTCTCACTACCTATCTTGAAACTTAACTCCTATACTGATTCCTCTTTCTGCAGAATTCCCAGTCTTTAGATTCTCCTGATGAACCACACTTAACATTCCTAAACACTGGGGGCTTTTGTTCATTGTTTTCTGTTTGGGGTTGGGTTATTAGATTGTTTGGTGCTTTTTCCTTTTTGTGTTTGGCTCTTGGGTTTCCATTCACGTGTGTTGGCACATGTCATGTTGGCAGCACAGGCATCTGTACCCCAGCACATTTAGTTATTTATTTCTTCCTTTCCTTGTCAGTAATCCAGCAGTCAGCTTTGGGACTGGTCTATGGTATTAGCTCTGCAGGTTTAGAGGAACTGAGCAGTAAAGAGTTATGACTGCTCACCTCCCAACTTACCCATTAATAACTAATTTCTAAATGTCTGTTCTGAATTCAATTTCCTCA
Source organism: Alaudala cheleensis (assembly GCA_013398995.1). Taxonomy (NCBI): domain Eukaryota; kingdom Metazoa; phylum Chordata; class Aves; order Passeriformes; family Alaudidae; genus Alaudala; species Alaudala cheleensis. Next base: position 172,922 of record VWYE01000379.1, on the reverse strand, counting down.
TTACCTCAAAGATAAATCCCTGGGGATCTGCCATGTCCCATGTTTCTCTTTATCATGAAGATTTCCCTTTCTAACAAGGTTAAATGTAACCTGTTGTCAAATAATATTTTTTTACTTCTTTCTCATATGAGAGCTGTTGGCAGGAACATGGTTATAGCAGCACAAATGGATTTTGCTGTAAATGTTATCTCTGGTCACTGACCACAGGATTCTGGCATTATAACAGGCAAAAATGGTGACCCTTGTGCTTGATCTGATGTCAGCTGCAGCTCTGCTGATGAGAGTAAGAGAGGGATGACAGTTGTAGTGCATAAGTCACAGTTATAGTATGCTGAATAGAAAATAACATTTAGAAAAGTTTCAACTTTGATATGAATCCTAGCCAATGCCTTGTTCTGACAATTCCTTCATGCCACATCATGAGCTATGTTTCAATTTTCCCTTTAATTTCCATGAAATATTTATTTGTTTCTTAGTCACTCCTTATTTGGATATCAGATTAAGATAAATGAAAATAGAGACAAGTAATCAGACATCATATTTTTATTGTTCATTGAACAGAAATAGCAGTAATGTCACAGACCATAAAGGACAACACCATTTGTTCTTCCTTGGGTTCTCTGCTTTCTCAAGAGCCATTACAGACACAGAGTGTATCTGAATCTGTATTGCATGCCTCATGCAACACAAATGCTTATTTTCTGAAAAAGATGCTGCTCCCTATTTTTATAGATGTTTCTGAAGCAAACATTCACATCCTGCTTTGTATTCAAGGATTATGCACAGTGGTGTTATTCAAAATATGTTACCTGAGACATGCAGGTAAGAATATGTGCTCTTTGCTGACTTGCAAGCAATTGCACCATCATGACATAGCATAGATCACAGATTAGATATCAGAGAACAGGAAGAAGCATTTGCAAAATATTAATATCCTGAAATAGCAATAAAAAGTACATCTTGAGAAAAAGTCTGGTTTTCATTATAAATAGCCTCTAGTATGTCTTTAAACTTGGCAAGGAATAACCTTGCCCATACTTAATTCTGTTTCCCTTCAGAACATTGTTGGCCATGTTGAAAATGCCCACTGAGAATAGTTCCTGGTCTGTGCTCAGTCCTTATTTGTGCCTGGAACTTGTTGGTCATGGCTGTGACTGTTCTGGAGACCAGTCCAGCAATTTAGTGATATGGATGATGGAGTTTCAGGGTCAGGGGCCAGTATTTGGGAACATTCTTTACACTAGTAAAGATGAGAACTGCAACATTGTCTAAAACACCTTCAGAAATGGGAAAGAGATACCCTCTTCATGGTTTGTATACCAAGTATGTATTTCTGTGAAAATTATTTACAGAAAGAGAAATGAGATAACTATTTTTATTTCAGTTAATGGGGAATATCAGGAATAATATGGTGAGACAAAACAAAAAATGTTGATCTTATTTTAGGAAAACCAAACTAGAAAAGCATTTGTTAATCTGATGATTTGGTTTTTCTGGAGGTTTTTTTTGTGGCCCCAACAATTTTGACTCTTATTCTGCAAGAAAAGTAAGACAATAAATCCCAGCAGGCTGAATAGAGAACACAGCAGTCAATAAATATAAAAACATAAGTCTGAACTATTCAACACCACATTACATAATTTTCTAGCAAAATTAAGGATTTAATGTCTTCTAAATGTCAATTATACAAATCTAAAATTAAATAGCTGATTTTCAGAGGTAGTGGTCATCTGCTTACTCATAGACTTATGAAGACAAAATATCCAAAATATATTAAAATCAAAAGTTTTGGACTGGCAGTAGGTTTTAGGCATTTTACCTGTATGCATGCACTTGCAGAAGCACTATGGTGTCCTGGATGGAACACCAAACACCCAAGACATCCATATTTACAAGTGCTTAATAAAAAGACTCTGTTTGCATATCAGGCCACACAATGGAAAATGGCTCAAGGCAGGCCAGGAGCAAAACAATGAATAACAACTCCCTTTTTGTTGTTTAACTATCATGTGTCAAGCAAAAGAAATGGCTAGATACTCCTAGACTTCACAAGACTTCTGGATTCTGGGAAAATAAAAGATTCACAGCTTCACTGAGCTTCTTTGAACAGTGCACTTTGCTTACTTGCACTTTGGGAAAATCCAGGCTGAGCCTGGGCCTTCAAGTGACCCTGCAGGCTGATGGACTGATGCCAAAATAAGCAATGGACAGAGGCTGCAGGTGAGATGTCTGAGCTACTGGAGGCAGAATGAAAAGAAAAACTGCTGACACACGTGTGAATCAAAGCCGTAATTACATCATGTATCCAAATCCAAGAAATTTCTCAGCAGCTCTTCAAAGAAGTTCTGTCAGATACCATACATCACTGAGATAGCAAACCTGCATAAAGACAGTATGGATTACATTTCTTGGATGGGAAAACCCAGTCTCCTCCCAGAGATCTACCAATGGGATTTTAAATTACATGGAGCTTCTAAGCCAACACAAATACAGGATCAGCATTGGTGTAGTGCCTATAAAACATTTGAGAAGCAAAAAAAATAAATTAAACAGATAACAAATGTGAAAAATCAAACATATTAAAAGCTATACACAACAGAGATTCTGAAAGTCACTGTGAAACCATGTTTATGAAGGATGAAGAAGAATAAATTTAAAAAGCTATAAACTATATCCCACTAAAAATAAAATTAAAATGTCAGCAACATATTTATGTTTTATTGGTAAAGGGAGACTTAACTGTGATTGAGGAAATACTTCTTTATTTTAAGAGGAAAGGCAATAAATAATAGCTGAGCATGTGAGAAAAAAACAAAGAAAAAATGTAATGAAATTATAAATAAATAAATGAACTTGGTTTGGTTTTTGGAAAAAAAATGCAAATAAATGAACTTGCTGGCAATTTAGTTTGCCATTTTTCAATAACATGGTGGCATATGTAGTCTATTGGAGCTCTTGAAGATCATGTCACTGAAAGGGACAATGCTGCTTGTCAAATAACATTCTGAACCTCAGCTGATCCATATAAAGAATCATCTCCAGTCTCTGTGATTCCGTCAAAATCCATTTGCATCCTCTCATGCATATGCTCTGAAAGTTACAACATCAGGTCCTGCAGCATTACTTCAGATAAAGACATGTAACAAACGGTATTTCAATTTGAAGTGTGTGCGTAGGAAATGTCCTGCTACTTTTACCAATCATGACACCAAACTTTGATCAAGGTGTTCTCTGTTGGATTCTGTCCTACTCTACCACATCTCAGTGGCAACATGGCCTTTTCTGATGCTTCACAGTTTTAAGATACCACCTCTCCATTTTAATTTGACATGACAGCCACCAGAAGCCTCACATTAGAATGTATTTATCCTTCACCCTGGCCAACTACCTAAGAGGATTTGAGACCTATAGATCCCTCTGCAGCAAGCATGACACCCTCCTCCCTACTTCCATTTCCCTGAATATCTCTCCATGGCTAGTAGAAAAGGAGGACATGCCATATGTTCTACAAATAGGTCTTTAATCTTCATTCAACAGTCATGGTGTTGAGAAAAGAAAAATAAGATCCTGCATGATCTAAAATGTTTAAACAATACCATAAATAACCCTAAAATCTTTGTTCTAGAAACAAAGTAGGTAAGGGAAAACATACCAACTAAGTGGGGCATATAAAATGGACTCCCAGTATTTAAAAGAAGACACACAATACAATATTACAATTTCAAAATGTTGACATTTAGATGTTTTACATTAGAAGATCTAGGATGTTACACTTACTTAGGATTTTATATTTACTTCTAGAAAAAAGTGTTCCATGTCAGGAATTCAGACTTCAGGAAGAGGCATTAAGATTGTGTAAATAGTCAGATACACAGATTATTCTGTGCCTGTACAGAATGAAAAACACATTACAGACTTAATCCTGACTGAGTCTTTAGACATTAGGATGATTACTGATAATTGGAAAAATAAGGAGAGCAATGACAAAAAAATCCTGATAACATCGTTAAGGATGTGACAAGTTACACTAATTAGAGCATGAGCAATCTCAAGAACCATTGAATCACTTTGTTGTATTTCAGATTATACAGCCAGCCTTGCTGCTTAGTGTCTCTGAACAGCTAAAACATGACAAGGAGAATTCAGTGCACTTTGGTAAGAATGAAGGAGAGCTGAATTTACTGCAGGAGTATTTCTGAAGTAGACAGTCATGATCCTTTCCTTTTTGGGACCTGACTTGTCTTGCTGGGCATGTAGATATAAGCAAACATCAGTACTTGAAGGAGTGAAGAAATAGCCAGCACAAGTCCATGTGATATCTAGGACCAAACACGAGAAGCTGTTGACACCTTTACTCCTCTTAATGTGTTTTCAGGATCAACACTTCCATAACCCTGAAAATAACTGTAACTGGCAGCGAGTGACAGTTCCTATGACAGACCCATGCAGGGCTTTTTTTTAGGTCATGCTGAGGCCTCTCCTTTAAAATATCTTGACTAAACCTTGTTTGCCAGAGGAAATTTATCACACTTGCTTCATTTCACATGTGAAAACTGTTCTTCAATGTTGTCTCAGTGTAAGGCAGTGTGTTAGGAGAAATCTGTCCAGCTGTAGTGACTGGTTTCATAACTACAAAAATCACTGCAGATTTCGACATCTGTTGGGCAGTGACTTGCAGTGTTAGAAAGAGGGACACAATGTCATTTATGTGATGGAAGTTTTGCCATAAAATGCTGAATGCTTAGAATGTGACTCTGGAACATGACATGACATCATGTTTTAATGTACAGAAATTACATCTGCTGTCAGTTTTAGTGAGTTTAAACTGCAAAGGAACTCCGTTGTGTAACTGGTGTTTAAGAGTAGTATGGAAAGGACAGGAGTGGCAGAGAGGTGGGGGCAAAGAGCTTTGCAGTGTATAACCACCATAACTGCCCCCATCAAACCTCCTGGCACCTCCTCCTCATGCACTATTGAATGTTCCAGCTTTGCCCACGTGGTGGTTTTTTTGGTGACAGAGGGGTGCAGTGCCTGCAGGACAGAGCAGGGCAAGGCACAAGCTGCCTCCTGCTCCTCAGGAGCAGGGCATGCCATGGGCTGGGAGAGCTGCCAGAGGCATGGAGAAACACATTCCAAGAATGCAAATCTCAGAGAAAGCACAATGGCAAAAATCACAGTACTTCAAGAGGAGCTGGCACTACAGCACTACTGACTGACTGTATCAGCCTCTGCAGAAGTGAACACTGAGAGCAGGAAAACAACTCTTTTGATTCCTTTTCCTCAGCTGGCTAATACTTGTTTAGTATGTAGGTTGTAACCAGTTGGTAGTACACACTGGTAGTAGATGGCACAACCATATTTCTTTGCTAATGAAAATGTGGGTATGAAATATGGGTATTTTTTACATTTTCCTGGTTTTTACAACAGTGTAGCAATACTTCTATTTTCATTCTTACACTTGTGGAAAGTCCTTTTTTTTTAAAAGAAGATCTTTCCTTAAGTGGTTGTGCATGGAAAATATCAAATAGTAATAATAAAAAGACAGATAAAGTGAGGATTAGGAAGCAGGATTAAAATTAAATGGCTACAAAAGCAACAACAGCAATATATAAATTCTGTATGCTTAATCACATGATCAGCTATATTCATCTGTGTTTTATCTGTACAAAATCATACTAAAAGAAGATGATAATATAAATTGAAGATGTTCAGAAGACATTATAAATTGCAGTCACATGCTTTAAAACATTTGAATAAAAATCCCAAACTGATAATGCACTCAAAATTAGAAAGGAAGCAAAAATGTAATTGTCAGCTAAATCTATACTAATGCATTATTCAATTGTAGAACATATGTACTAAGAAATGGCCAGATTGAGAGTCATGAGTTTGTAGGTGCCAAAACAAATGAAAATCATTGCAGAAACTAGCCAGAACAGCACATCTGCAGCAGAAAAGAAATTAGTTGTCAATCTGGCAGTAGCCACTACAAAAAGAAAAGCAATATGTTACTTGATGGTAGAAATTTAGCAGATCTGAGGCCAGTTTTGACCAAAGATTTAAATACTGGAAAGAAGTATCTTTATCTGGGGAAAAGGACTGTGGATGCCAGCAAAGCTGACTGTCTGCTTTTTGTGCTTTATGAGGTTTTATTTGTGTCCCTTTCTGAGGCAAGCAAAATGTCCAATTCTGCAGTCTTGAGCACTTTTTATATCTACATAAATTTATTCCAAAAATTCCACGTACTCTTCTTTGCACGCAATATGTCGGTGCTCTGAAGGCAATAATCAGACAGTAAATAAATACTACAGCGAGGAAAGAAAATAAAATCCTACATACAATACAATATTCACTACCCTTTCTATAGCCCAAAATCTTTCTTATATCCTCTGTGTTCAGTGAGGAGTTAATTTTCTGCATCTCACCACTGCTCCATTTGAATTGCTGCTCAACTCACCCTTTGCCCATTGCTAAAAAAAAAACCCCAAGAGATCTTTTTTACTCTCTTTGTGGAAGGAATATAGGCACTCACACAAATATAGGAACCCTTGAAATGAGTTGACAAATCGTTCATTTCTGTTCATTTCTTAAGCACTGACACACATAAGTAAATATTTTTTAAATGTTTATGTTCAATGTTGGTAGTACTTCTAGACATTTACAGGAAGCTTTTCAAGCTTTTAGTCTGCAACTCTTTCAAGACTTTGAGCATGCAAACAATAATAATCAACAACACAACGTGAAGTGCCAGGATATAAAGCATCCCTTTATCTCTACATCATATATGCATAACTGTTATAAGGTTTTCCAACATTTATTGATTCTCCTAGGCCTCTAATTCAAGGACATAAAATACACTCAGTGTTTGTCTATGTGTCTGTAATTTTGTATACCAAGATACAAGAATCTCAAATGTCACACAAAGCAACCTACAACTGCTATGTAAATTTTACCATTATCAGATCTGTAAATGCAAGCACAGAGAAGTGGTGGTGGTAGATCTACACAAATGTCTTGGACTCCATCCCTCACAAAGGATAATTTCAGGATTAGGCCTACTAGCTTTCTTTCTTATTTTCCTTTTGAGAACAAGCAGGAGTATTTTTAACTTAAAAACATAATTCCTCACTTCTTAAGATTACTTAGTTCTCCCAGACAGGTAATGTGACCTTGTACTTATTGGTCTAAACAAAGTATATATCTACATTTACCTCAAGTAAAATTACCATGCAAAACATCACTTTACCTTGTACTTAATTTTAGAATTAAGAATACAGAAAATCATTTGTTGAGTCCTGAGGCTACTAAAACAAATTACCTGGAGGATTCCTATTATCTTTTGATGTGATTTCTTCTAAGTCACATGCTGAATTACAAATATTTTAAATATTGTTTGTTGCTGTACCAGAAAATAAGAATAAAAAACCATGGATATTTTGCTATTTTGAGCACCATATATATCTTTTGATTATCACATCTATATCAAGATCCATATTACACAGAAGGTTTGTTCCTGAGTCCAGCATATCCATTCTGACCTCTAAAATGTTTAAAATCAATATTATCCATAAAGGTCTGCAATACATTTAAATACAAGTGTTTTCTCTATCACTAAAATCTTCTGAAATCAAAATGTCTCTATGTGTTTCTGTATATGCATCAAGCTGTATATAAAAAGAGTGAAGCCATGCAGCCAAAAGCAGGCAATATCTCTTTTCTTGTAACTTCCCCTAAAAATATCACAATATTTCTGATAGTTATGGAAGCTGGCCAAATTTCTGGGCTATGTCCTGCCCCGGTCTATGCTACTCCATGAGATAAGCTAACTTCTTAAAACTAGACTCCAAAATCCAGTATAAATGTCACAAATTAAATCACTCTATGAAATTCTTCTTTTCCTGATAATTTTTCCAGACCTATCTTGTGCTTCTGATCAACTAAAAGGTATTTTTATGTCTATATTTTAAAATACCTGAGAGCACATGCTCTGTTGTGAGAGCTCCATCAACTGCAATTTCCAGTGAGGTAACTACTCCCAATTAATGTGGGGTATTAACATGTCTGAGACCTACAGTCTGGAGTATGGAGAAAGCAGAACTGAACCACCATAGTGTCTAATGAACAACAGGTGCTAATTTATTCAGTGCTAGACAAGAAATAGGATGGCAAATCTCACAACATCATCACAAAAATCCCTCTGGGAAGCAATACAATGTGTCAGTTTGGTGCATGTGACTCTGGAAAAAAATTACTGAATCAGTAATTATCTAAAATGAAATGTTTCCTTATACAGAACAAAGAGAATGTTGCAAGTGAATTCCGACCAAACACAAATCACAGATAAGGACAGGTTGTCTGCTGATTTCAAAGGGTCTAGACACACTGTCCATAACAATTATGAAACAGTTTGGATTGGAAAAACCTTAAATATCATCTAGTTCCACCCTCCCAGTCATGGGCAGGGACACCATCCACTAAAACCATGGAAACAGCAATTGATACTTGCACACAAATATATTTACATATAGTTTTAAGGTATTTACCTACATACTCAAGGAGAGTAGATTGCAGCTAGAAAAAGAGGTAGAGGGAAACAGGAATGCTCTGGGTAACATAAATGAACTGTCAGGTTATTACTGATTGTTTGGGGGTTTTTTTGCTATTTGGTTGGTTTGGTTTTTGTTTTTTTTACCTACACAGCTAAACAGAAGATTGGGCTAGATTTTAACCTCAGTCAATTCTACGTAACTTAGACTCATGGAGTCATTATTAAGGTTGGAAAAGGCAACTGAGATTATTGAATCCAGTCTTTAACCCGGCACGCAACTAAGCCATATATCCAACAGCTACCTCCACGTGCCTTTTGAAAACTTCCAGGGACTGTGAATCTATCACTTCCATGGGCAGCCTACTCCACTGACAAAGTTTGTAATGCAAAGATTGGTGGTCCAAAACATCTCATAATAGGAGCAGTATGCTGGGCTGCTGACTGGAGCACTCTGTAATTGCACTTGCCTCCTTTTCTGACAGAATAAGGAGACCTGACAACAAACAAAGGACCTTAGGCTGGATGTCTGTACTAAAACATGAGCCCTTTCAGCAGAGTCTGAGGTGAAGCAGGATTTAGATTGATCCACATGTAGTTTTGGAAAATTATTAAGGCATACCTAACAACTCCAGACCAGGCTACAAATTTCAAATGAGTGGTAGTTGTAAATTGACATCCTTCATATGTTCTGACCCATAAACCACTCATCACTCCCTCTCTCATTTCTACTGTACAGGAAAATGAAGAAATCACAAGAGACAGATTTTGGTTTAAATTTTCTTGAAGGGTCAGGCTGATGACAGGAACATCTGGCAATTGAAAGTGGCATACTTCTAAGAGCTACCTAGGAGATGAGGTGCGAGAACTGAGACCTAAAAAATTCAACAGACATGACAGATGAGAAAATCATGCTTTTAATTGCATCCAGTTGTTACTTTAGAAACAAAACAACCAGCCTTAATGATGGCTTGATTATCATATTGGCATCCTGTCATCTCATAATACATTCAGGAATAAAATTGCTGATAGCCTGGTATTTAGTGTTTATCTGCTGTGTATTTTAAGGTTATTGAGTTACACTTGAAGGCCAAAGTCATCTGTAGTGTAAGTGACAAAGCACAAACTGCATTCTACTTAATCTCTGGACAGGTGTTGGAAAGAAGGCCAAAAAGTGACACATGTATCAACACCTCCACTTAGAATTTTTTGCCAGTGATGTATGTGCCACATCAGCCAAAGGCTTTTACTCCTAACACTCCTTCTGCTAGAGTATAATCATCTTCAGTACCACTAAAATAGGAAGTTACATTTTTTTTTAATCACCGAGGAAGAAGAATCATTGCAATAAAAAAGCAGAAAAAATTCATATCCTGTCAAATTAATGAATTACCAGTCAATTACCAGCTTTATTTTGATAAGTGTTTCTCATATTGTGCATGTTTTCTGACCTCTTAGTGCCCTATAATTCCATTGAAAATGGTGAAAGGGGAAAATGGTGATATATTAAATAGAACAACATAATTTCCTCACCTAATGAAACTTCTTCACCCTCTGACCAGCAAACTCAAATTTCTTGGCAAAGCCACACTGGCTGTCTTGAATCACAGCCCTGTCCTCCATGTGCCTTAGCAAAGCTTCCAGAAGGCTCTGTTCCATGATGTTCCCAGGCACAGAGGTGAGGTTGACAGGTCAGTAGTTCCTAGGGTCACCTTTTCTAATGTTTTTTTTAGAGATGGACATAATGTTTCCCATTTTTTAGTCTCCTGGAACTTCACCTGATTACCATGACTTTTCCAGTATAATGGAGAGTGGCTTGCCCACTCCACCACAGGGAAGGACTGGTAATTAAATGGAATGTTTTCAGAAAAGACATTAATCAGGAAAAAAAAAAAAAAGATAGAATAAAACACTTCTGTGAAGAAATCAGTGGTTAAAATTAACATTTCCAAAAGGCTTCTTTTCACAGATATTGAGAGACCAGACATCACTAGTCAAATACACAGATTTTATACTGCTCTCTGTTGGTGTCCAGAAACTAGACCCTCGGCACAGCCTCTAAATTTTAAGTGAAGTGTCAACAGCAAAATGTAGTATTTTAATTTATTCAATGTTTCTGAAGCATTTTTTATCATTTTCTGGAACTGATATCTTTTTTTTTCCCCATTAATGTTATTTTCTAAGGCAGTGGATATTATTCGATTTTGTCACACCTATTTATCAGTAATTCGTAATCTTCACCCAGGACAAGGTCTGTATTTAAAGAGGTTAATTGAATTCAGAGAATTTTGATCTGAAAGCAGTGGTTGCTCTCCATATCTTGCTGTTTCATTTGCCTGTACCATAGCCAGATAGAAGAAAAAAAAAATCTACTTTTAATGGAGCCACCAAAAGATTTAATGTAATTTTCTATATCTTTTAGCACTGTGGTTCATAGCAAGTGCCCTTCTCTTAATTCCACAATCTGTTCCCTTGATCATCTCCTTCAGGAAACACAAGCTGCAATATATGATTGTACACTCTCTCTCTTTTGTTGGTTTCCTGAGAGTAAAACAATGTTGTCCAAGAATTGGGGTAAACACAGGCAAGATGATGAAAATGTAATAGTTTTTTTTCATTTTTTACATAATTATCTTCTGTTTTCAAAAGAGAAGCCTCTAACATGTATGAGTGCAGAAGAAAATAAAACCATTGAAAAAGCAAGAATTTATAGGACATTTCCCAGTGCAGTTAGAGACTGAAGTTTTAGGGCTGAGGGGTGAACTCACTTATCTGGATCTGTTCTGACTCAGAGTCTTCTTACACATTCTGCTTAAGTTAAATATATATTGGTTAACATGGACTATCTAGGAAACAACAAATCCAAAGTGGTATAAGAATCACACGGGAAATTTGCAGACAGAAGAGTAATTGGTGCCATTTTCACCAAAAAGTACACAGACAACAGAACAGAATCAGGAAACCATGTTCATGTGACTGTCAAATAGAATTTATCAATGATACAGAAGCATACATAAACATGTATACATGTGTAAAACATAACAAACAAATATATATAATATAGAATACTGAAAAGCATGTTCAGCCAACAAAGAAATGTTGTATCTGGACACATATTTCACACAAAAATTGGTGTGAACAAAATAGACCACATTTGCCAAAATACAAGTTTTTAGGTTTTTATTTTTACTTCAGGAGTGCTTGATGGAAGACCAGTCAGGGCATTTCTGTTGGTTGAGAGCTCAGTCATCATTGCATTGGAGAAAGGATATGGGAGACACAGAAACGTTCTTCAGAATTAATGTCTTAAGCACCCTTTCTCTTCCATCTTAATATTCAGTATAAAGTTTCTCAATGCTCTGGTTAAACACACAAACATCAGACAATTAATGTGAAGTCCAAGGCCTCTAAAAGATAATGAAGACCGAGTGTTCTGAGATGGATAGCTAAAAACATTCAAGATTCAATCCCTCTTTTCATAGGGATTTTCTGGGAGAAAAATTTCAAATATATATTTCTAAATATTCTCTGAACACAAGTAACTTCTCATGTTAATTACAGGAATGCCTGTATAAATAGGAAGTCATGATTTTTTGACCTCTTGCTGAAGTCACTCTTTCTGTCATTAGGACTGCTCATTTAATAAAAGTCCATGTTGACTGTAAGCCCCATGCAATTTTTCCTGGCATGGTTAATGCAGCTGGATTTAATTTTTTAATTTAAAAGCCTTCAAGGGTTTTAAGATGTCCATATAAATTAAATGTTTCTATTTGAGGCTACTGGCAGTATGGCAGACGCTTTTGTCAGGCCTTCAGCTTTGCAGGCAAAAGCAGGGAAAATGCATGACAAGGGTTGCAAGAATTGGCTCAAGCTATTTCTGTGTATACAACAGCACTGCAAATGGAGTTTGCCACTTAAGTGCCACCTCCCTCAGTTCAGCCCTACCAGTATACTCATGTACAACTAACTAGCAGGCTCAAAGCTTGTTCTTCAAGGTACAAAGTATTCCCCTAGTCTGTACTGTCCCAGATCTGCATCCTCCTTTCTAAACCCGTGTCCAAACCCTTGAGAAACTGCCTCCACTGCTCACAACACTTTCTGCCTGGGCTGATTTTCTACATCTCTGGTATGTGATATCAGCCTCCCCAAACCAAGGTGCTTGCCCTTCCACACAGATCTCAGATACATCTCAGCTCCACAATCAGTCTAAACACCCTGGAAAGGCTCATGCTGAGTTGATGTGAGCATAAGGGCTTCCTTATCCTCCAGAGCCCGAAGGAGACTGCTGGGGAAGGGAAGTCTGAAGAAAGATCCTTCCTCTGCAGTACCCAGGAGGAGGCTGGGATGGAGAGCCTGTTGCAGATTTATATTTTGCGGCTGCACACAGACCAGCCACTGCCTGCAGTGAAAGAGAGGGCAGGAGAACCTGCTCCCATTCACCATCCAGGCTGGATCTGCTCTCACCACAGTCTGCAAACTTGAATTATATATTGTCTGTAATGTCAGGTGAGAAAGGATGACTAATATGCAGGTAAATTATTAGATCTTTTTGTTTCTTATTTCCTTCAGCCTTCGAGCTTTATTTATTTTCTTAAGAACCCAGCAAGATTTTTCTGGACAGCAATAGAAATAAGAAAATGTAAGAGAGTTCCAGATGTCTGTATTTTTGGTGCCCCTTTCTCTTTTGCCTGTATAGAGTCAAATTTCTGTCATAAGACCAAGAAACTTTAGGCCAATTGAGACAAAAAGAGCTGACATGGAGGAGATCACAATGGCTACACACATTTTCTTGTATCTTAAGACAAGCAAGGCAGAATTTTTGCTTGTTAATCTTTATTCTTACAGTAGAGTTTCAAACAAACTTTATACTCATTACAGGAGAACCAAAGATAATTTGTTCTGACCTTTTATTCTATTTTAAAAGATGACTTCCACTTATTTATTTTGGACTACTCTTATTTTACCCTTGGGATAAGAGATGAACCAAATTCAAAGGCTCTAATTCAGGGCTTATTGACTTCAGTGGCCTCTTTTCCCCAGTCTTTACTGGAAGTCTCTGGCACACTGAAAAAATTACCCTAAAATCTTTACTGTACAGAAGTGATTCTGTCAGAGGCATCAAGTAATTTCCATGGGAAGATTAAAACCTGCTTGATTTACTCATGTGAACAAGTTGAATTTGATATAATAGTAGTAACAGAAACAGCAGTGGTTATCAAAGTGGATTAATGGGCTACAGGGAGTTTCTGTCAACTGTGATATGGGTAGTTCATGCTGACAGTTTCCTATGTGTAACAACATATCCCAAATCTGTGATTACAAACCAGAAAGTACCAAGGTAATAGTAAAAAATATATTTCAATGTCTAAAAAATTCCCTGAATAAAGGGTAAATATATGGTTTAAAAAAAGATTGTTTTCATTTAAAAGCAGACATCAGTTTAAATTTTTTAGTTTCATTAGCAACAGCTTTACAAAAGCTGTACATTTTAAAGTGATAATGTCACCTCATCCAGCTCTGACAAACAGCTCATTTTTTTACAATTACATTTATTTCAGCTAAATAATGAAAATTAATTCCATAATGTGCTTATACAACTTTTACAGCTCCTTATTTATTCCTTTCCATTTATTTTTCTGTTTGTTTCATTACGTTGCCTATCAACAATAAAAATAAAATGTTCCCCTCCAATGATCAGAGATCAACATCTTTTATTAAGCCTTTTCTAGACATGTAGAACTTCTGAACTAAATATAATCAGAATTAAGTGGCAGTAAAAAAGCTCATGTTACCTACTTCCCATCCCATTTCAGTGCAGCTGATTTATGATGACTCTGAGAAGATTTTGTGCATAACCTCATATCTGTGTAATTTACCACAAGGGCTAGATCAGTCAAGAAGGATATTAGACAACTTTTTTTATATCCAGCTAAGTCTAATGCTATAAACTCAGGGATTAAACAACATGTACAGACTCATGTCCGGACATTTCAATTTTCAAGTCACATTGGCAGAGCTCATTTATAACATTCTCTGGCCAAAGAAGTGTAGATTTAGACATTGTCATTTTCATGGGGAAGTGGTCAAGCTGAAATATTTTCACAAGCTTTACTGCAAATAAGGCAGTTTACAAGAGTATCCCCGATGTAATCCAAAATTATCCCCAAAGTAGTTAAAATGATTTTGTCTCATCTGTAATAACTCATCAACAATAACTTATCAACACTTTAAAACAGACTAGGAAACATGTTTCCTTTTCCTAATGGCATATTTTGAATGTAAACTCATCTAAAAAATGAAATTAAAATACTTATTTTGCCTTCACAAGAAATGGTTCCAAAACCATGTCTTTATATTACACCTTAGTTATATGAGTTAATATTTTTGACTAAGGTCATCCATGGTCCAAGGAAAAACCAAAAGCCATTGGTCTGTTTCCTATCATCCTCTTTCCATTCCTTTGTTTTATTCATAAAGCTAAAGATCATTTAATTTGTTCCAGTTGCAGGTGGAACAAATTAAATAATCTCCAGGATGTCGTGGGAGGCAAAGGCACCCCGACCCACCCTGCTCAGGTGGGTGCCACTCAGTTTGACCATGGTCAGCATTACCTAGATGTAACCCAGGTATCTGCTGCAAACCCAGATGTTGCACAAATAGGCTGTTAGATTCAATTCAAATTTTCCAGCTGAAAAACTGGAAACAGAACAGCCAGACACTGCTGGATGGCTTCCTGGCCAGGGCTGGCCTGTGTCAGGTTAGCAGAGAGCAGGGTGGACACAAGCTCAGCTGTGCTCATCCTCATTCAGCAGGAAATGAAAGAGAGTAATTTGTCAGTTCCTTTGGCCTACAGCCTTCTGTCTTTGAATTCCCTGGGGTTTTAGCTCTATTGCCACATTTTAGGATATTTTAGGAGAAAGTTAAAACCAGGGAATTTTGTGCTGTTTGACAACAAAGGCACCTTATTGTCACCCAGTCTTTTATTATGTAGGTTGTTTTTGTTACTGGACAGTTATTTTGATTTCACTTGGAGAAAAAGGTCCCCAAGATCTTTCACCTTCTCTGTGTCCTCATTCCACTGCTGGGAAAATACTGGGCTTTCAGCCCATACCAGATATGATTTTTCTTTTCACTGAGAACCAGTAATATTTTTGAGCACCCATAAACAAGTTCTATGCATGTGTCTTCCATTTTTTCAATCAGAGAGATTCTAAGGAGATAACTTCATTTTCCAGTATAATCAGAATGTCAAAAAGCTGTTAGTATTTTTATATTAAAAACAACGGGATATTTGCCACTAGTTTTAATGAGGATAGGAGTAGGGCCAAAATCTTAACTGAAGGGTTGTTTTTTTAAGAAGAAGAATTATTTCATACCATTCCCTTGGTTGTGCTTTATCTGGCTAAACTGCATACTCTATGTTAAGTATTTATTTTCAACTGGATAAGGCAAAAATCATTTTTGTTGGCATTTACTCTTAAGCAAACAAGTCCTTAGAAAGCCTTCAAAAAGAAATGCACTCAAACCTCGTTTTTAAGTGCAGTTCAATATTTTAATATTTTACAATTAGTCTTTCATGGTTTTGAAATTTACTTGATTGCAATGGTGGATAGAAATTGAATCTTCAAATAAAATACCTTGAACTAAGGAACTATATTTTCAGTCCACTATTAAAAAAATTCTGTGACAATTGTGTAAAATATTTTGTGTATACTATCTTAGACATTTCTTCATGACTGCAATCACAAGCTTTTAAACTCATATCCTGAGAGTTATTTTATTTTTATTTTCATCTTTTTGTTCAATAGCATGTACTGATCAATCCTAAAATTTATAAGGGCAGCAGCTGTAAAAACTTTGAAATATGCTTGAGAAGCATACCATAGAAAATAGCATCCAAACAGATTTTTCCCAACCAGTTTATCATTTAAAGCAGGACCGTAAAAGCATTGAATAAGAAATAAAAATTTATTTAAGTATTTACTCACTTGAATACTGTCCAATGTTCTCTGAAACATAAGGTTAAAATAATGGAGATAAGAAAGAACATGCTATCTTCCTATGTAGCTCCAGTTTTACTTTGATGTTTAACAGCTCATTATGCATTATTTTTAGTAGTGGTAGGTTTGTTTTCTGTTTTGATTTTATGGGTGTTTCATAGAGTGATCAGTGGGAAATTATATTGAAACCATACAAAAAATGGTAATCCTTCAAATTGTTTTGGCTTTTTTCTTATGTGGCACATTTTTACATAAGCCACTTATGTATTATTTTGTCTCACAGTATTTTCCTCCTTTTAATTCATAGTAGTCTTTGAATATACTTTTCAAATAACTGAAAAGTCATTGGTATTGCTGCATTATATATACAGCTTACATTTTGCTTACTGAGCTTGACAGCCTTTTTCCTATCTGCACATCACTAGCCTTGCCAGACTATGGAAGGTGTATATTTCTGTTAAGAAATAAAAATTGAGTTCAAGATCTTACTATTTTTCTGTAGGTTATTTACAGTACATACTCTGTCTTATTTTAAAATATTTTAGAAAATTTTATATAAAATACCCATATAACTATTGCAAAACGTTATTGCCCTGGTTTTGGCTCCCAAGCCTGTGAGAGAGGGTGTGGCCAAAACCCAAATTATATTTGATACTACCCCGTGTCATTGTGTGGGCAGGGCAAAGAGACTCACTTCTGTGAAGAAAAGCATTCCTTCTGGTGAGAGAAAGTGTGTCAGGCAAAACAGTCTGGTATTGTTTTATTTTGTACGCAAATAATTTCTTTGTCTTATACATTTTTTATTAATATTATTGTTCTTACTCTTTTCTTATGTGTTCTAGTTTGAAAGCAAACCAGTGGGAGATCCCAAGTCAGAAATACAATTTATTAGGAAAATTAAAATAAATGCAATAATATACAGAAACACTGACAGAGTTATGTGGACATCCTGTTGGTCAGGGTGTTGGTACAAACCAATTAAATGGTGCCTGAAGTCCCCTTGAAGTGATGCATTTGGTTCTGTTGAAGCAGTGATCCTGAAGAAGGGTTTGATCTCCCTCTGGAGGTCTGGTGGTGGTTACGGAGCTCTTGTCCTCTGGGAATTCAGTGGATAAGGCTGCCCGTAGTGCTCTAAATCTCAGATTATATCCAGGCTGGAATTCTTGATTCCTCCCCGTAGGTGGAGCATCTCACCACGGGATGATGTAATTTATCCGTCATGCAGTGAGCCTTAATGGCCCATTAACAGTAGATATCCCCTGGAGAGAGGATGGGTTGTGGAAGAGATAAAAGATCCTGTCCCACCTGGTTTTAACAGCTCATGAAGCTAGCGATGGAATACATGCTTTTGGGTACACCTTACATTGCAACCTAAGACATTAAGTCATTCCTTGTTCGAAAATGGTTCTTATCTTAACCTGTGGCCTTTGTCTTTTACACCTCCATTCAGGAGGGGAGAGGAGTGGTTCATGGTCTTTTTATTAGGGAAAACTATTTCTAAACCACAACAGTTGCAGAAAATGCTATTGAGCCAATAAGGATACAGCAGTCAGGCTGTTTTCTTGAGCAAAATCATCATATATTGCTTTCACTGTTCTTTATAACACAGAAAATTATGGATGCTTAAGAAACCATGGCATTGAACTATTTGTCAATCTTCAGTATTTACAGACCTAACTCAAACTGAATGAAAAAATCGTTAGATTTTGAGTTTTCTGCATGGAATTGTTTCCTATGAGCAATACATCTTTCTTGAACATATGATAAAAAGCAAAACTTTCATGAAACTAGTTCTTAAGGGACACTACACAACAGTTTTTGAAGAAAATGTGGCCCTCTTTTTATTGTTGTTTGACTGGCTATGAGATATCCAGTGAAATTATGAGGACATTATATATTTATGTACTTTGGACATTCTTGAAAATCTAAATTTCTGGTAGTAACTATCTGAATATGTAAATTAAATTTCTCCCAGAAAAATATCTGAATGTGAGTTTAACTGCATGTACATACTTAAAATTAATTCAAAAGCATTTTATTCTAATTATGAAGTTCAAAAAGGTTTATGAAAAGAAAAAAAAGCTGATTTTGCAGCTATGAACAAATAAAAATAACCTCATAGATCTACTTCTAATAGAATTAGGTGATACTGTCAAAAATGAGAGGAAAAGATATTGCTTTCAGTCTTTCAACCATAAAGTATTATACTGTACTATTATAACAATACTATGCCATTTTATAAACTGTCATTAGTAATAAAAAAATAAAATTTTCTACTTCTGCTGCAGATTTGCTACATAACTCCCTGGGTTAGTTCTGGAAAGCATTTGGGGTAATCTATTGCTTGATTTTCCTCATTATTTGAGGCAGGGTTGAAAGCCAGACGTGGGTTTATTACTGTCACCTCATCTGAGGGAATGGACCCCAGCTTTCAAAGGCTCAGAACATTTCTGCCTCTGCTACACTGAAATGTTTCAAGATTTTACTGAAAATGCTGCAGCAACTCAGCTCTGCGTTAAAGTGTTAGCCTGTATTTATTTTTGTTCTAGTGTATGAAAAGCCTGATAGAAAGTGGACAACATTTTCTTATTTGCTTAATTTTCATGATATAGCAAATATTTTAAATTCTAATTTCTCCTTTTTCTAATTTTGTTTTCCAATCTCCAAGCTTCTGATACTCATCAGAAAGATCTAACAAAGTCTTCCAAAAGTTTCCTGGTATCAGTGATTTGTACTTGAGGTAAAACCCTGGTTCAACTGAAAATAAAAACAACACTTGATTCTGTATTACTAGTAAAACATAGTCAGGAAACCAAACTAAAAGAAGCACCCAATAAAAATGAAAATCTCATTTTGACAGCAAGCCAATACACATTTCTCTCAGAAGAAACAACAAAGTATCCAATGTATTTTCCCTGGCTTAAACTTTACTATCAGAAAGATAACTAAAAATCCTCTTCTCTCCATGTAAAACAAAGGTAATACACAGTTGATTTCCATTTTGACAGCATGAACTTAGACCACTGTGTTGGGACATCTGAAATGGAATCTCTGACCTGGGCAGATACAAGTGGTCAAGGAGTACATTTGAGTGATCAGGTATGACTGCTGATAAAGTATCTCATCCATCAAACAGCAGCTTGAGGGAAGAGCTGAAAGAAGAAAACAAAGTGTCTTTCTTTTGTTCCATTTGACTTAAAAATCAGTATTAGCCTTGTTTTCTTAAGGTTTTTGTTATCTTTCTGTTGTGTTACCAGAAAGCTGTGTTTCTTCAGGAAAAATAAAAGCTTTTCTTTGTAATAATGACAACTGCTTACCTGAGTTTCCATTATGATTCTTATTTAACTTTAGAGCAAATCTAAATCGCTCTTCAGGACCATGGAATTAAGCAGAGCTCCTGGAATCTTAAGGCTCAGGACTGAGGTGGAAATGACTTGGGCCTCACCTGGAGTAAGAGCTAGATACTAGGATTGCCCACAGGCATCAGGATCTAAAGGACAGTCCCTTGGTACAACCCACAGCAGCAGGAAAGATGCAGACCTAACCTAGAGAGTCAGATCTGGTGAGATGAGGAGCAACTAATTGGCTTTTTTTTGGTGGGGAGGGGTGAGACCACTCTCTGGCCTCTCCATCAAGGCTGGCACAGGAGCAGGATGGCACTAGATTTAAGGGCGATCAATTTTTAAATTTTCATTAGGAAGTAGTGTAGTGGGCTCTCCAGCAAGGGAATGGGAAATTATATTCCCAAGTCCGCAGAAACAGGGCCATTTCTCTTTGACTGCCAGAAGGCAATTTTGGCTCCTTTCCTTTTAAGTGTGTCTTTGTTTTAGTGAGCTATTTGTGGATTCTGATGTTTTCTAATATACACATATAGTTACACAGTATGATGCACAGTAAAATAGGAAAAGCCAGTTGAAAGCAGTAAGGAAAAATCTCAGCATATTAAAATTCAGTGGAAAGCCAAACTATTGTTCTTTTGCTAATTCATAATTAAGAATGTCTATAGTTTACTTAGAAGGTTCTCATTTTTTTCTGAGTTGTGATCACAGAAAACTAAAATTAGATTTATACTTCATGTCATCACCCTAATTTGCAGACAGGTGATTCAATTTTTTGGAATTAACTTTCTCCTGCATGAGACCTCTCCCCTTCTGTCTGGTTTTAATTCTGATTACAAGGAGCAGCTCTCGCAACCATTTCATTATTCAACTTCTTGATAAACTCATGGGATGGAGAGATTCGAAATTCCTATAGACATATGTATTCAGAAAAAATATTAAATTTGTAGTAGTAGCAGTCAAAAAAGTGTATTAACCCTCTTGGCTTTCCAGAACATCTTAGAGTGGTATCTATATATTTTCTTTTGCAAAAGTTTATGTCTGCAACATAAGAAACGCTCATTTGCCTCAGTCCTTTTGAATAACTCCTTGACAAGGAAAATAAATTTCCTGCATTCTCCTTATGGTCATCGCTGGGCTACCTGTCTGCATTCCAGAGTATATTAACAAATCATATTACATAGCTTAAAGTTGTCTCATTGCTTTCAACTCAAATTCACAACTACAGCTATGTAAACACGTTCTGGACTTCATGAGTTGTAATTGTAATGATTCATGATCTCATGCTGTCACTGTTTGTTGCAATAACATAAACATATTGAAATGATAAAAAACAAATGATACATTTACTTCAACTGATTTAATAGGATACTTACAGTATAAGGTTTTGCCTAAATTAGTGTACAAGTCTAACAATTGTAAATAGAACCTGTTGTTTTACAGACTCCTATTTTGGTACAATGTTTCTGGACACAGATAGCCATTTGTGAAGGTCTTGTTTACAATTCAGAATAACTAACTTTTACTCAGAAAACCTGACTATTCCCAGGAGCCACTTAGGAACAAGTGGATCAACCTATTTGTTTGGGGGTCTATTATATTTAATATTTATTTCCAGATCACAGAGTGTTCTGCATTGGAAGGGACCCACAAAGATCATCAAGTCCACTCTTAATTGAATTGCTTAGAGGGGGATTGGATACACAGCCTTGGTACTATTAGCACCTTGCTCCAACCTCTAATGTTAGGGTCATTCAACAATGGCAAAGAGATGTTCTCTGAGGGAGGGTTCAGCTTGAGCTGCTTTGAACAATAAGCATTTTATATCTAACTGGAAAAAGAGACATTTATCTTACCTTTGTACCAAAGACATCCAAAAAGCAGTAAATAATGTCATAATATGCAATGGTATGGTCACTGTCTTTAGCTACTGCCAGCATTTCAGATTCTCCTTTTAATTTGGTAGTATTTATTTTTAATTAGTCAGTCAATACAAGTCAAAGTTGGGACAGCACAGAGGTAAAGTCTGCATGACACGTGCACCAGCCTTAAATATCAGCCAGAGCTGGTTTTGACTCTGCTTTCCTGAGCACTAAATTCACTCAAGTTCTGAAATGCAAGTGATGATGATTACAGACAATTAATTTCTGAGCATCTGAATACAACAGGATATGCAACTAAATCCTCATCTGGATTTAATGTTTGGACATACCAACAAATTTACAGCAATCAGATGATGTGCTGATATCACTAAAATTGGATACTAGCCAGATTTTTCAATGGAGAAATAGATAATAGATAATGAGAATATATTTTATTTCTAGTGAAAATGCTTTCTCACTAAGACTTTCAGTCCTGGACTTGGCCTATGTTTTTTCATAAGCTCAGACTTTTCTCACTCTAGGCCAACTCTCCTGGTAATGTGCATTATCACAATGAGCTCATTCTCATGTACCTCTCTATATTTCTCAGAATCTAGAGAGTGAAGGAGCAATTAATTTGGCTAGGGTAAAATTAAATAGAAACATTCAGAAAAATTAGAAACTTACTTGTTGATGCTGGCTAAAATGATTATCTATTTTTATCGTACTGTTTTTCTTTGCAACATACCACTACAAGTTGGAAAATATCCTAAAACTGGAAAACAAGCTTGGAATGTTATAGTCTAAAGATTAGCATTACTCTCCACTAGAACTATTGACAGCATCAATTAATTGTTTCAAGTAGTGCAGAAAGTGTAAAAATTAGATGTAGCTAAGTTCAAACTAAGCCTTACCTTGTGTTCTAATTGTGCTTCAAAAATTACAGTAAATTACTTTTGTGAACATATAGTTTGGCAACTACAACTTCAGATTGCAAGATAAATTACCTAGGGAAGTGCTCTAACTTCTCTATGGCAGGCACCAAGGAAATCAAACTTTCCGCAGGAAGAAACAGATCCTGAAGTAGGAGGGATGCAAAATTCTTGGCTTGTTCACCAAATGCCTCTCTAAGCAATTTCTCTCAAACCTGTGCCAGTGCTAAAAGGAGATGTGCAACATCCTTTAATACACTGTGTGCTAATGACAGTATTTAATCTCTATGTCAGAAGCAAAGTTTCCAATAGTTGCCAAAGATTTATAAATCCTAGCTCATACATTTTCACCCATTTTTCCTGTAAAGCTTTGATAAAGCTCATCAGAAAGCAACACTCATGAGGGATTTTTAACTGATTTACGGTTTTACAGAGATTTTGTTTGAATTGAGAAATTTCCACATCTTGTCTCATTTTCACAATAAGATCTGCTCATGGAAATTCAAGATCATCCAAAAACTTCAAAATTCTGGAGGGAACTTCTACTATAGAGAATCTGGTAATTGTTTTTACACTACAATGACTACAAAGCCCTTTAACAGACAAAAAGGATTTACAGTTACACCTACAATTTCAAAGTGTGGTTTCAGGATACTGATGAAACCACTTCCTGATGTGGAAAGGTTACCACAATGTCTTGTTTGCTACAATTAGGCAATAGGGTGTCAAAACAACTAAAATTGAGAGCCAGAGGCAAAAGGTGTTTTTGTGCTATTCGTACAAAGTTGAGTCTGTTTAATTCAGTAAAATTACTATTGTGCATGAATGTAACAAATCATAAAATCTGTTCCAGTGGTTTCATTTACCACTGAATATACAAATCCTTACCTTTCATTTAAATGGAACATCTTAAGGGAATTAACTCAATTGTAAAGGAGAGAGAATTCCAATGGGGAAAAACAAACAAAGAATAATTTGTCACCTTCATCCTTACTGCTTTCCAGGGATGAGTTTATCTCACCAGGAAGGAATGAAGGTCTCGTGTCAGTCAGCAAGAGATTCTCTTACATCCATGCCAAAGTAGTGACTCTTAGACATAAGTTGTTTAAGCAAAGCCATAAGATGAATGAAAGTATTAAAAGAAATAGTCTGATTAAGCATTGGACATAGGTTCTGTACCATTACTATTTATTTGTGATATACAAGATTAAATCGACATTTTATGACAAATCTTCATTTTATGCAATATTTTTACCAAATGAGATAATTAATAGAGGTAGAAGGGGAAAAAAAAAGCTGTTTAATAAGTTGATTTTAAATTTTATCATCCAGAGCTCTCAGGAATTAAATAGCATTATCAAGGCCAGATAAGCATATGGGCAGAAACTAGGTAAACCAAGTTCCCAGCATCAGACAATTATGTAAAATATGTGCTGATTTCCAGGTGCAGACAAATATCTTCACAGGAACAGTGTCATTCCACCTAGAATTTAATAACTTGAAGCTAACATCCATACCACTCAGAGTATATCTCAGCTGCCATATGAGATTCAATCATTAGTGGGATACTTTTGGTGAGTAGCTTTTAGTTTGACTACTTGATATATAGAATGCCTGCTTTTGTGAAGTTTTGGCTTATTAATTGCTACATTCATTTGGCTCTGCACTAAAAACAATAAAATGATGACTTCCAGTATCTTCTTCTCACACTTTTACAGGCTTCTGCTGGATACCCTCACATTCTTTTTCAGCTTGACAAGTCATAGTCTACATAAGAGGTTCTTTAAACTCTTTCACCTTTCAGATGTGTTTTTCTGTTCCTGTTCCAGTCTTGTATCTTTCCTGAGATGGGAGGACAAGGCCTGTGTAGAGCAGGCAGGACATATGCACTTCCTAGAGCATAAAGTGGTATACTGATGCTCTGTTTATTGCCTGTTCAACAGATACTCCAAATACAGGTAGTTCTGCCTGTCTCACTTTACACCTTTGTAGTTTGGAAACAGACCATTTCATAAGTAGAGTATTTCTTCTGAAAACTTCTTTCCAAATATTGTGGTTTTTTTGGTGGTCTGTACATGATAATATGTCTCCACATATAGGTATGAAAGAGAAAAATGTTATTTAAATTACTTATGAAATTAACAGTCTTACTGCTTCTTAGTAGCAAATCAGGGAAGATCACCCCTCACTCAAATTAAAATAAAACTATTAAATGAAAAATCATTAAATACATTGTATTTTGAACACTTTATCCTTCTGGAAGAAAGCATTATTAGTTATCTCTTCTGAAGTGAATTAGATCTGGGAAAGAAGGGAAGCTTGATCTGGTTCTTATAGAGATTTCAATATTGTGTGGAGATAGAGAACCCATTTATAAAACCAGTAAAATTTGAAAGAGTCTTCATCATTAATAGAATTTGAATATTACCATATGTATAAATCTACAGATATGAGCAATATTCATACAACTTGTGCTTCCAGGCCTTCTAATATATAGAAAATGAGAAACATAACCCTTTTTTCATTCTCCTTTGCCCATTATGGATAAAATTACAAGCCCCTATTGGATAACATAAATTCCAAACCTGGGATCAATAGTTGATTTAGCTGAAGGAAGTAAAACGTCTACAGATATCTAAAAACAGAAATATGAAGACAAAAAGAAGGCTACACAATTATAATGAGTTTTAAAAGAAGGCATATATTAAAAATACACTAAGAGTATATATTAAAATCAGGTATAAAGTTAAGAACATTCTTTTGTAAGTGTGGAAAATTAACTTAGTCAACAGCACAGGAAACACAGAACTGCTTCTAAGAGCTGAATTTACTAGAATTTGCATTGGTGGGGCAACTGATTTGCATGAAAATTCACTAAGAACTTGTGTGAGCTTGAGCAACCTTCATTTAGATTCAAAACAAATTTTCCTACAATATAAAGCCACAGAAAAGTATAAGAAAAGAATATATTTTTTTCTTTATTCAGCTTCTTTAGTGTGTTTTATATAAACCAGCTCCAGCTGAGGTAAACTCTAAAATCCACAGTATACCCTGATACCTAGTGCTAAGGTACTGTTCTTTATTTTGGCACTGTTGTTACTTTCACAGTCATAGGTCAAGAGATAAGTCTTTGGCACTAGAACTGGTTTTCACTTGGTTAAACCCACTTTCGTGTGAAGTCTCCAAATCTGAACGTTTCCAGTGATTTGCTGATATCATAACCCTTCTGTAGCTAAAAGTAGATCTTGCAGTATTGTTCCTCTTTTTGATAATTTGCAGTCAAAATAAGTAACTTTGACTTAAGAGAGAAGTACAAAGTTTCCTTGACTGCAAAACAAAAAAAATAAAAGCTAAGGGTGTTAAGTTTTTCTCCTTGAATGAATTAGCAATGAACTCACTTGCACTCAGGACTTAGTCCAAGATACTGAAATCAGTTAGAGGTAAGAGGTAATATGGTTGAAGTTAACTTATCCTAAATTCAAATTATTTGCTCTCTATAATCTGCAGGAGCAGGGAGAAAGGGAATCAGTACAGAAATGTGGAGAGGCATTCCTCTGGATGCCTGCAGATTCCTCTTTGCAGAAATGGGCAGGGGAGAAGATAGAAAGGGATCAGGATGGGATCAGGAGGGGTTGTGTTCTCTTTCTTTAAAAGCATAAATCTTCTTTCTGAAACAGGAAATTCTTCTGAAACAGACTTTGCAAACTGCTGAAAAAACCAAAAACATATTTAGTGGTCTGTATTAACAACTAAAATTGTGGATAAACATGATCTTTACTGAGACACTGAACAGATCCAAGTGTGACTCAGACACACTGAGGCATATAAGCTAATAAAAAGGTGTCATTCTACATTGACAATTAACAGATGAATGACACTTCCTTGTAATTCACTAATTTAGCTGAAGTATAGGGAGGCATTAAAAAGATAACAAGTAGGGAGTGGGAAGACAGTTGCTATACTTAAATATTTTAATGGTATCTTTAGGTTCATTAGTAAGTTTTAGATGTCAGCCAGAATGTTTTATAAATCACTCCTGCTATCCATAACTGACTCATCCATCCATAGTCAGATAAGTTTCTTCAACTTCTAATTGCACAGCTTTGTTCAGAGATGCTCTGTGTCTACTTCCTCAGAAATTAAGAAAAAGCACAAAAGTAGATTAATGGATTAGGGAGATTTGGTAAGTGTTTCTAAAAGCAGATCAGAAAGAGAGTTTACATTCTTCCCTCTACGAAACATCCAACATTACACCTGTGGGCTTACTCTATCACATAAATGGTAATGAAATGACAACAGCACAGAAAAATTCACCTCCCATTCCCTTTCCTCTTCCTTTCACCATTTATTTGTCCCTTGAGAGAGCCCATGTGGCTCAGTGACAGCTGGAGAGACATTGTCCTTTTGTCACAGCAACCATGACTAAACAGTGACATTCAGCAGCATTAGAGGCTGAGGAGGTACAAGAAAAATTCAAGACTGTAGATACACCAAGGAATTTCAAAAAGATTATATTTCACTGTAAATAAATTTTATTTCATAGGTCAAATCCTGCCATAGTGTCTCTCCCTTCAATGCTCCGATATTCACATAGGCAGTGTAAATGAAAATTAAAATAAAGTTCACAAGGTAGGTTAGAAGTGCTCTTTCTTGGTCACAATCAATGTGTTATTCATAAAGAATTGTGAATATTTTCTATTAGCAGACATATTGCTTTGGATGTTTAGATATAAAAAGAACATAGTTTAGTTTAATTTAACCCTTACAAATCCTGAAATATCAACTAAGCCAGTGAGCAGGAAAAAATGCACATAATATTGCAATTTCACAAGCTGGTAATGTGCAAAATAATTTGCAGTTACAGTCCATGCTGCGTCTTTGAACAGTGAAATATTTTAAATTTGACTTATTTCGTTAGTCTGTTCTAGTTAAATCTGTTTCCTGACACATGAATTACTAGTGAGTATTCACATGCCTCCTAACCTTCATGCAAGTAAAAAAGATGTTTCTGTTATTGGGGTTGTTCTGTTCTAGCTGATCAAACAATCCTTGCAACAAATGCCATCCCTCTTCTGGCAGTCAGGGATCCAGTTTCTCCTACAGGGCAGGAAGTTGCCTGGCCAGAGTTCTTCTCCTCCTTTCGTAACATACTGAGGTTTATTCCTTCCAAACCTGTCTCTAAAGGAAATGAGATCTACAAATCTGGCATCAGGGTCACTTGTAAAATGCCTGTGTCACCTCTGACAGCCTGAGAAGAATGAACTTTTCCTGGCTGGGACCACTCAGGAATTGAGGTAAGGATGGCCCATCTGACCTGAGCTCAGATCCCAAGTGAAAGCAACAGTACTGAGACACCACATTTATTTTTTTAATCTTAGCTCTAAACAGTTTTCACATCTCCTCCCAGTCTTCCTGGAAAAGGCTCAGATTCAGTTTGGTTTAAGCACTGGGCAGAGGTTCAGTAAGACTGCATCCGAAACAGCAGTTTTCCTGAGAAGAGAGATTCATGTTCAGAAGAAAAATAAAGAAGAATAAACAGCTGAAGAAACCTAAAGCCTCTTCCTACTTCCATCTCTATGAAATATCAGCAAGTGATTAGATTATATTTCTCCTACTCATTTTCTTTAATATAAGAAAGGGACACACATAGTTTAACTCCCAGCAGTAACTCAGATTAGTGTGAAAAATACAGTTCTCTACTGGATTCTATTTACATTTAACCTATTAGATAAATACTCAGCCAAAGCCTCCTCTCACTTACACAAAGAAACCCACCAGTTATAGCATGGCTTGGTTGTTACATATGGAAGAATTTGTTCCAGTTTCTTCTATATGTGGACTTTTGGTTAATTCCTCACAAAGATCTGTTTTACCACCTTTGTGCCAAAATGCTCTCAGGCTTAAGTAACTTTCAACCCCTCTTTCTCCAGCCTTGAGGCTTTCATCATGGCAGTTTGGCTTTGGTATAGGTGCTGAAAACTACGTTAGATGGGGGAGACAAAAATAATGTGATAGTGTGGTGTGGATTGGCATGAAGGCTGTGTTGGCACTTGCATGAGTTAATCAGATTACTTAAGAGTAGCAAAGATTCAATAAAATTATTCATGTCACCCCAAAATCTTATTACTTTAGCAGTTCTTGTAACAGGTCCAAAATATACCGTAAATGCTCATTTAGAGCATTGAAAGTATTTTTGGTCAATATTGATTAAACAACATAAAGTGTATCGTAATAGTTAAGGAGATAAAACTGGTCTTCAGAAAATTCTTGCTTCTTGGCTGTTTTAGTTTTAAATATATAACATGGAAAAGTAATTCACAAAATGTCTTTCAGTGAAGTATCTTCAAAGGTATTGTAGCACAAGAAAAAGTAGTTTAGATACCTGTAGAGAGTTCCTGCCTCTCTCTTGCTTCCCCGATATATATGTTTATTACAGCACAGATTTTTACATGGCCTTCCAAGACACTCCCTAAAGAAAACAGTAATCTAGTAAGTGGAAGGCATTATGAAAACAACTGAAAGAGATATTGAACCAGCAAGACAACCCTCTGCAGGGACGAACTTCAAATTTGAGGGGCAGGGCACTGAAGGCAGCCTGACCAAAGGAATTCCTTCTGAAACCTGGTGTTGACAGGGTAACAGCAGTGCTGGCTCCTACAAGAGCATGCCAGCATATAACTCTATATGAAAGCTGTGACATACATTAGCTAAAATTAAAGAAAACATTAGTCAAAGCAAGATAATGGATTCTCAGTTGACAACAGGGTCAGTAGTAAGAATGTAAATTCAAGTGTGAGACTAAATCTCCCATCAATGAGATCAGTCATGATGTATGTGGCTTCTGCTATTAAATTTAGTGACCAATACCAGTACAATTTTCATGAAAGAAAATGGAGAAGCAATCAAAGATAAATGTGACTGCACATCTGCATATGGATCTCTTAAGGAGCTCTTCCTTATTAATATTTCTTTGTAGATGATCACCAGACTCGAGGACATTAGTGTAATTTCATATTTTCTGTACACTTTAATAAATGCAAATAAGGGAATACTCCCCAGTACTGCACAGCTCTAAGAAAAGGTTTTCTGCCACTGTTCAAAGCAATTTATAGTATTCAAATAACATCTCTTCTGGAAAGCTCTGTCTTGTTAATGCATAATGTAGGGAAGGAACTAACTTGCACCCATCACATGCTTTGCAGCTGTCCAAAGTCAGTGACCAGGGATAACAAAAATGTTATGCAGACACAGCACTTTTCTGGGTCTGGGCAGTGTGATGTGAGTGACCTGCAAGGCTCTTTGGAGTGGTATAAACCATAGCTGCAATGAGGTGCAACTCAAGCTAGGATAGAAAGAAGTTGTATAGAAGAAGTTGTACGACTGACATTTGAAACCACAACTCTGGCTTCCCATGAGTTTCAGCTCCTTTGAAATGTGACTGTGGGCCCATCACATTTCCCAGTCAGCCTGAAAGCTGAGGAGAGGAGAGGAGAGGAGAGGAGAGGAGAGGAGAGGAGAGGAGAGGAGAGAAACCAAATATTGCAAGTCAAAGTACTTTTCATAATTTTCATCAAAAAGCAAACATCATCAAAATATTTTCTATTTTAAGCATAAAGTTATCATCTCCTTTCAGAATATACTTGGCTTGCTCTGCTCTTTCTATATGCTGGTATGAACTAACAGCAGTTTTATTTTCATTATCTGGTAAATCTATTATCTTGAAATATCCTTCTGTAACACTCTTCTAACACATCTAAAATTAATATATTCTAAGGGAACTGTAGCCAAAAGCTACATAACCTCTCTTATGCATTAATTTTTAATCTGGGTATGGAAACAAGCCCTCAAAATATGAAAATCCATTCTGACCTTTTAAATATAAGATAGGCATTGGATTCATTCTTGACAAATGAGTTTTTAAGATGGAAATTTTTAGGAGGAACTACTAAGTATAGTGCAACACCCATTATTTTCATCTCTTAATTTACACATTTTTTTAAACTATACTTTTTTACATGAAATAAAAATTTGTAACAGTTTTACAAACTTTAAGTGCATTCTTTCCAATAATTGTTAAGGTTTTAATTTCTCAGTCCAATTATGTTGTATGCTTACACTGTTCATAGGAAAAGCAGGAACTGTGTGATAAATGTCAAGCACTGATCAGAAACATACTGAACAGGGACATCATGCAACCTTTATATCAGCAACAGACATTTTTAATCCAAATTAATTGTGAAAAATTTTTGTTATGCAACTTTAATCTCAGTTTAACTTCAGCAAGTTGTTATGATGAGGCTTCTCCAGTACCAAAAAAGGGAGCTGCAATGTGACCGAGGCTGGAACACCTTCATTCACCTCAGAGAACCTCTGGAGCTCTTCCAGTCCAGTCCAGCCCCACTTTGAGCAGGGTCAGCCAAATATGGCTGCTCATGTCCAGTCATGTTTTGAATATCTGCAAGGATGGAGACTCCACAACCTCTCTCAGCAACCTGTTCCAATGTTTGACAGCACAAAAGCTTCCTTTAACATTTAAATGGAATTTCCTGTATTTCAACTTTTGCCCATAGCCTCTTGTTCTCTAACTGGGCACCACTGAGAAGAATCTGCCTCTCTCTGCTTCATCCCTCCCTGAGCCTCAGATCAACAGCCTCTGCTCTCTCAGTCTCTCCTGATTTGACAGGTATTGCAATGACTGAAGCCATTAGCATCCCTTTCAGAAGGTAGTGTGTGTATAATATGTCCTTGTTGTACTGGACTCAGAGTTGGATGTTTTGACACAAAGTTCAAAGCGTCTTTTGTGTACAGTTGTTTACNTGAAGCCATTAGCATCCCTTTCAGAAGGTAGTGTGTGTGTATAATATGTCCTTGTTGTACTGGACTCAGAGTCGGATGTTTTGACACACAAAAGTTCAAAGTGTCTTTTGTGTGCAGTTGTTTACTTCATTAATAACTTTACTGAAGTAGTGTGGTGAGAGAACCACATTTTAACTGTCCATCTAGCTTGTATATAGAATTTTGCAGAAATTCTTTTGAAATTGGAATCATCCAGTCTGTGTATCAAGATATACCGTACAGAAATCTAAACTTATTTTTTATTTTCCATAAAATGTGCCATGGTTACCACAAATGGCAGTTCATAGTTCCATTGGAACTGCCAGAAAGAAAGCAGTGAACATTTTTATCTTTCACATTTCCTTTTAAACTTGATTCCCAGAACTTCTGTGTTCTAGTCCATTTTTACAGTAATGTGAGGTTCAATGAGTTTATTGACTTTATAGATAGTTTTCAATTAAGAGGAAAGAAAAATTCTTAGAAACAAATTGTGCCTAAGATCTTCTGTCATCGGTAAGAACATCTCTCAATCAGATGGTAATAACTGTCTCCAACAGAAATATATTCAGAAACTGGCTCAAGAATTATTGTCAGATACCATTTCAAGTGCAGATGAATAGACACTTCCACTGCAGGAATTAAATGAAAAGCTAAGGCAAAGAAAAAGCTCTGAGCAAGAATTACAAGGTGTGGAAAAGTAAGGCAGTATAAAGCCCAGTATCAGGGTACACGACCTTTCTGGGCACCGAGTTAAAAACTGATAAACATCTTCTCAAAGGAGCTGGCAAACTCACCTAAAAGAAAACAGCCACTTGCAGTTCAGAACAGAGATAACCAAAGCCAGAGAACACATACAGACTCTTAGTGTGCATACATCTGTACCTGAAATGGAGAGAGGGAGATCATTTCCAGGACCATCAATTACATCCAAATCCCCTAATTTTGCACTTCTAGCAAACTAGAAGCTAGAAGCTAGCTAAGTAACTTTGTCAGTTATAAGAATTTTACAACTGGCTGATTTGAAGGCATCTATATTTTTTAAGGAATATCTTCCATAAATTAAGTTTTTTTCCATGTTTTCTCTTAGTATAGCCTTTGGTTTATTTTTGGTTGTTTTTTGTTTTTTTGTTTTGTTTTTTTTTTTGTAAGGCTTGATATTGAAAACCTGGTAAAGTAAGGACAATGGGTTTTAACAAATTATTGAGGAAGATTTTAAGCCAAAAAGAATATCAAACTTTTAATATAAAATTATGTTTACTCCCATTATTTTATTAAACTTCCACTCATGACACTCAAAATGTTTTATATCATGAAAATTGGTATAATTTAGGAAATTATCTAGTGTGTAACACTAAAGAGATCTCATTATCATTACATTTTTTGTCATCATTGTACTGTTCCAATTTAAAATTTTTACATCTATTCTCCAAAGGCTGTCTTCAAAAGAGTATTTTATTCCACTTTCTCCTTATTGAAAGTCTGTTTTCCCCAAATTCATTATAAATTCTTGACTTCTGTTCATGAGAACAGTAAAACTTATCTTCAGCAGTTTAAATTCACCTCCATATTAAAAATATGACCAAAATGGAAAAGAAAATACCTTAGTATGTACCATAAATCTACCTCTAATGCAGATATGATTGAAAAATTGGTATGAATATATAAAGTAATTTTGCTCCTATATTTTATCAATATATCTAATTACGCAAGTAGTGTCTAGCGTTACTCATTCTTAAAAAAATGCACATATTTAAGTAGACAAGGTATTGCTAAAAACCTTTTTGTTTTAATAACCTTTTTGTTTCCAAAAAGACTAAATAATACAATAACTTTTTCCTTCAAAATATCTGGATAGTTTTTCTCAAACAATGATCTAGATGAAGATTAAAATATTGAAGTAACTAATTTTCTTTGTAGTTATTCACACATACATCTGCACATTATGTATTCAAATGCCATAAATATATCAGTCAATACTAAAGAAATCTGAGAACATGAAGAAAATATGGTAAATGATTTTTTTGTTCTTTTGCCATAAATAGCATTTCAGGGAGAAAACAGTTGTGCCAAATGCTAAAGCTGCTCTGTGTCAATGCTTTATGGAAGTTTATAATATAAAACACATTCTTCAGGATTTCAGCTCAATTTTTTCCCTGATGTAATATTAATACTTTCATAAATATTACTGATAAGATTTTGAACAATATTATTTCCAACTTAAACTTAAGTTCTTTCTCCCACAGTATAACAATGATGTCATTTAGCCCACTAGACTCAAAGTGAATCATGCTATTAATATAGTAGACTGTTAAATGTAAATCTAAAGAATCTTTTTGAACTATGTCTTTAAAGGATTTCCACCCTGTAGTGGTTCCATGACAGTACAGTTGAAGGGCAAAGCAGAGGAAGGTCATCAGTCTAAAAGAATGAAAATATAAGTTCAGATCTGAAATATACTTTCCTCTCTTGGACACAGACATACCCTCCTCTCTTTTCCACTCAGCTGATATAACTGTTAACAAACTTCCACTTACCAAGGGACCATTGCCTTTTCCAGGGAGGAATTTAGTGAAGAAAGCAAAATGTTTTGTTTTCCTATTCCACTTGGGAAAGCATATAGTGGAAAGCAAAATGAGGGCTCCCCTCCAACCTCAGAGGTGTGTGCCATTTGTGAGGGACAGTTTGGGAGAAGCTGATGTGAAGAATACAACATTAAAGCGGTGGTGGTTTTTTGTGCATCTGTTTTAACAGAAGTCTTCAGTCTTCTTCTTTAAATATTATGCAATGAAATCACAAAACAGAAAAGTAAACTGACTGAACAATAAATAATGAACTCTCTGTTTGAAGATTTGGGCTGGGTGTGGGGTTTCTGTAATAGGAGAAGGAGAAAGCAAATCAAGGAGGACAGTGAAGAAGGAAACAATCAAAGCACTAGGGTTTGCTAATATGTGCTAATATATTTTGCCCTAAGGAAGCTGATACAATAAAGATTATTTGTTTTGTGAAATAGGAGCTGACAAGAACAAGAGCATCATTATGCTGGATGTTATAGGGTGTGCAACATAATGCGTATCTCCAGCAGTTTACAAAGCAAATATAAATTCTATCCTTAATCTAATTTCCAAGTGAAATCTTTTCAGTGTCAATACTGCTAAAGTACAAGAAATGCAAGTTCAAAACTCTTCCTGCAATTCTGTGTGGTTTAATTTTTGTAGGGCTAATCTGGAAATATGGAAAGTCTCAACAACTTCTCTGTTCATAATTTCCTTGATCAACTTATAAGAAATAAGAGTATTTCCCAGGGTATGGCCACTTTGAGATGTAAGGGGAAAATGTACATGGCCAGTGTAAAATTAATTTTTTAGCAAAAGTGACAAAATCTGTGTTACCATTAAATATTTCCCTGCTGACATAGTGTCAAGTAAACACTTCTTATAATTTAGGACAGAAATACTTTCTCATTTTCATTTTCAAAACAAGCTTAATTAAAATAAATATTGTGAGAAATCAGACATGGATGGAAAAAAAGTCTTCCAGTAAATGAAAGATAATCCCTAAGGGATAAAGTTACAGATTGAAGGAGCACATTAATGAAACCTTCATATTGTCAGACCATGACAGTGTTGGCACTGTAAAGCACCCATGTGGCACCGACAGTAATGTGGTACTAGCACATTAGCACCACATTGTTCTGGTGTTTTGTGTAGTTTTATGCAGAAACCTTGACACTGGACTAATCTCTTTAGTGTACTGTGCTTTATAGTGGTTTGGCTTTATTTCCACAGGATCTAGTGATAACAGAGGCACTTTCCTTGTAAAACTCTTCTGCGCATATTTTTCATCACAAAACCTATGTGATTTAAAGGACTGACTCTAAGCATAATAACATATTGAATTTTTTTTAATGAATTGAAGAAATAAAAACACAAGGTTTGGAAGAATTTTAAGATTGTGACCCTGTGAAGACTGGCATAGTTGATTTTAAATCCCTATTCCCATTTAGGTCACAGTCATATAGATCAGGAATACTAAGTGTTAAAAAAGTGATGATACTGATAAAACTATGCCCTTTTATTTATGGTCTGGTGCAGCAGCAGACAGCATCAGCAAGTATGTTAAGAAAATTAACTTCACGTACAGGTTTTTGAGAAAGCATAGCCAGAAACAACCCCTTCACCTTTTTTACACATGTATGACAGGTTCCTGAGGTATTTCTTGGAAAGACATTGGTGGAAAGATTTCTAAGTGAGAGGGATGGCTTTGTACTGTGCAGTGTCACATCTGGCTCTAACCAGATGTGGAGGGTTACTGGGTACTGCTGATTCTGCCCAAATGTGTCAGACATGACATTTAAACCAGGGTTCTCCAAGGGGAGTACCTTCTCAGGCCACTTGCCTATGCCATATTTCCAGAAGGCAGGCAGTCCAGGCTTGGAGGTATCATGACACTGAAGAGTTAGAGTTACAGAGGGTGGCAGCCTGTTCAGTCATAGGAAGGACAAAAAAAGCTTAGACACCTAGAGAGTAAAGGTAAAGAAAAAATAATTTTAGATCTCTCAAAGGGAGTTTATCAGAATCCTCTTTTCCTTCCAGTTCACTCTTTTCTTTGTCTGAAGGAAAGCGAGCATGAAAGTAAGCAATAAAGTGCCCCTGGAAAAACTCAGTTATACAGACAGTTTCACTTATGCCTCCACTTGCTCCCATTGAGTGTATTACGCACGAGTTACATCAGCAATAGTGGAATGCTATTTTTACAGGATTCCTCCTTGAATCTGAGTATGTTCTGAGGGAGATTCTTCTGAGGGGTGTGGATGCTTTTTTAGAACTGGAAATCTCCCTTGGGGAAGTTTTCATGTCAGCTAAACAGTCCATAGAAGTGTACAAGTGTTCTGTATTAGAGCTTCTACATAGGCTTATGCATGCATAACCATGAGCACTACATTTACTTCTTTCACGTGTTCTTTTTGCTTTGGATTTCAATTTCAAAAATATTTTTGTTAGTAGAATTTTGTGAATACTTCCAAGTTTGAATCTTTGAGGTTATTGTTCTCCCTAAAAGAGATACTACCTGAATGCCAACACAGTTCATGGATCACTGTATGTTATTAAAGCTGGAATTTATCTTTTTTTTTTCCTGATGATACTGACAGCTCAATATGAAGAATTGAAAAATAATCTTTTAATTTCAATCTTTATCTACCTGTCTGACAAGTTCAATTGGTTTGATTGCTACCCAAATTGATCTTTTTTTACCTAAATCTCTGCTGAAAAGAATGGAGTATTTATTCTATGTTCTATGTCCTGCCTGATTATTATCCTGGCAATTGTTATTGCAAGCTTAAAGTATTCTCTGAATTATGAAAAGAGATTACATGGAGAAAGTATTTACATGCCACATTATGCACTAGAGTAATGATCATCTCAGTTTCAGCTTCCCTCATTTCCATCTTCCAATATGTCAGGTCTTTTATCTGAACCTGAATGTTACAATTGTTGGTTTAACTATCTATACTGGAGATCCACATATTGCAAAAAGCTTCATTCAGACCAGGATACTAATGTGAGTTCTGTGAATTCACTGCAAAGAGCTCTGACAGCTTCTGGGTCCATTCCCAACCATGTTGCTGTGGGAGACTGCTTCTTACAAGCCATGCTTGTGTTCTGCACTCTAACACCAGCTGATGCCAGGTTCCCACACTCCTGTGTCCATGGTCCCTGATGCCATGCTCTGGAGGTGGCAAGGCTGAGCAAGAGCTGAGCATGCTGATGTAGTGCCTACCATTCAGTTTTCCTTGGTGTGACAACTTTTTCCATAAATAAGTTTCTTTTGGTATTAAGTATCCTCAATTTAACAACAGCAGAGAAACAAGGCAGCTCTCTCACTAGTAACAAAATGGAGCTGAGAAAATCATATTTGGCCAAGTTACAGTGCTGCTACTAACCTTAGCACTGAATATATCGCTTCAGACCTCCTGTCTTCAGTTCATTAGTCAAAACTCCTCTGACATAAGCATGGTTTTGGTATGTTTCTATCTCACAGCCCTTGTTTCTGTCAGTTTTGATGTTGTTGCTATGCATAAAATCCAGCTAAGTCTTGTTTTACAATCCCAGTGTTGCCTGTGGAATCTGAGCAGTGCAAGAGCTCCATTAGCAATGTTATTCTTCTCTATGGTCACTGTCACACTCAATTTAGCTCCAGTTTTATTTTTTGCCATAAAACAGCATTCCTGGTCACAGTAATTCTGTTACTACAATGATCTAAGAGCCACTAAAGGACATTAATGAATTAGCAAAGTACATGGCTTAGTGCACAGTCCCCAGGCAACGCTTCAGCGAGGTGGGAGGGCTGAAGGCTGTGTCAGTAAGTGTCCCTCAGATTTTGACCAAGACTCTGCCTGAAATTGATAGTGGCTTAATCATCATTAAGCCACTGTTAATTTCAGGCAGAACAAAGATATGAAAGGAAGGCATTGTAAAAACATCAGGTACTAAACTATTTCTATAAACTGTCACCATATTGCTGGGCCTAGGAATGAGAATTTGGGCAGTTGGTCTTCCTGTGGGATCACTAATGACTCAGGCATATAATAAATGGAAACTGAAGGACTTATTTGCCTATTTTCATATATATGTAAAATGCTAGTAATTTAAAAGCAACTCTGAAGTAATTAAATAGTGCATTAGAGGATAAAGTATAAATGAGTCATACTCATAGTCAAGGCCATATTGTGCTGTTCACTGTACAAATAGAGGACAAGAAATATATTCCTGCTTCAAAAGTGCAAGGCAGGCTGTCACCACAGCTCATCTCCAGCCTGATTTTTCTTAAGGCTACTCTAGGGGTAAATTGTGGTAGAAAATACTTGTCTAGTAAGTTAAAAGTACATTTTTCAGAAACTAGAAATCATTGCATTAATGTTCCTGTATATGTTTACACTATTATACAAGATTTATTCGTATAATCTTCATTATTGTTAAATGAAATTGAAGTTAGTGTCTGAAAATGAAGTTTGAGTCAGAACATAAATGGGGTTTCAGCAATTATAAAAGTGGGAAAACACACAGAGAGCTGGAGAAACTGAGCACTCAATTTTATGAGAAGAGCACAGAGAAGAACAAAGAAAGGGTCCAAAGGCAATGAACAGAAAGTTGAATGGTTCAGTAGATATGTTTGTGCCTTAGTATTGAGTACAGAAGAAACCTGGAGGACTAGGTTTTGATGAGACACTTTGAGATGGCACTAGTTGTTCAAGTTAAACCTTAAATTGACATTGGATAGTAGAATGTGAAAGTTTATTTTCCAGAAACTTTTCTAGAAAAGACTATTCTTCAAATCCTATGCTTCCTAGGCTACAAATTCTCTTTAATTTAAACTGTGGAGCTCTCAGCACCCTGTAGGCATTATATTGATGAGTGAAAAAATAACAAAACAATGGTTGGTTTTCCTGTGAGTGATCATTAGCATGAAATAGTAATGTTTCATCACAAGCAAATCATTCTTTCTGCTGCATAGTCAACCAGTGCAGAAACTTTACAACAAAAACTACTGGGAGATGCATGTTTCAGAGCTCCATTCAAAACCATGCTATAACTAAGAATGTCTTGGAGGTTTTTTTAGCTTTTTTTCCTGATGTTCTTCAGAATATGAATAAAATTACTCAGTGGAGGAATTCTTAACAGATGGTTGCCATTTCAGCCTCAGATGGCAGAAAGCCCTAGAACCAAGCAATTACAGAGTTCTTTGATGCAGAACCAGCTGAACAGATTTTAATAATTTCTTCCAAATTGGAGACACCTGGCCCCCCAGAAAGAGCTGCAAGCTGGATGATAGTGGACAGTAATGGAAATATATTCCTGATGTCAGCAGCATGGTCTTGGTGACAAAATCATGAAGACCAATAGAAAATAATGTGAAAATTACCTTTTTCTTTCTACCATTAATGCAATGAAATATTGAAAATGGCCCTGTAAAGTAATTTTTAAAATACTCTGAGGCAAGATTGTTTTGTTTTGATTTACCATTACTAGAACATTTTATCTCTGGCTGAAGAATGCTGTACAGGATATGGATACTCAACAACACCAGCTTTTATGGCTTACCTTTTTAAAGCTCATGGACCTAACTCAGAAAGGATTTAAGAAACACATGCAAAGTGTTACTTCACCTAACTGACTCTTATTTTATTTTCTTCATGTAACTCTTGCCTTTGGGAAATTCAAATATATTCCCCCCCAGATGCACCATGTGCCCTACAGAAATCACAAGGCCAAACCCACTGATATGACACTTCTGTGACAATTCTCCTGCATGGAGAGAGGAGAAAAGGGGTATTATTGCTAAGCTTCAACTTCACCTGAGTCACTGCCAAGTTCTTCCATTCTCTTCTCACTCATTCAGCTATGCTATGGTAAGGTTATGTCTATCTCAGGCTTGGCAAAGCCCTGCAGAATGCTGTCCATGTCTCCAATACAAGGCAGCTGCAGCCAGCCAAGTGCTTTTCTCTGGTGCAGGATATTGGTGCTATGTGTGGTGCAAATGCTTTGCAGGGGATCTGGTAAATCAGTTTGCTCTGGTGGCTGACAGCCCTGGTCCAATGAGCCAATTGTACTTGATAAAGCTGAGAAAATAGAAAAGAATTTTACAATGCTGTCCCTGAACTTCATAACCTAAGACTTCTCCCATCCTGTGAGTTAATTTCGTGGTATAAAATGTTAATGAATTTTGACTGTGTTTCTAGAATATCACATATTCTTGGGAATTTGAATTGTGAGTGTAGGAGCATAGAAGGGACTGTAAAACTGCTAAATAATATAAACTAATCTGGTGAATTGATTTGTCTCGGTTCATAAATGTAAGTCTAACCACTGAATCTATCTTTGGTAGATTTACTAATTCTCTATGTACTAAAGAACATTATTTATTACTAAAGTTTATTTGTCTTACAAATAATGTAATAGAATAACATTTCTGAAGAATTTGGTTTTTTCAAAAAAGAACAAGAGACACAAATAATATTTTCTGATTTTCTCATCTGACAGTATTTTTGAACTGTAGGGAATGGGGTGAGTAGAAGTGAGGGGGAAGGTATGCCATGATTTTATTTATGAAGCCACATGTCCTGATCCAAAGTGAGCATTTAAGAGGCTAAAGCTTACATCCCAAAGCCGTATGTACAGTATGGCCAAGATAACACATTTTTAACTTGGCTACTTTTATATGTTTAGAATCAGATTTCATTTTCATGAAAATCAAAATCAGAAAACTCCCTGTGCATAAAATACACAAACTCAGTACAGACATCACACATCCTTCTGGTTTTCCTTGTCCAAATTATATTTGACTGATTTATGTTATGCTATCATATACAATAGCTTTTTACAATTTATATCTGGCAAAGTTATCCATAAAATTGAATACAATAAACATTATAGTGCAATCATTCAGTTTTGTTTTGAGATTTGGGAATTAGTTCCATTTAAGTGGACTGCTTTTCACAATATGATCCATTCAATTGCATGCTTTCTCTCTTCATTGGAACAACCTCAGTAACAGAGTAGATTTGTACTTAATGCCTTGCAACTTAGTTTGATCTCTTTGTTTCCTACAAAAATGAATCAGTAGAATCAAACATTAGTGACCATTTTTACGGTCAGAACAAAGTGAGGTCAAATGGAAAGCAAGCATCTAATTTCATTCCCATGTCTCATAGGATACTTTAACATAACAAATAAAATGTATAAAAATACTCTAACAAGGTTACCCTGCAATCTATTTTCAGACCTTTTTTCACTTTCACTGTAAACAGAGAGACAAAACATCAAATTTGTCAGTAGTTCCCCTGAATGTTTAAAACTCTCCCTCAGTGTTTGCTACATTACTTTTAAATGCCTTTTATATCCCTGCAATTTCTGTAAAGTAAGTCAGAGCATTCTGTTCCTGTTCTAAGCCTGGTCATTTTAATGTTGCAGGGTGGCAAGACCCAAATGATGTCAGCCCTGATGTGATGATTAAGTACCATGATGCTGCAGAAGTGGGAAATTAAAGGTGGATGCTTAGATTTCCTGATGCAGAAGATAGTGCTGTTGAAAGAAAGTCATTTGGAAATGCCCATTAGGAGAGAAAAAATTATGAAGAAATTGCTGGTTTGTTCTGTGAACGAGCTGCAGTTAATGGCGCATGTATGTGGAAAGAATGCACAGCCTTGAACTTTCTTCTTGAAGTATAGCTTCACTCAAAAAAGGGGTGAAGGAAGGAGGGGCTGAAAAAAGAAACTTCTTTGTGCCTTTGCGGCTCCTCAGATTGGTGAAGGTAATTGGGAAATGGTTGTCCTACGCGGGTGTCAGGTATGGAGGGTTGGAGGAGGATTTATTCTT
This sequence comes from Alaudala cheleensis, assembly GCA_013398995.1. NCBI lineage: Eukaryota > Metazoa > Chordata > Aves > Passeriformes > Alaudidae > Alaudala > Alaudala cheleensis. The sequence continues at coordinate 131,037 of VWYE01000379.1, read as the reverse complement.
CAGTTTGGAAATACAGTTGCAGTTGACATTGCCTGGTTGCTGTGAAAAGAGCAGCTACCACTTGTGAAATCTGACAGTGTTATGCCTTCAACCTAGAGTAAAGAGATAAATATAAAACATCTAAGGTTACAAATTCTTGCTCTTTTTTTTTGTTATAGTACTATGTAAAGCACACTGTGACTGGCAAATATAATGAATTCCTGATTCCATTTTAAAGAACTAAACTAATTGCTAAAAACCTCTGTTAATCACATTATAACATGGACAAATCAACAATATGTTAAATTCTAGGGCAGCATTTATGAGCTCATAAATGATTGCAGAGTTATTGTCTTGTTTAATTTCACTCATTATAATATTGGGGTTTTTTTCCATCACTTTTCATGAGATTTTGCACACCTCTCTAAAATAATTTGACGTAGTTTCTTGCCTTGTAATTGCTAAAATTGACTGAAGTAGCTGGATAATTACCTAGGTCTCTCTTGAAGAAAGGGAATAAACTCTCCATCCCTCCACATTTTGCAAATCACACTCAGGATGGGTGTAGCCATGGTGTGCTTCCTGATTCTGCACAGCTGTTTTGTGACTGATGTGTGGTTGACGTGGCATGATCACTCTGTGACTCCAGCAGCTCATCCACATTCCACAACTCACAAGCTGGGTCCTTGGTAATGATCTTTAATACCAATATAGTGGGATATGATCATTGACTGTGCTTGATACAGATGAAATTAAAACTATGGTAATGGGTGTCCTTTAGGAACTTAGCAGGGAGTACATATTCATCCATGCAGCAAGCATGAAATGTATTAATTAAAATATTATTGGTCAAGAAATGTGTTTTGTTTCTTAGTGTGGTGTTTTCATCATTATAGCTGTGACAGTTCAAAAATTATTTCCATGGCCTCTATCTCTGTTTTTCACAAAAACCCATCCTGGACCATAGGGAAGCTGATCACTCTTGCTTCCCTACTCAACTTTTCCAACTCACTGTACTGTTAGTCTTGTCATTATTGATCAGAAGAAAAGTCAGTCTCCTGTAGCAATAGAGAGTACCATTAAAGTCTCTCAGAAGATCATACAGACTCTCATCCTGGCTCCAGGAATGACTGATTATAGACTGACATGAAGGTCAAATTGCATCCTACTTTTAGGTGTTCTTCATTCTTTTGGGTATTTACATTTGTACGTGTAGGTCTCCTGTCTTCTGTGTGGTTATGATGTGTGACCGAGAAATACTTTCCTGCTGTGTGGTAGGTTCTGTGGTTTTGGTTCTGTTTGTTTTCTATGGCCTTTGTTGGAAGTTGTCCTCTTCTTTCATTATTTTTCACTATTCCTACTTGCCAAGCACTGCTGGATCTCTGTGCTGTCATTGTGTTTTTTCTCAAAGAAAGGAGAGGTTCGTGTGCCAAGACCAGACAGCCCATTGACTTCCCTTCCACAAACTCTTTCTCCTTTACTAAAGCCAAAACTAGATGTCTGGTGAGAAATTTCAGAACACAGAAAACATATAGGATATATTCAGTCAATTATTTAGTCATTCCAAAATATTCTTCCAGCCTAACAATATCTTGTGACTCAGGAACTTCCTAAGCCCGCAGCTCTGTGTCTAAGTGAAATGATCATCATCAGAAGGGCAAAATTCAGTGTTACTAATTTTTGCCTAGCAACAGCACAATCAAACTGCACTACTGAAAGTGTAATGTATGCATTTCATACATGATAGCAAGGGCTTAAGTAGATGAATATAACCATGACAGCAAAGGTGGCAGGCTAATGCTGTGTGCCTTCATCTTCTTCTGCAGATTACTGACACCGATTGCTGCATGGGCAGCACAACAGAAGATATTCAACACAACTCTGATACTCTATTAGCATCTTTCCTGGAGCTGCCTTTTGTGGCTTGGTGTAACTGTGAGCCATGATGGCTGAGGAGAGAGCAAACTGAGCTTTGAGACATACCTGTCTCCATGATGATCAGCACAGGACCAGCTGAGGGTGACACTGCTGCCTAATCTAAGGGAGCCCTAACTTCCAATGCAGGAGACTCAAAACCTCTCTTGATGTGAGCTTCTGCATAAAACTGAAGCTAAGCTGAATAAAAGAACAAACATCTGCACTCTTGTTCCTATGAGATGAGGGTTCTTCAAGACCTCTGGTCACCTTATGAAATTTTCAGCAGCCCAAACAGAAGTGATAAACTTCAGTAAAAGCATATCTGTTACTTATTGGCATTTGAAACAGCTAGGGAGCATTATTTGGCAGTAAATCTACTGTGTTTCAATAGTAAACATGCCTTAGTAAATAACTCATGCTTGTAAACATCTAAGTATTACATTAATTAAAAGGCTACAGGACTTGCTAAAAATAAGCATGGACTTAAGAGAAAACATTTTATGTCCAAATCCCTAATTAAACTGCTGAAGCCAATTTAGCATAACTTCAAACTCTTCCTGCCCTGCCTTCTTTTACCACTGTATCACATTTCCCCATAAAAGGAAAATCTCTGTTGATAATGTTTGATATTCTTTAGTCTACTGGAGCCAAGCATAACTAAATCATATTTTCATTATATTTCCCATTCTGCTTACTAATATTTGTACTATGTGACTAAGTTTCACAAGAAAAACAGTCAGTGTACCCAGCAACAGAAGTAGAATAGAAAAGAGTACATTAAAAAAGCTTGTTTCAACAGTGTAATTTATGGACTTCAACAATGTAAATGTTAGACTGACACACTCTTTCTGGTTTCTCAGAAGAGCACCTATGGATGCCTGCTGAAGCAAAAAATTATATTTGTGTAGATTTCTTCAACTCTGGCCTTAGTAATAAAGATTTCAATAAATATTACTTTTAAATAGATTTATAGCTATTGTGTCTTGTTTCCATGACCTTCCCAAATCAGTCACACTTTTGTCTCATCTTCATAAAAATACCTTGGGTCATTTGCTTATTTTAATCAGCATGGAATAACTCTACTCAGAGGGAGCTGAAATGTTTGAGAAGAGTGAAATAAATCCCATGTGTGACCAACAGGGAGGTATCAGGGTACCAAAAATATTTCTGCTTACTTCTGTTACCACAAGGTACTTTGAAACCCCAATTCTTTTTAGGTCTTTATTCCTCGGAGAATTTAAAGAAAAGCAAGAGTATTTTGGTGTGTCATGTGGGCATTTCAGTTGGACAGGCTAAATATAAGATGTGCTTGGCAGTGAGTCAGTTGGACTACAACCTGGACAAGCATTTGTTGGAACAGGCAAATCATATTTTGGTTCTTGTTCTGACACAACCACTTGGTTTTTATCTTACTCTGAAAAACTCATGTGATCTCACTATTTTTTTCCTTTTCTAATTATTTTCTGTCTTGTATTTTTAAATTTTTTTGTTTTTAAACCTCATCAGTGTTGGGACATTCTAGCAGATTGTGAAGTCCCTTACATAAGCCTGTCCTGGTCCCCATACAAGATGAACACCATTTGTGCAGTACTATATGTAAATGTCTGGGAATTCTCAAAACTAAATTTCAGGGATCCAAAAATATTAAAAAATTGTTTTTTATATCTGTCAGTCTGAAAGATATATTTTCTTGGGAATTTTCAAAATATATTGGTTATATTAGAGCACAGTATCCACCCACTGTCAGCTGTTAAAATAAAATAAAAGTCCCTTCTTGACAGAGCACTCAACAGAAGAGCCTCTGAGGCTTTTGCTGGGTAAGAGGAAGAAGCAAGAAAGGACACACACATAAACATGGTGCTAAATTCTAGACATGGGATAATTCATCATACTAAGGTTATACTTGCTTGCAGAATTGCCAGGGTCACCATTTAGGAAGAGCCAGCATCTCAGCTGGAAAACAACTGTGGAATTCTGATACCCAAACTGATGATTCAAGCACTAATTGAGGTAAAAATATGCATTCCCAGCCCTTTGTCAAGCAGATTGTGCTAATCCATGCATCATACTGAATATGAAGCAGCTGTAAAGAAGACAGGAAAAGTCTTGAGGTTTTCCTATGTTTAATGGCATTTTCAGACAACTCTACAAAAATAAAAAAAATTCTGGTGTAAAAAGGAGCTACCAGCTTAGCATGACTTTTAAGCTGTATTAAGTAACAGAGTGTCTGTGTCAGTAGATTTGGAACCTACCTCGTTCCAATTGGAATGAAAAATTCAGCTAGTTTCATAAAAAAATTGTGCACCTCAGAAGTAATGATTAGTCTAAATCCAGATTTATTTTCTTCTCTGGGGTCCCTTCAATTCCCCAGAAGACAAGTGAGCTGTCCATGACACCAGATCTGTCCCTTTCACCAAAATGAGTCATCATAGACAGAGGAAGGAGAAATAACTACTGATTTTAGCAATTTCATTAACCAATCTGTTCCCTGAGAGCAGGATACTCAGCTAAATTGATTGGAATAGAATGGCTTATGCCCAAGAGAAAGCAAAAACTTTTAGAGTTGTTTTCATTCTTTTACCGAACTTAAAGTTGTGTTATCTTAAGAGAGCAACTTCACACAGCAGGACTCTGAGATGTCCACTGTGAATCGTGATGGACAATGTGGCCTCCCATTTTGGAAGATGGTTTCAAAAACCTAGAAGGCATCACATTAAAAACTGGGTAGCCTGCTTGTGTGTACAAAGTCTCAGCTCACTGGGATTCCTGGGCAACAGGGCCCTTGGTACATATTTGGGTATTTATGTGTTGGGAGCAAGTTTGGCATATGGGAAATGTAATTGCTTCCCAGCACATCAGCAGCAGAGGCACATGGTTTTGTATGATTTAAATCTTGGGTTGAAATGCCTCACCTTAGCCCCAGCACTCATGCTCTCTACTGCAGGAAACACTTCTGCTGCAGAGACTGTGACCAGTTTGACATCTGTCCAGAACTCCCAGTGCTAATAATGTTTTATTACTTTTTAGAGAACTCCCAGCAAGGTTCCTGCTACATAACTCCTCAGGACAGGTGGACACCAGACTGCAATAATGCACTACTATAATTTCATATATATATTGGATACTATATGATGGCTATTACATTTTAATTACTATGATTATTTTACAGGTATTTCAAACATAAATTTTGTCATTGCAACTGTGTTACTTATTACTTAATTAAAATAAAAATGCCTCACATATTTTTCCATCTTGGAAGAAAATCCTCCCCTGTGCCCCCTAAAATTTGCACATTTATACAGAATTTACTACTCACAGTAGAATTGTACATTAAAGGATTGGGCAGCTCACTATGACTGAACTCTTTTCTCTGTAAAAGAAAAAACAGTGACTTAAATGCCAGCACATCGATATTATAGAGTAGATTAGAAACTTCTCTTTCACCTTTCATTTACCACTTTCCAAGGAAAAACACATATTATAAAGCATTATGACTTTCAGATACTAATAAATTAGATTTCCCCAATCACACACTCTCTTTAGTAGTTTTGGTGAAATCTAATAATTTTTACCAATATGCCATCTTTAGTATTAATAGAATTAATTACCTGCTGCAAGAAAACATTATATGTAAAAACCTTATCCTAGCTAGTAGCTCTGAATAGATGCCTACATGGTCTACTGATATAATTTTGAGTCATAACCTCTTTTGGTGACCACTGTTCACTAGATAAAAGAAAAATTAGGTACAATGGTTTCAGCATCTTAGGGGGATATTACTGGGAGGCAAAAGTTATTTAATGGCATTTCATATTGAAACACAAAATTGAAAAAATTGAAGCACAAATTGAACAAAGGCGTTCATATTCACATGAATACCTTTTATGCATGTTTGGAAAAGAGCATGGCCTAGGTTTGTATCACAGCAGGCCTACCTGTGATATGACTGCTTATTTGTGTGTGGCCTTTGGGGCAGAGGATTTGCATTGCAAAGAAATGCTTGAGTCTAAATGCTGCTCTTCAGCAGTTTTTTATGTGTATTAAAAATCTAAATCCATTCATTTAATTTGTGGGTTTTCTTGGTAGTGCTTAATGGTAGAACTATATTCTTAGAGGGTAGAATGGAAAAATATAAATATTAAACCAGATATATATATAAATATATAACCAGAAAGGTTAAAACAAATATCCAAGTGTTCTACTGAATACTATGACTTTAAATATTTACCTCCAGTTACACTACTTATAAAATTAAGCATTGTTATCACAGTCTTGAGGTTTTTAAGCTATTATCGTATATAATTCTACAGCAAGTCTGTAGAAATGAAATCATTCCCAGCTCTTTCCCTTCAAAATAAACTTAGGAAACTCAGGTATATTATTGAACATTCATTATTCTTCTTATATTGTTTTTTTGTTTGGTTTTTTTTTTTTTTTTTTTTTTTTTTTTTTTTTTTTTTTTTTTCCTTTTCTTTGTTTTTAATTTTTTTTTTTTTTTGTGGTACTTTATTTCCATGTCCTTGGATTAAGATTTTTTTTTTAGTTTGATAAGCCAATATTTAGACATTTAATTAAGTTTTGACTCTGAAGGTTTTTATTAGAAACAGTAGAAGCATTTTATTAAATTTCTTTTGGTGTGGGCATGTGTTGCTGTTCCTGAATGTAGTGCAGCACACTGAATCACTGCTATGCAAACCTGGAGATTCAGACAATAACCTTGGTTTTCAGGCATGAGACCTACACAACATTTTTGAGTGTGTGTCCAGAACTCACACAAGCAGCAACAAAGAAGACAAAGTTTCCATGTACCTAAAGTTGAACAGGATCCTGAAAAGTTTGTTGCATGAGGAACATAATCCTACGTCCAGTTTTATGTCAAAAACATTTCTGAGTTTTTAAAGTTCTTGTCATTTTTGTGAGATGAACTTAATTCTTAGAAAGTTTTCCTAAATGGAGATCTGGCTACTGTTATGGGCTGCTACATACAAAGGCTTCATTTTTGTTAGCTATAGAATGACTGTTGAGTGATCAGTTGACTGCTGAGAGATGTGTCCCCCTTATTTTTTTTAGTTAAAATAAATTAATGACATTTTCTACTCATAGATCTCAAGGGTGCTCTTTGCATGAGTCTCTTACAAGAAAACTAGAGTGGCAAGTCTTAAAATGTAGATGAAGTGTTCTCTATGTTAAACATTGTGCAAGCAAATGTCTCTTCATGAGTATGTGCATTTATTATGACCCAATAGAAGGTTATTTTTTAACCCTAAAGAGAAAGAAAAGTTTATTTTGTGGTAATTATAATACAGCAATAGTTCTGAAAATTTGTAGAGGATTGAAACAGCTACACTTTATTCCTCTGTTAGACACACTGCCTGATGGGTGAAGCAACAGTCACAGTTCTGTGTAGTCCAAGCTTTCCCCCTGTTTGCAGTGTATGCACCAGTCTGGATTTATATGATGGAAGATTTTGGCATGGAGATAAAAATCGTCCTGGTTTTCCTCCAGAAGACCAGGATACCACAAGCAGCTGTTGACAGAACTTGGATATCTCTTCTCACTGCCAGCCCCAGCTCCACCCTGAATAAAATCTGGGACTTGGTAGAATTTAATTGACCGTATTTACATTTACACATGCACATGAATTTAGTAACATGAATAGAACATTGCTGCCTATGTGGACAACTTTTTGTTCATTGTTCTCCCAAGCACATCTCTCCTCAAGGAAAATGGTTATTTTTTTATGAAATGGATTTCTTTGCACTCATATCCAGATGAATATACTTGAAAAACAGAACCCAAGACTGACAGTGTAACTTGTAATGAGCTTTCAAGAAGAGGAAGCAGCTAAATGAAACTTTATACTATGTTAAGTTTGAAACATTAAATGAATATATATGTTAGGAATTTTTGAAAGTTGAATATCAAATCTTGTTTTTGCAGTTGGTGAGTTTTAATTGATGTATGGGTTTGATTGTGCTTTAAATTATCTGAACATGGTTTTGTTTTTCTTAGCTATATTGATTGTGCTTTAAATTATCTGAACATGGTTTTGTTTTTCCTAGCTATATTATTACTGGTACTAATTTGGGCACAGGTTGAACCTGCAGTGCATTATGCAGGAATGAAGGCGTGGTACTCTGCCGAGCAGAGCGTTTCCTAATTAAAATCTGCTACATCAGTTTTCTGCAACTGTGGCCAAAGAAGGAAAGTGAGAGAGACAGAAAAGTGCTGCTTTTAAATCAAACTGATGGTAGAAAAAGATGCAAATATTATGGAAACATCTCTTCAAGGCAAATACTGAACTACCAGACTGTTGACCTTCAGGTTCAACAATTGAGCAGTATTAGGTTCAACAACATGTAGAGTGATATAATGTTATAGGGGCCTGACCCTATTGAAACCAATAGGAAGAATTTCAAAGAAATTTGAGAGTTTTGGATATGATCCAAAAAGTAAATTGATACTCCTGGGGGAGAGATTTTGCATACCACTTTTAGACTGTCATTTGCACTGTTATTGAATATGTCGTTCACCTTAATATTAATGTATAGAACTAGTAGGGATCTTTTAGTAACCAGAAATTATGTTTCATTCTAGCAATTATGACAGAAATACTGTCCTTTTCATAAGAATATGGATTTTTCTTTCCTATAAATATTTAACAGCATCTATCTTGCGACAGTAAATTAAATGGTTTTTGTCAAGTACATCTAGAAAGTAACTATAGCTTTTTTTTTTTCTCCCAGATTTATTTGCATTTAAAATGACTTTTTAATTGTTTGTTGTTTTAGGCCTAAAGTCTACAAATAGAATAGAGTATAATCTGAGATTCTGGTCTTTCATCTGTAATGACAGGGATCACACTGAGGACTGTTTTGTTACTGAACTTGTATTCTTGTTTCATAAAGACTGTAATGTTACACTTGGGTCAGTAAGGGAAGAGCTTTGCTGACCAAAGGTCTCACATTTGTTTGCTTCAAAAGAAGAATGTTTTTGAGAACATTTTTATGTTCTCATTATGCTCACTATAAATCACCAGACTGCAATTTTTTAAGTTTAAAGGCTGACAAGTTGGGACTTTGAAGTTGTCACCAAACTATTTCTCCACTGGACTCTTACTCATGATGGTTCAGAGTGTTAGTGTCTGCACAGGAGTAGTCTCTGTGCTGATGAAAATGTCATTACTTCATAAAACTGAAGTATTGCCCTGCTCTGCTTCCCTGGTATTGGTCCCATGGACCCACCAGACTGAATCTCTCTAGAGCTTCTGGAGGCATGTCTTGAATCCTTCCCACAAGATCACTGAAGTACATCCCACAAGGTGAAAGAAATGAAATTCCTTTCTGTACAGCAGAGAGGGAGCAGAGGAATCAAGAATCAACAGCAAATACTAGTTCCTCTGATGACTCTGGATAAGCATGGGAACTTGTTCTGAAGGACTTGCAGAAAAATTGGGCAATTGGGGTGTTGGTGTCCAGTTCTTCCATGTCATATTCAGGGCATATTCCACAACTTTGGTTTCAGGGCTGTGTTATAAACTATGAGAGATTTATATTCATTAAACACTCCCCCTCAAAGACAGCAAAGCTGGCAATCTTGTCTTGTGACTGACACTGGCAATGGTTTCATTAGCTGAAAAGAAAATCTAGCTACAAAAGCCAGCTCTCAGACATCATTCTTGCTTCTAGGTTTAGGTGGGCTTTGAAAAGGAGAACCTTTACTTTCTGAACTACTAGGAGAGATCAATATCCCTGGTTAACATTTGAAGGAGTCATTTGAAATAGAAAGATGTAAAGAAGTGATTAGTGTTTCCATGGAAAAAAAATATGATTGCATTTTCATTTCACTTACAGTCAAGACTAGCAACTATTATTTATCCATAGCTCTAATTTGTGTCCTGTATATACCAAGCCTGTTTCACACATTATAAACCTAAAATAGTTGCAGAATATTAAATATTTAACTTTCTTGTTTTCTTTTCTAATTTAGCTTTTTTAATGATAAGAGATGGCTTTTCAAGCTTAAATTAAATGTTTTCATATTAGGTTTGTGTTTTTACATCTTGGAATTTGGCTTTGGATATTAAAATGATTACTGAAATATGAAAACCTAATTTGTGAGGGGTTTAAAATATATTTTAGTACACAGAGACTAAAATGCCAGGGAGACCTTCTAACAACCTTACACTACCTAAAGGGGGCCTACAAGAAGGCTGGGTCTGATCTTTGGTTTTAACCATAAAAGACAAAATTTTTTAAAAAGTAAAAAAATCTAAATCTGTTAAATATATGATTGGCATATTTTCATAGCTCTAAAAATGGCTGCATATTCAAGAGTCTTCTCCTTGCCTGTTAATAGCTAAAATGTATCAGCAGGAACATGAAAAATTTCATTGGTGGCTATCCAGGTTATCCTGAATTTTCTTCTCCCTGCTGTAGATACATCTATATACTTGAGCACGTGTGTCACAGCATCTGGTTGGTTAAAGAAGATACTCACGTGTGCTATTTCATATACTCATGTTCTGATGCTTGTTTTGTTGTTCAAATATATCAAATATCAGAAAAATAGTTACAGACAAATAGGTGAGTGATTTGAAAGCGTGTTCTTCCTAGGCAACTGTTTAATCAATAAACATTGGCATGACCTTGGATGAAAATCTTGGCTGAAATCAGTCTCAGCTGATGGATAAAAAGGAGGCTTTCAGGAAGCCGTGGAAATATGTAACATGGAGGGAAGCCCCAGAAATTAATTCAAAATTAAGTACATGAAATGCCATTCTGAGCAGAGAAATATTTTTTCCTGGCTGCTGCTGTACTGTTGTCAGTCATAAGGCTGACAAAGTAACCACTCTCCCTGTGATTAACCAGCACTGAACACACACTTGACACATCCGAGATTTGTATCTGCTCAGGGGAGGATGGGGGTAATGTGAGCCTCATGTTCTCACTCTGACTGTGGCTGGCTATTGGCAAGCACTGATCCTTACAGGATCTCAGGCTGACATGCTCCAATACTATTAATCTGATTCATCTGTGTTTGCCTTTCATAGACACTCAAATGTATCCTGAGGAAGAAGGGCATGTGGTTTTTTTTGAAAAGCAGAATATACTAGCCTGAGGGATGATCTATTTTGATAGAGATGCCTTTATTTGCCATACCAAAAAAGAAAATTATTTACTGTATCAGGCCAAAAATACTTTGCATTTCCAGCCTTTCCCAGTAAAATATTATGTTTAATGCTCTCACTACTTTTGAAGGCATGGTCAATAAAGCTGCTTCTTGACAAGTTCTTGACTCTTAAAGCTGTTATTTTTTGGCCGGGATCTGCAAAATAAGATAATAAATGTGCTAATAACAAAGTCCTGATGTATAATTCTTGAAATAAATGTACATGTTTCAAATTGTTTAAGTGAATTGGTTAACACTACTTTTGTACAGTGATTTGGGCACTTAGATGCCAAATTCCATTGGTTTATCATTGAAATTCAGGTACAGGAACCTGTCCCTTCTGGTTTTTACATCGCTCAACTCTGCTAGATGTAGAGTAGTGCAGAATCTGAGGCATCTGAAGGAGTTGATCTCAAAAAGATGGGATAAGGGAGATAGAGAGGTCCTTAAGCAAGTGATCTTCAAAAAGTTACTGGAAATTTGTTAGAGTAGTCAGAGGTACAGAAGCTGCCAAATGTCCCAAGCTTGTGATTTGGGTCTGCTTAGCTTTCCCCATCCTCCAGTCTCCTCCTGGTCTCTGCTGTGCTGATTGCCCTTTGCTCTTTCACAGATGTGCCTTTCCTCCTCCCAGATCCCCTTACTTAGATCACAGACCACCTCATAAGAGGAACTTATAGAAAACATTCATTTACTGGGTAAATGATGCTACAATTAATTCTAACATAGTTTACAGAGATATAAATCATTAGAATGTCAGACCTAGCAATTAATTTCATCCAGAATATTAAAGAAGACAACATAAAAGGATGTGATCTAACAGTCAAGCCAAGATCTTGTGTCAGTCAGTATAAGAATACCATCTGCTTTGAAAACAAATATCAAAGATTATTCTTTCTTTCCAACCTCAATTCCACATCATCACTGCTTTGGATCAGGCTGTTCAGGGAAGTGATGGAGTCACTGTCCCTGGAGGTATTTAAGAGACATGTGGATGTGGCATTTAAGGGTGGTATTTAGTGGTGGACTTGGAAGTGTTAGGTAAATGGCTGGACTTAAGGGTCCTTTCAGTCCAAACGATTCTCTGATTTCTTACTTTCTCTTCCAGGACTACTTTTTTTTTTTTTTTTTTAGTATTTCACTCTTTATAGGAATAACATTCTGTAGTACAGGACAGATGTGAAGACGTGAAGGAGAGGTACAATGTCCAGCACTAGCAGTGAGAATACAGTGTCACCATAAAAGCCCAAGGGATCATAGAAGTTGTGACCATAACAAAAAGGAATATCAATAAGTACATTGAGTTCTCTAGATTATTTAGCAATGCTGCCACAAAAATAGCTTTCTCATGTCCAAATGTAGTGGATTTTGATTCATTATAAGTAAAGAGTTTCAGGGGCAAGTTGAATGAGTCTGTGTATTAACTACACAATATCTTCTCTGCTCCCTGATTTCTCATAATGCAGCTGAACTTGTCTTTCAGCTATTTGGCATCTTTTTGTCTCATTATCTACTCCTGCTGGCAGAATAACAACAGAGCTAAAATCAGTGCTGTAGCAATCCAAGAACTAAAGACACGTGATCTCAGCTCAGCCTAGAGCATGGGGAATAAAGCATTACTCAAAGCCAGTGTCCTGGTGAGTGACAGGATAAACCTGTGGCATGAAGTCAGTTCACTGGACTGCATCATAATTTACTTTGCCCTTTCAGCAGGAACACTGCTGGCCACCTTAGAGCATAGTGTATGCTGCATTCATCAAAAGGAGACTTATTCAGCTACCTTTTCTAGAAATCATGGCCCACCTAAAGCAATCATGATTTATTTGTCTTCACAAATCCTTCTACTGACTTAGCTCCAGCATGAGGTTCAGAAGCTCATCTGTTTAACCCTGCTGACCACACTGCAGCTCCTGTTGTGTTAAAAATTCACTCTGTGTGTATCATCTGAAGAGCCTCTGCCAAGATGCAGACCAGAGCCAAGGGGAATGCACAAGTTGCTTGCTGCCATTTCATTTCTCAGGTACCATCCCTTCCCATCTTGCAGAATACTTCTGAGCTGTACAAGGCAATGTACCAGGGCAAATTTTTCTTCACTAGATGCTAGAATTATAGACAGAAGAAACCACAGTTATCTCCAATGGGCTGAGTCACGAGAGACCCATGCAGTGTGTCAGTAATGTATAAGAAAGATGACCAGCACGTTATTTCTGTGAACTGCAAAAGTTGTGAGAGAAAACATTAAGCAATCAATTTTTATTTCCTTAGCAATGTCTTCAGGACAATAACAGAGATAAGTCCATATCTCTGTATAAAACTATCAACCTTGATCTCAGTCATTTGATGATTGAGTGGTTTCAATCATTTAGTGACATACTAAATATGTAGAAATGTAGTCATAGAAAAATAAAGAGAAGTAAAACATCAATACACTAAATCTATAGTAAACATGAGGTGTAATAGTCTCAACTATGATAATTTTAGCTTTTTCTAAAATGATCTATTACTGTAGATTTTAGAAAGAAATGTACTGGAAAAATAAACTTAGTTTTCATTTTGAGACAGTAATTCCATATAACCAAGGGAATTATGCACTCCACTCACTGTAAATACTTTTAGCATAAATTTTTGTCTTAAATTTTGAATAATTTCACATAATTACTCTTTTCTCAGTATAACTGTAATATCATGATTTTTTACATATGGATTATTAATCTTGGAGTGTTCGTGGGTCATTTTGAAGGAACTCACTAAATATAGTGAAAACATGCATACATCTTTTAGGAATACAAAAGAATCTGGATATTTTAAGTATCTGTGCATTGGTAAACCTGCTATACCTTCCTGCTACAAGTGTAAGCAAAGACTAGCATGGGATGTAAGATGCCAGAATTCAAATGGTGTGAATGAACTGCAAATAGGACAGAATAATTCCAGTTTTATCTGCAGCTACTGTGGTAATAATGGGTTTGGGATGCTAAAATTAAGTTCATTTCCTTGTGTTTAAATTCAGCTTCCTTTTCCCAGACTAATCCCAGACTTGAATAAGAAATATAATTTTTCTCCACCAATTCGGTAAAATGTCTCTATCCCATCAGTCTGTGACTGGCAGAAGATTTTTTAATGGCCAAAAGCAGTATGACAACAATCCTACTGTTCACTTATTAATTGCAGATAGTTGAAAGAAGGGGAAATATGTTTTTCTTTTCTGTGTCAGCCACTGTAGCTCATGAGAGATGGGGTCTGTTTCCTGCTTGCTCCTGATGTTATTGCATTGAATCATCCTTTCATTCTGACTTCCCAAGCTTTACAAGATTAACTTATTTTATGAGTACTACTTAATGTAGCAAACATGATGAGCATTTATCAGTGAACTTTTTTCAGAAGTCCTGTCTGCATCATTCCAGATATGTTTTATCAGGATTTTTCTACTAGAGATCAATTACAATTAAGAAGAAAAGTTTTTTACATTTTGAAAAAAGAAAGCAAAATCTTTTTTTTTTTACAGTCAAACACTTTTATGTGAGGAAAAAGTATATGAATTTAAATATACTCTTTTATATTTATTTGAAATTTTTGTCCTTTTAGTGACATATTTCACTCCAGTTTATTTCCAGGTGTTTTGACTTCATTTTAGTAATTTTTTTTTTACAGCATGCCAAGTTCTGATGATCATATAGCATCAGACAGATCTTTGGATATGTTTCACTGGTGGCTTCAATTAAAAAAAAATTATGACTGTAATATTTCTATAATCTTTTAAAACATTGTTAAAATTATTTTCTATATACTTAGGTTAGGGTAGGCAGTGATATATTGTGTTATGAAAAACTGAAACTATAGGCCAGTCCTGTAATCCTCATGATTTATAAACCTGATATGGTAAAAGTATAGAAGGAGTCAAACAAGGAAGCACCTGGAAATTATCTTGACCAACCTACTACCCCAGATCACAGAATCACAGAATCATAGAAGGTGAGGTGGGAAGGTACCACAGTGAGTCCTGTCGTCCAACCCCGCTTCTCAAGTAGGGTCATCCTAGAGCACATCACACAGGATTGTGTCCAGAAAGGTCTTGAATGTCTCCAGTGAGGGAGACTCAACCAGCTCTCTGGACAATCTGTTTCAGTGCACAATCACTGCACTGTAAATAAGTTCAAGTGGAAGTTCCTGTGCATCAATTCTGCCCATTGACTCTTGTCTTATCACATGGCACCACCAAGAAGAGCCTGGATCCACCCTCTTGACACCTTCCTTTCAGGTACTGATAGACAGTGATAAGGTCCCCTTTCAGTTGCTTCTTCTCAAGACTGAACAGGTCTCACTGTTTCCTCTCTATCTTCATATCAGAGATGCTCCAGTCCTTTAATAATTTTTGTCACCCTTTTCTGGACCTGCTCCAGGAACTCCCTGTCTCTCTTGCACTGAGGAGCCCAGAACTGGGCACAGCACTCCAGATGTGCCTCTCTAGGGTCGAGCAGAGGGACAGGATCACCTCCCTCAACCTGCTGGCAAATGGACAGCTTGTTTTCCATTGGGACCCCCAGGTCCTTCTCCACTGAGCTGTTTCCCAGCAGGTCATCCCCTGTCTCGTATTGGCCCATGGGGTTGTTCCTCCCCAGGTGCAGGACCCTGCACCTCCCTTTGTTGAATTTCAGAAGATTCTTCTCTGCCCATCTCTCCAGCCTGTCAAGGACCTTCTGAAGAGCTCACAGCACTCTGGGGTATTGGCCACTCCCAGCTTTGTGCCATCAGTGAACTTGCTGAGGAGACATCTGCCCCTTCATCCAAGTCATGGGTGAATAAGTTAAACAATACAGGGCCCACTATTGCTCCTTGAGGGACACCACTAGTGACAGGCCTCCAACCACACAGCACGCCCCGGACAACCACACTCTGGGATATGTAGTTCAGCCAGTTGCCAATCCATCTCACTGTTAACTCATCTAACCCACACTTTCCTAGTTTGCCTATGAGGATGATGTGACACTGTTAAAAGCTTTGCTAAAGCTGAGGTAGACAATACTCAGTCTGTCCTTTCATCCACCCAGGCTGTTGTTTTGTTGCAGAAGGCAATCAGGTTGGTCAAGCTTGATTTGCCTTTAGTCAATCTCTGCTGACTAATTCTGATCACCTTCTTGTCATTCATATAGATGACCTCCAGAATGAGGTGTTCCATCACCTTCCCAGGGATTGAGGTGAGGCTGACTGGTCCATAGCTCTTACCCTTTTTTGGAGACCAGGATGGCATTCACTTTCTTCCAGTCCTCAAGCACCTGATTGCCACAACCTTTGTCAGATGATTGTGAGAGCCTTGCTATGGGGCTCGCCAGCCCTCTCAGCACTCATGGCCCATATTGAGGTCAGATCCAAGTTCAAAGTTAGATCAGTTGAAGCTCACATTGAAAGGCATTGCTCTTCTCAGTCCTCAGTCTAATATTCCCCCACTTTTCTGTATTCTATAGTGACCTGGTTTTTACTGTGACATTGGAAACTCCTGACTGAGCAACTGACAGAATATGACAAGAATGACCCTGGCAGTGTTCTAGCTTTTCCATCTATACGCTTGATTTGTGATTCTTCCATCTTAGGTATCGTCAAGGCTTGATTCATTCAGTCTGAAAAAAGTTGAGTCTAAATTATGTGGTATTATTTTCTCCGTATTTAAAAAAATCATATTGGCAAATGAACAAATCTCAGCTTAGAGACAGATTGACACCAAATGTTATCTATGTTGGTTGTCTGTGGGCTTTATGCTTACAGGTAGATAAAAGCAAGCTATGCTCTGGGAATTGGGTTTACAGCAGGAAGGACATTCAGTTTCTTCTGCCTGTGTATGGCTGTGTTTAGATTAAAAAGACCTCACTGAGATAAAACATGAATTTTTTACCAGTGCAAACAGAAGAAAAATCAGCCTCTTGGTAATTGTTTTTCATGCTGGAATATGTTATTTATTTCATATTCATCCTCTTTTCTGTAAAGAAGTGGCTTTAGTGACCGCCAAAAGGCTTAGGACAGATTAGATACAGACTTGTGACACAAAACATTTATTTTCAACTGAGATTCAAAATGTTCTATGCAGCAGACATTAAAATAACTCAAAATGTTGTCTCTGTCTTTGATGTATGAAGCCTGAAGAAATGTGGCTGCCAGCTTTATCTGATTACTGAATCTTTATAGTCTGATACATTCTAGGATGCAGAGTTCAAGAGATGTTTGCATTAGCGTGTATAGGTAACCTAGGAATTGTCAGACTTAAGCAGACCAGTTACCAATTATTCTTTCTCCAAGAATGAGCTCCTTAAGGGAAAGGCTCCAGAGGTCATTGGTAGGGAAAGACATGCATACTGCGTGGGACTCACTCTGCAGTCTTGCTGCATATAAGAAAGTTAGTTGTCCATTTAAGAGTTATACTGTAAATGAAGAAATTACTTTGAAATATTGCTAAGTTATTTAATTGCAAAAATTCCTGTAATAATTTTTTTAATATCTAAATGACACATCAGAGAGGAAAAATGTTTCATTTTTTCAAATTTTCTAAATGTAGAAGACTGTCTATCCATTTCTCATGTATTTCCTTCTTATCCTTCTTAAACTAATGAGAAGCAGCTGCAGTTTAGGGATACTGAGCCTAATGCAGAACTTTGATGACATAGATGCAACTCTTTATTAATTTAATAGGTTATTTGGTTGCTTCTTTACCGTCTTATTCAAGTCCAGTTAATCGAAGTGGCTAAAAGGAAGGAAGTTTGGACTTGAAGATTTAAACAATCTCGATTTCTTCTTTTTTCCTACTATATTTCCCTCTCTTTCTCTTATACATATATATCATTTTATACAGTATTTCCCAGGATTCAGGGGGAAAGATTTGTTGTGATGAAAGGTGCTATAGAGATGCTCAGATTTAAATTAACTGTCTCTAGTTTTTCATTCATTGATTTTTCTTCATTCATTTCTCCAAAACCCTAAAATAACATTTTCAAAAGTATTTGAAACATCACAGACAAAAACCAACTTAATTGAACTTTTCAAATTTTCTTCACCTATCAGGCCTGTTTCCCCCTCCCCAAGTTCTTGAATATTTCTCTTTTTTTCATTATTTTCATTTCCCAGTCTCATCTTTTACCTGAGATCACTTCCCCTTGATTCTCAATATTGTATTAAACAACCAAGTCCTTGTATTTTATATTAAAATATATATTAGTATTTGATTGTAGAGGGAACAAGCTACAAATTGACCTTTATTTTTTGTTTCTGGATGACCAGAAAACCTCTTGATTTATTAAAACCTAATAAATTTTTATAACAACTGTCATGTGAAACTCTGCCTTGCCTGTTTCAGCAGCCTCTTTCCTCACAGCTTCCATGCTCAGTTTTAGGGGAGAGAGACTTGAAAAAAAGTTTTGCAATCCTCTATAAAAGAAGTGGTTTTACTCTTCTTGGCTACACTTGGAATCTGAAAGTCTGAGATAACAGTCCACCTTTTCCTATTCTAGGAACATTCTCTGTCCTAAAAAAATTTAATTTCCAATGTAAATGACACATTCTGTTTTGGTTCACTGCTAGACAGCTGAGGCCAGGCAGATGAGGCACGTCTAAAGAGAAGGTAAGACATAATTTTGTTACAAACTGGTAAAAGTCAGGCTTGTTAAGCAGCCAATTTATTGGTTTTGTTCTCCTCAAAATCATTAGACGAAAATTTTGTGTAATTATTGCAAATAAGCTCACAAACATTGTGCACTTTGATTTGCACAGAAGTTTTGAAAAAGCCACCTCTTATTTGATAATAGACTTGCAAAGTTTACTTCCTTGGTCTTCTTCAGAGAAGTGTCATTTACTGCTTTGCAAAGGTTTAGAAATTGGATTTCTGCTTAATGGTCAAGCTCCTAGACACTATTACAGCATAAATAAACAGTGACAAAAGAGTTTCTTTCTGGCATGCTTTGTATTAATATAAACCTTTTGAAGAGAAGGCAATTATTTTCTTTCACCATCAAAAGCTATTTCAACCATGGTAGTCCAATTGTGAGAATTTGCTGGGTTTTTTATTAATTGTCTTTCATCTTTCTGAACGCCATTTATAAAAGGCCCATAAGTATTAAATTAAAAGAAATCATTATTGTAAATTAGACCTGAAAAAAGAATGCACTCTGACATCTCGGAGAAAGAATCTGGTTTTACCCCTGAATGTCAATAACTTTTCCTTATTGTGAAAACTGTGATACAGGTTATTAAATCAGTGAGATGTTTAAGAAGACTAGAAATGAGACACTAATATAATTGTAAAATCAGAACTACCTTTGGATTAAGAGAATGTTTTTTGTTTAATTCTGACCTTAGAAATTCACTCAATAATAAATTTTAAAACTGTTGCATTCATGAAGAGAAGAAATCTACTTAGGATAAGTTAGCTATTTTTTCCTTTTTTCATGCTTTCTTTAGCTCTGAATATCCATAATGAACAAGATCTGGTTTTAAGCAGGAAAGTAGAAATTACAACAGATACACATTATGTGTCCTACACTTAGCAAACGGCAACTTTATTCTGGGAATAATGTCAATCAAATGTCTACTAAGATGCCTGGAAATTAGAATACTCCCACTACAGTTCTGTGTTCATTAGCACCAGCAAACACATGAACTGATGCTTCTTGGGCAGTGCCAAGCATGGATACAATAAAGGGGAGTTTAAAAATGCTCCCCAAGCAATAATAACTTAGTATATTGAAGTCAAGCTAAAATTTCATAGCAACAACCAGGGACTTGCAGGGTTCCTTGTATTCCCTCTTTCCCCTGCTTAACCTTAAGGTCCTAATTCACTATGTTTGGTTTGAGAGAATTTCTAACAACTGTTCTCTGGGATATTTTTCTCATGGGAAAACTGTTATGTCACTCCTCCCCAGCCTTGCTCCTCAGGAAGATTTGAACTGAATTGGTCCAGATCTCCTTGAAAGATTTTGGTTTGAATTTGCTATCCTGGTACCTCAAAATGTAAGCAACTGAAGGGAGGAATGTATGACAAGAAGTCTCACTGAAGCCTAATGACAGATAACACTGAAAATCCAGCCTAAAGTGGCACAAAACCAAAGCCAACTCAAATATACTTTAAATGAGGTTCATTTGCAATTTTTGCTTCCTTCCTTTCTTTCATTCTTTTAGGTTTTGTTTTGGTTTTCGTTTTTATAAATGATTTAAATCTAAATCATACCTATTTAAAGAAGTTCTGCTTTTAATGTATGGGGAGATGAATATGATTTTGGCTAAAACCTAGGAACAGTTTATATGTAACCTTAGTTGTTGAGCATCTGGGATTGATCGCACTGAACCTGTGTTAAAAAGAACACATTTGATGAATCCCAGATGTTTTAATATGGCACTCTCTCCCCAACTAACTGGATCAGGATGAGAAACAAATAAAAGATAAAAGTTTTAAAATTAAAGACCTAAGCAGTCTTAAATGTAGGCAACTTGAAGGTAATGGAGATGGGGGCATTGTGTCCAAGTAAGTGGACACAAGTCCAAGCAAGTACATCTCTCTATTTTCTTTATTTGGTTATTTTTGAGGGCTGAAATCTCATATGATCATAGAACTACCAGAAAATTATTCATCTTGACAGTGAAGATGGTGTTTGCATTCACTTCTCTTGTTGGTACCTGTGCTTCAGCCTTGTTTCATTCTACAGATGGGCTATGTTAATGATTTTCTAGCAAACTTTAAAGACAAACTAATGCACATAACTTCAAGGATAAGAAAAGCAAGTCAGAAGTGGCAGTCAGATAAAAGGCTGGTAAGCTTTTTCTAATTTCTATGTAGCTTAATAAGAGATAGACCAGGTAATTGATTTAAAAGCACACAGTTTGTTAACATTTTCCTATAGCTGACACACACAAACATAGTCCCATCTTTGAATGTCTCATTTTTCTCTTTTGGGCTATTTTCTCATCCTTGGTTTTGATTAAGTCAGGTGTAAAGTATATTGTTCATCATAAAATAATCTGGCACTTAATCTTTTCTTCTTTCCTCCTTCCAAACCATTTAAATTGTGAGAAATATGTTTATACAATAAAAAGTTTGCTATTAGTGGAGCTTGGAGAGTTGTCCATAGTTTTTGCTACTACAAGGAACATGGAGGGGGCAAGGCTTTTTTGCTTCCTTGTGGTAGCTGATCAGCAAAGGCATAATTCTCACCTTCCCAAAGTGCTGTGAAGACATAAACAACCAATACTTATGCTTTGAGGCCTGTGATTAGGCCAAGAAGAATCAGAAAAGGAAAAAGGTAATAGCATTTTCTAAATGTTTTCAATTAAGCCAAATGGAACATAAGATCTACTGAAATAAATGGACATTTCCCATTGTTTGTGTTTGAAAGAATAATTTTAGCTGGAATGTTAAGTAATTTTCATCCTCCAGTGTGGGGTTCTAAGCAGAGGCAGGACAGATTTTCTGTTCCTTTTCACTGGTGGTAGTGTGGCTTGAGATGCAATGTGGGAATCTGTCAAATCTTTTATCAGAGTGACTTTGTGGTGGATTCACCTTGGCTGGATGTCAGGTGCCCACAGAGCTGCCCTATCACACCCCTTCTAAGCAGGACAAGTGGGGAGAAAGTAAGATGGGAAAATCTCCTAGGTCAAAGTTATGCCACTCAAATAAAGCAAAAGTAAAGGTCACACACATTGAAGCAGAGAGACACAAAAGATTTTATTCTCTGCTTCCTACCAGCAAGACACGTCCAAACCATTCCTGTGGAAGTTTCAATATACACAGAGGTTGGTCAGGAAAGTAAGTAGTAAATAAGGAACGTTCCAACTTCGTTATCCTTTTCCCTAGGTTCTATTGCTGAGAATACTCTAAAGATTTTGCCCACCTGCAGCCTGCTGGTGGGGGGTGAATGCTGGAAAGAGGGCCTTGGTGCTGTGTCAGTTCTGCTCAGCACCACCCAAACACATTCCTCATTACCAATGCAGAGCACAGAGCTGTGAGAGCTGCTGTGGAGAAAACCAGCTGCATCCCAGCCCCAGCACAAACCTATAGCTGATTTTGTTTGCCCCACTCTTATATGAGTGGAGGAGGAAATTGCCCTCTATTGTTCAGGAAATCCTGGGCATTAAAATCTTGATCATCCATACAGCTTTTATTTTATTTATTTTCTTTTGTGCTTAGTGGAACCCTTTTTGTTAGTTTTATTTATAGCCAGAAGTAATGTGTATACTGTCCTCTAAGTGTGTGCATGTGTGCACACATTTGCTACCCCGTGGAGTACTGAAGAGAGATTGTTAACAACATGAGTATGTCTCACTGGAAAAGTATGTGCTGCATTATGGAGAAATAAAGTGTTTCATTTTCGTGAATGGGAATCCACTGCAAACCTGTACCTACAGAAATGAAAGCAAGTGCCTTTACAGGGCACTTAGTCTTGTTTTGAGACAAAATAATTAATTTTGGAACTTGTGACTTAAAAAAGAAAAAACATTTAAATGTCTAAATTATTGAATTGTACTTTTCCCACCTAAAATATCAAAGTATATCTAGTCAAGACAACTCCTAAAGTAAATGTTATTAATTCATGATGGATAAAATTATTAAATCATTAAATGATTTAAATTGGATTGAAAAACATTGAAAGAACACATTTCAAACTACATTAAAGACTTGATCAACATTCCAGAAAATTTAAAACTAATATATTAAAAACACATAAATCAACAGTGACAACACAAATCCAACATGAAGACAGACTTTATGTGATATAATATTACAAATACTTTTACTTTAGAAGAACCATTAATTATTTAATCAGAATTGATAAAAGGAAAATAAGCCAGAGATAAGGCTCTTACTTTGAACTACTCTTGACCTCTTTTTAGTTGTCTTATCAGAGTAAATGATCTTTTACTGTTTAGCATAGGATGGCTTAGGTGCAACAAAGTTCAGTCTGATAACTTATTTTTTGGAAAAAGTGCTGTTTCTTAGGGGGAAAAAAAAGCTGTGCTTGAGTTCCTGTAAGCATGGCTGTGATGGGTTGGACTAAAGATTCTTCTAGAATGAGATCCTGTCTCTGAAAGTGCCAGTAGCAGTAGTTTCAGAAAATAGGAATAAAAATTGAATGAGTATAACATGGTAGCCCCCATGGCAAATCCTTCCAGATGCTGGCAATCTGTGATTTAGGCAACCCTGAGCCAGAGGTTGCAACCTTTCATTCACATTTCATAGCACTCCATGAACTTACTTATGATTGTACCTAATAGCTTTTTTAACCATTTCTACTTCTGGCATCCTGCACACCTCATGGCAATGAGCTCCACAGATTAAGTAGAAAGCTGTGAACAGCTGTATCTTCAATTTGTTTCAATCTTAATCCTTGATTACACTTCTTTATTCTTCTAATATGAGGCCTAGTAAGTACTCACCACCTTCTCATTGCTTCTGCTTTTTCTTTATCTCTAGCTATAAATCTTCTCAGTTGTCTTTCTCTTTGCTGAGTTCTTGAGGTTTTAACTGAACTCTCCTTCAAAAAGGGTCATTCTGAATCTGTCTCTTGAAAATGTCTTAATCCACCTACCTTTCAGAACTGAATTGTTGAAATTAGGGTCTTTTTTACTTATGATTCCTGAAGTGACTGGTGCACACATGTACCAAGACAGAGCATAACTTTTTATCTGCCAAGATTAAAAGAAAGCTCCAAAAACTAGCATGGCATTTAACTTTAAAAGGGTCTGTTGGTGTTAGAAGCCAACTACAGTCTCCAAACCACTGAAGACAAGTTGATCTAAGGGCAAATTTTGGCCCTAAAATTGCATTGCATGAAGTAAGTGCTATTGGGAGCAATTAACAATTCACCATCTGCCAATAAATACATGGATATTTTCTGCTGGAAGAATGCAGAGTGAGTGATATATTAGGTACCATTTTGTAATGACAACCATTGTACCAAAGTGAAAGTTTTAAAACACTCAAGTGGTCTTTCAGAAACTAAATCTTATGCCCTTTGTGTCATCAGATCAAATATATGACACACAGAGGAAAAACTGGGACACATCAAAAATGTTTGTAGTGCAAATACAGTCAAACAAAAATAAACATGAAGAAAACAAGGTTGCATAATACACAACTTCAGTTTTAAGGACTTATATTCATGGAGATTTTGTAATTAGAATGGTGTTAAGAATTGGAATTTTTCACCTTAGAGAAGTTTCAGTTGAAGTTCAATTCATAAAGAATAAGAATATATTTAAACAGGAATCCTAGCAGGCATTTTACAGTTGTGTGTTACCACTAAAGAGCCCCATAGCTTTATTAATGAACATCAGTAACATTTAGCCAGAAAGTTTAGTTCTGTC
Source organism: Alaudala cheleensis (assembly GCA_013398995.1). Classification (NCBI taxonomy): domain Eukaryota; kingdom Metazoa; phylum Chordata; class Aves; order Passeriformes; family Alaudidae; genus Alaudala; species Alaudala cheleensis. Next base: position 106,638 of record VWYE01000379.1, on the reverse strand, counting down.
TTGAGAGGAAAGAAAACAATGCTTTTCTGATTTGTTAGCTCAACCAAGGCTGATTCACCAGGTCCAAATGCAAACATAGGTTACCACACCTGTGAAGAGTGGCCTCCTACACAGCCCCATGACTTCTTGAAGGCATATTGTAACAGAAACTTGCTATGAAAAAGAATGATTTTTAAATTTCCAGAGATAAATTTTATGAACTTTGAGAATTTCTCATTATTCCTCAGCTTTTCTCATATTATTTTCATATTACTGCTGTACTACTTGTGTATATCACATTACATTAGCATAATGTTCTTATACATGCCAATAAATACTCAACGTCTCATATTGCCTATTATTAAGTATTGACATTTTATTTTAAATTTATTTTTTCTACTAATGAGTTCCATCCTTTTTGTTTTAAATTTTTCTATTACACTACAGCCATCCACCTGTGAAATGGAGCTCCTTTTATAGAATACATAGAAACAGTACTCAGCCTGTAATCTTCTCCTTGACAAACAGGCTATTTATCAATCCTTTGTAATAAATTTCAAACAACTTGTTATAATTTTCAAACAACTAATTACCCTCTGAATTTTTTAGAACTCATTTAATATTCCAATGTTTTTAGGGGGTTACATAAACTACATATACTAAACCTGGATCTCTTTGTAAACTGCAGAGGAAAAAAATACTAGTTTGTACCTAGTCCTTCTTAATATTTCACTTTAAATTAAAGATAAAGACTGTATTAACATCTTCAGTCAAGGAAAATCTTCAAAAATTTACAGTGAACTGACTGTGCTTATCAAGGTCACTATAGCCTTTACTATTTAAACAAGTCATCAATATTGTTGTAACTATAACCTACTTTTTTAGTTCCAGTGAGTAAATTTCTAATTTTGCCAGTAATTGATTTGCATCCCATAGGTTGTCTCTCATCTGTAGGGTAATCCACATTAGTCTACTGCTTTATTTCTCACCTAAACAAGGAATTATATGTAACTGAACTCTGTGGTGATTTTATCTTTCTTCATTTATGATAATTTTTAAGCTCAAGACCAAGAAACCTTCAAAAAAGCATTTAACACAACTTCCTCTTCTACGCCAGTAACAAACCCCAATTTACATTCACATACACTCAGGATTTAATCCATTCAAAATGTATCATTTGTAACACTCTGATTTCTGAAATGAAACCACAATGGTATAATAATTCAAGTATTTAAGAGCACATTCAATATACTATGTAATTAATATTCTGTCTGTGGACCAAAGGGATTATGCAATGCTAATGTGACTACTTCTACAAGCCCATGCTGACTATTGTTCATTTTACTGACTCCCCCTTGATTCTTTATTAATTGATTACCATACCATCATTTATCAAAGTTATGATGACAGGTCTATGAATTATTCAGATTTTTTCATATCTCAATTTTGGCTTGACATTAGCTTAGTTTGGATTTTTTTCAGTATTCCCTGGTTTACTAAAAATAAATGAGATAGCTCCTGAGCCATAGTTTTTAAATCTCTTGGACACAGTTTATTGGAGCCAGTAATATAAAAATACCTAAAATTTAGTGATTACCTTATGATATCTGGCTAAACTTCCACTAGAAAGCACTTGTGTAACATTATGTAATGTAATCCTATTTTTTTATCCTAAAGATAAATAATAATTGCAATAACACTTTCAAATGTTCTACATTATCATTCAATCCAATATTACTATTGTAATTTTCCTTGTTTCTAGCACCAAATGGAAATTCTTCAGAGTTTGATTTTACTTTGCCTGGCTAATAGTTTTCCTTTCTTTTTTTTCATTTCATTTCAAAATTATGTTTTATTTTTCAATTCAGAGATCACAAAGATATACAGGTTTCACTAAGAATCATTGCTTCTAATTCCTATCTCATAATTAATATACACTGCTATAAAATTAAATTTAGATTATTAAATTTCTTCTCTAGACCAGGTGGTTATGCTTATGATTTGGATTTTTTGATCACCATGGAATATTTTTCCAGGCTTTGGTTTCTGAGGAATTCAGCAAAATTTTCTTAAGTATTTTCAGATACCAATCATAGTTTTCTGTTTAAATTTTCTTTTAGATTATTTGACTCATATTAATTTCACCTTTGAGAATTTAGTCTCTTATGACATTATATATTTACTTATATGAAGCAATTTGTTTCAATTCATTCATAATATTTTAAATCTATGTATCTAACAAATTTTGACCTTGTGATTAATTGTTTCATATGTGACAAGATGGGAAGTAATAGAATTTCACATATTTTCTGTTATTCATCTACTGAATAAAATTCATCTACCATTTCCAAAGATTGTGACATTTAAATATAGTCAACAGGATAGTACAAGCAGCTTCTCATAATGAATTCCACCATGATAATGTTATATTACCTTCCTTCTCTAGTTCTGTCTTCAGGTGTCATTTGCTGACTGATTAACACTAGCTGTCACCTAAGTGACTATACTCTGTGTATGTATTCAAAGAAAAAAAAGTAATGTGTTTTTCCTTGTCCTTAATAGATTAGAGGTCTTAATTTTAAATATTAGAGTCATGCAAATCTTGTGAAGAAAACTGATTAACACTACAACACTAATTTCACCCTTCCCTATTGCCCTTAGTGTGAAATTTTTCCATCTTATACATTGGTTTGTTTTTTCTGAAAAAGGAGATGATGTTTCTGCTGGGCTGTGAATGTATTCAGATCACATAATTTCCATCTAAACTCAAAACATTCATGCATGCAAGTCTCAAGATTCATATCACCTGTTCTCATTATTCATTAACATATTTTGGGACTATAACACAGAGTTCTTTAAACCAGACTATGAAGTGCTTTGCACTGGGAACCATGTCTAAGTCCTGGTGAAAGATATTTAATTTAAGTCTAAACTGCCACAGGAAAATAGTCCAATAGGTGCCTAAGCTCCCCGCTCCCTTGGATAGAACTGAGGCCAGTGCAAAGCTCACCCTCTTTCATTGCAAAGCATGCACAGAGAAACACAAAGAGAAATGACTGCCTGAAAGCAATGGCCTACTCACAAAAGCATATCCTCAGGAATTTGGAAAACAGGTTTTTAGATTCATTTCTGCCTTAGGTGGTTTGAGTTCACTTTGCTGAACAGCAAGGTACAACTGCCTGTTTAGAATTTTCCAATTTTAATTTTGAAGCTGGCATAGTGCTACCAGAAATGTGGCAATTGAGGAGCCAAATAAAGACTTAAACTAGACCTTGACCCTGTGTTGATGAAGAATAAATGCCAATTTTATTCCCTTGAACACTGGAGTAAGTGGGATTGTCCTTGGTGTTTCATCTTACCTAAAAAGACTCAGGGAAATCATCATAATGTGATGCAAGTGGGGTAATGCTGTTGGAGTTGAGCAACATCGGACTTCTCTGTGCTTGGTCACTAGTTCCACAAATACACAATGAATTGTGTTAGAGTTTTTTCCTCCTGTAGCTATTCCCATTGCTACATTACCCAAAGTTTAGTTTTGAGGCCTCTGTCTCATGGCCTATCCCAAAGAGAAATTGTGGAGAAGCCATCGGCACAGGGGCCTGCTGGGGGCACAGCTGCTGTAATGTGCTGCTGCCCACCCAGCCACAGCTCAGAGCCCTGGGCTAGAGACAGTTTAGACAGAGCCCTGGGCTAGAGACAGTTTAGACAGTGGGGTCCAGGACAAAGAGGCCAAATTGTTGTCCCTTGAATGAGTTCATTTAAAAATTGCAGAGGCAGGCAAAGGCATGTGGATGGGCTGAAGAAGAGCCCCCCAAACTTCCCACCGTGTAAGGCAGTGTGACTGCCAAAGCATGATCACACACAGAAACACGGCCCTGTAGGACAAGCATAAACCACGGGGGCATTCCTCCAGCCAGGGATTCCCACAATATCTCCCAGTCTGTCTGTATTTGTCACAGACATGCTCTCTGACCACAAACAGGATGGTGATACACATCTTACCCTGCTCCCTGTAAGACATAGAAGAATGACATAACGGGGTGTTAAAACCCCAACACAGCTGGGAAAGCATTCTTTCAGAGCAGGCAAGACAACATCACACATACTCCAAGAATTCAATCCAAAGCTCTGGAATAATTCAAGCATGTGTTATGTTTTCCTGGACCCTGAGTGACTCCTAAACTCAAGCACTTTAAGAGATGACAGCACAAACACCTCTGGGGCAAACAAACACTCATGTAAAGACATACTTACAATTTCCCTTTGCCCAAATACACTTTTGGATGGAATCTGAGATAAGAATTTCTGAAGGAGAAGAATGTCAAGGAAAAGTGTCTATCTTTATTCAAATGAGCATTGAAAGATTCTTTTTGTTTGGTATTCCAAAGCTGAGTTTGTGACACCTAAGAAAAGCTGACCTTTGTGATGTAAACCATTGGTGAAAGCCTGTTTCTGAAGGAAAGAACTACATGCAAAGATAGAAGAAAGAAATATAATAAATAAGATGAATATTGAAAACGTTAGCCTGACCAGAGTATAGTGAGGCTATGTATGTGTTAACAAAGAGAGAACACTATTTGGTAATAAAACAATAAGACTAAAATTTATCTGATAAGAAGTCTTTAGGAATGAGAGAAACCCACATCACAGAGAGTATGTAAGATTCATTGCTGTGTTTTGTAAACTTTGCAAGTGAAAGATAAAGAGTGAGACTGATTAGAGCTATATGGCACTTTTATTTTTAACTTTTAACACAATGTATACTGTGTTAAAATATTTGCACCCATTAAATGTGGGCTCACAATTTACCATCTAAGCTGTTCTCACTGAATTCAGCTTACTGAGAAATGCAAACACTGTCATACACATGGTAATTAGGTACAGATGTGATTATTTGACAAATAATCATAACGAATAATTGTCACTTCCTTGTTTATAAACCACTAATTTAAAACATGTGTGTGCTGACCTAACCTCCCAGTACACCCTTTTCTAATGTGGGGAGAGAAGAGGGAGAGAGGTTCAAGCTGTTATCTTTTCTTCAAGAAAACTAACCTTTTGTTCTCTGGTTCTGACTTTCTGCTTCAGAGTTACTTTGCTCAGAAGCACGTTTCCCACTGGCTTCTGTTTTGCAACACTTGTCATGAAAAACCACTTTAGGGGAGAGCAGCAGGAGGACAGAGGCACAAGACATGGTATGTGGTTGATACGGTTCCTTCCAGACATAGCAGTGAAAGTGGTTTACATCATTAGAGCTGCACACTCCCAGACATGAAGGATACACAAGTATCTTCTCAGTCAGAAGAACCATAGCTTAGATTAAGGCAACAACGTAATTGAGAGATATTTCTTGTGTGAGAGAATGAATAATTTCAGAGAGACCCAAACTACCTTCTCACTTTGCACATAAGCAAAGTTTTCAGTTTGTTTATGAACCCAACATGAAGTCAGTAATGGCATTTAATAACACTTCCTTATGTTCATCAGAGACACATGAAATGTGGTTGTTTACATATTAGAAAATAAGAATTTAAATTTGCCCATTTACATCAGTAAAATCAATTAATGATGTTATACCAAGGATAAACAAGCAATGTCATCAGTAATGATTAAAATGGTCTATTTCTAAGGTTGCACATGTCACGTAACAGTGTTTACTTTGAAGTATGTTGTTTATCTGTACTGAAAAATGTTAAACCCACTCTTCAAACAATTTAATTTAAGTTTGCAATCAAGTGCTGGTGCGGAGTCTTTAGGAAAAAAGAGCAAGACTCTTAGTGAATGTTTATGTTAAAAAGTACTGTTTACATTTCAGCTTCCCCTCAGGATCTTTAGTGTAAAGTTTGTAGAAAGCAGACAGCAAAGCTGTATAATTTTATTATAATGAACAATACCATTTAAATTAATTATTATACCTTTCTCTTAGGTCACCATTGTGGAAAATGGAGATAACAGGGGTCTTGTACAATCATAAGTTGTTAACTTCTTGTCTCTTTTTTGTAGATGTTTCCTATAACACGATAGAAACCCAACTTTTGACATCTCTGATGATGCTGCCAAGTTCTACTCTTCACAGTGATATCAGTGCTGCTCTCCATGCAGAGACCCTGGCTATAGCAAGGATGCAGGATGGATGCACCCACACCCCTGGACCCCAGAATACTCTGTCTGGGAAGATATCAGAGCATACCACAGATTCCTCCCTGTCCACAACCCCAGGTTGTTTTTGAAAGGAAACCAATGTACATAGGAAGACAACAAGCACACAGATCTTCTCTTGGAGCTGAGTGAGAATGAAACAGCTCCTGGTGACAAAACAATCAGAACTGGGAAGTGAAACATGAGCCACATCCTCCTGCTCAGCAAGGATTCAACATTGGTTGTAACTGAGCTTCTGTACATCTGAATCTGCTAGAGCAGTAGAGCATGCAGGTAACAAACTTTCCAATGTTAATTAATATTTCTCAATTAATATTATTCTCAACTATGGTTTTAAAAAAATATTTATTCAACTCATACCTTAAAGCAGACTTTAAGAGCAAAACCCATTCAAGATAAGAACTATACTTTTCTCAGTAAAGTCCTTGGTTCTGCTTTTGAATTTATGAGTTGATCAAAATTTTTCTTACTACACTCTGAATGTTAGTGTCCTGAGTCAGAGAGTGCACAGAGAGCGTGCATAGCTAGTGTATCCCAGAAATGGCAGACAACAACTTCCTTGATCAACACATAACCATTTCCAGGACCACAGCACCTCAGATTCATCCACCTCAGGAGAGATTGGGGATCATACACGAGTCTCTTCTCTCAAACAACACGACACTGCATTGGCACCATCTTCCTTCCAATCCTCTTTACAGCAGCCTATCCCACAGACTACCAATTCTCCCATCCCAGCCATTTTCTCTCCCTCATTTTCTTTTGCTTCCACAACTCTGCACTCACTGAGCAGCCCCAGAAGCTCATTTCAGGAGAGGCAGTGGGAGCCCAGCTGGACGTGCCAGCTTGCAGCCTCAGGGGTGGGACTGAGCCAGACTTGCCAATCTAACAGCTGAGGTTCACCCAGTGGCTCTGACCATCCACCACAAATAAACAGCTACTTTGGCTCCCAGGACTGGGAGAAAATCCCAACTACTACACCTGATACTACCAAACCTCTGCTCCCTCCTCTTCTACTTCTTATCAAAGAGAGCAAAAGACTAAAATAAACCCTCTGCTTCAGAGTGATTTGTAGAAACCTTCAGAAGAAATTGTTTGCTTTTCTCTATTAATAATTAAGACAAATCAAGACTAAGAGGCCCTAACTAATATCTCTGACAAACAAAAAGGCTCAGGAAACTCCCAAATAAATTAACTTTACACAATAAGGCTGTTTCTTAAACTTTCAGCTTCAGAACATCACACTTTGTTTTGGTTTGTTGTGTTTTTTCCTCCAGTATAGTATAATCTAAATTTTGTGTGTGTGTGTGAGTGTGTGAGTATTAGCATGAATATTCCAGTTTATTTATCTTGGGAATTAGCCATAGTGATCCAGGGTCTCTATACTCAAATATCTGATATACTAGTGACTGTTTTACAATGACTTGTAACACCTTTGTGATCCTTGGGTCCACTTTATCAAAATTAATACCATGTTTTGATTCCATAATGAATGCACATTTTTAAAAATATGTAAATTAAATGCATACATCTAAAATAGATAATTTGGCCCCACTTTATTCTACTGACAGGGACCCATTTTCTGAATAAAGTACATGATGTTTCCTCAGAGAAATTCCCTATGGAAAAATATGTACACATTTAAAGCTAAATCTGTGTTTTTCTAGATTAGTTCTTAAATAAATGCAAGGAATTAGACTTGATATGGGGAGATCTGGTTCAATATAATTTGATTAAATTAGGAAGAAAAAAGGCCAGAAAACAACCCTTTACTCCAAAATAATTCAGAAGGGAAGCTCTGTTGATGCAACATCTATAGTCCTCAGCTCCCCTTAGTGTCTGATCTCAGCATATTGAGAAATCTGTTATTTTTGTGTATGACTGGGGTCAGAGAAAGAAATTGGCTTCTTTCATGTCCTGAAACAACTGTGGAAAGAAAATTTCCAATACTGAGGTCAACTTCTCCTCACCCTACAAAAGGCAGAACAAGTGGAAGCAAGGATTAACTGACACATATAGTGAGAAATAGATACCTATAGAAGTAGTTTAACATTTTAAAAGGAATGCATTTACTTCTTTTTGTCCACCATCTTAAGAGTATAAATTATGTAAACTCTAGAGTGTCAACAAAAGAAGTGAATTAATTTAGTTTATGAATGTGTCTTTGACTGTGGCACTAGGAATAACTTTTCTATGGGTATATACCAAAAGAGAACCAGGATAACCCAAAAGATGCAGTGAAAATCTGAATTATCACAGCTTTTCTGACTTCACTAAGTAAGCTAGCTTGCTAAGGCACATCAACCTGATGTGAAGCTTTTCTGTGTCCTTGATTAACATGTGTGTAATCAATCCAAACCAAACACAACTCCCATACACCTGCGCTGGCTTTGAGAAAATTACTTGCTGGGGTAGATCTACAGAAAAAGTGCTGCTTGGCACTTGACTCATAATTTTCACTGACTGATGGTGCTGCTTACCCAGACCTGGCTCTCACTTGCTCTCCTCAATCTCTCTAGTTGACTGCTGGAGGTTTGATGAAACACGAGATGTGCCTTGTACCCTCAGTCTCGCTGAAGCACTCAGCAGTTCAAGCTGTCTCTTTCCTGCCCCCTACAATTTGTCTGCAGGTTTCTGTCAGAAAACAAAGCAAAATACATCACCACTGCAAAGGGAAAAAAAAAAAAGAAAATAAAAAAGAGAGAGAGAGAGAAAAGTAAAACCACAAAACCCCCCAAAAAACCTCCAAAACCCAACGCACAATTAATCATACTAAAGGCTCAGTGTATGTGGTTACCTTGTTATAAAAGTCTTAGCACCTTACATTTCAACAGCTCCTTCATTGCAAGTCCCCTGTGTGCAACTTGTTTCTTGAAAGCTCAGATGCAATTTTTTACATTCCTTAAGACTGGGGCTCACTCTGCAAGTGAAAGGGCTAAATTGCACACCCTATTACCAGCCAGAAGAATATTCTTGAAGAAATTTATTCACTTAGATCATCCATGGAATGAAAAACTGCTTGCTGCAGAACTGTGTTATAGATATAGGGTCTGATACACACTTATTTCAGTCAATTTTTTTTCTGTAAATTCCTTTAAAAACTACTAGAAATAAAATCTTAAACATGTCTTTTATACATTAAGTAGCATAGAAGAAGGAAACTTACTGTTTTACATGAAAAATTAATTTTTAGAAATACTTTATCATATTTTAAAAGTGAATATTTTAGTCATTTCAGGACTTCGTTATTTTTCCCTGTTGGTCAGAATGCAATCTCAATTTCTGTACTGCATTAGTTACATCAAAATGCTTGTGGTGTGGCTTTGGGAAAGTTATTCTGATTAGTAGCAGATGAGCAACAGGCAACTAAGATCCCTTCCTAACAGTGTTCAAAATCCTACTGAAATAAAGAACATTAGAAACAGAAACATTAGGGTTGGAAAAGAGCATCCTCAAGTCAAATCTTTATACTCATGTTTACTTATTTTCTTTATATCTAAGGATATTTTCCACCACTATGCAGAAAAATGCCATTGATTCAACAATCTCAGAGGTTTAAAAACGAAGTACGTCAATGTGATGGAAAAATATTGAAATTTTATTTAGCATATCAGTAATTGTTATTTACCATCAAAACATTTCAATGTAGGCAGAAATAATGGGGAAAACAAACCAAGATACTATCTAACAGCTCTACCAGAACAATTTTGTGTGTTTTGGTGTATAGCAAGCTAATCACAAGATAATATCACATTGTTCCTCCCTGAAAAATGTAGAATACCTGCAAAGTCTGGTGGGAAGTGGTAAATGAGGTCTTGAAAAGGTCTTGGGGAAGGGATGAAAGAAACAGGATTGTGCAGCTTAAGAAAGAGGAGGATAGAAGAGAGAGAGAGGAACATAGTAGTCTTCCAGTATGCAGATCATTGATACAATAGAAATAATTATTTAATTGGAGATTTTGTTATGGCCACCAAAAAAAAAAAAAAAAGGGAAAAAAGAAGATGAAGGAAAGTTACTCAGAAAAATGAAATAATCAAATATCAGAGTAGCTTGCCTGGAGAGAGGCTTGGGAGAGTCCCCTGCTGGAGGCTTTAAGGTCTGGTTATAGAACTGTCATTGGGGACACAGGTAGACCTGAAAGTTCATAAGCAAGTTGGATACTGCAGACTTTCCATTACTTACTGTGCTGTGATCTGTGTTAGAACAGCAGGAGGGTAGAATCTAAGTGCTATGAAATTTCCCAGCTAACAGTCATTCAGTGTCTGCTTTGTCTCTTCATTATTTATGCTGAGGGAAAAGTTACTCTATACTCTTTCAGGTCCTCCCTGGATAGTTTTGAAAACAGATTAGTGAGCAAAATTACAAGAGAGCAAATAATGAATTGTGACAAATGGATACTCTTTACAAATGTGCTTGGTTGCATGTGAATGTGGATATTGATACAAGTAGAAACCACTCATGAAAGTCTTCTGTAAGAAGAAATCAACAGTTTATTGAAGACAACAGCTTGCAAATTGGTTAAACAAGCAAGTCTTTGAGATTCCACCCATTGTTACAAACCATATGCAGGGTTTATCCAGCTGCACTGTAGGTTATAGAGGCAGGGCCAGGTCTACCAGTGATGGAGGCACTATTCAGCAGTTAATTACATTAGCTACACATAGGTAAAGGCCACCAAAATTCATTTCATTGGGTGACTTTAGACTGAGTTATATTTTCTCCCCCTAACCTGCTGGTTTTGTTAAAGACAAACCTGTCACTTCATGGATGTATAGCGTTCATTTCATCATGTGTATACAGTGCTAAGGTTAGTTCTGGCTCACTAAGCCAGAGAACAATTTGTCATTTCCATATCTAGAGTCACAGTGAAGTGTGTCACTATTGGCTCCATTTTTCTGACGTCTTCACTCTTCTATAAGACTCATTTCTATTTCTTTTTATCAGCTCATGTTTAGCTTGTGTTTCTCTTGGTCTTAAATGTTCTTCAGTCTACCATTACCTCAACTGTCCTCCCCCAGAATAGTCATTCCTGAGCAGCTTTTCCTCTATCTGTCTCTCTTTTAACTTGGGTTGTTGGTAATTTATAAATGTGATAGCTGCTTTCAACAGAACTGAACACTGGATGTAGCACAATGTGTGTTGGGGGACATCTACAGGCTGATTCCTGACACAGAGATTTAACAGAGAAGCTTTTCCAGGCAAGTCAAGGACATGTCAGTCCCACCTGGGTTATCTTCCTTTTTTGTTTCAATTAGTCAGCCTTGAAAAGTTAAATTCTCACTCCAAAAGTAAAACCAATAAATCCATGATCCCACATGACATAGATACAATTATAAGAAATTGTTTATTGCCATCACAATAGCAGGAAAGCAATTATTTGATCCCAGAGAACTTAATTATATGATGTTACACGATAACTCTTATGTCTGAAGATTTTGGCAAAGCAAAAACAAAACAAAATAAAACAAACAAAGTTAAATACTCTCACCTCCAAAGCAATTACTACTCTGATATGATAGCTGTGAGATAAGCAATAGGTAAGTTTTTCACAATTTTTTCCTTTTTATTACCTTCCAAAAATCAAACTAGTGAGAAAAATGAAGGTGTGCCTGACACGAAAAAAATATGGGTAAATCTAGTTGAAAATTCAATTTCTCACTCATAAAATTAATATCTTTCTTCTGAATCTATGAAGATGTCATTAAGGCAGCAAAAATCAGGTTTTCAAGGAAATGCAGGCATCCATTCTCTAGTGAAACCAGGCATGTTGAGAGATAAAGTAGGCTTAATTAGCCTAGAAGAAGATGCATATTGAAATGTATACAGTGCATCATACTCAACGTTTGCATAAAGATATTTTGTGAGAGACAGATTTATGGATGAGCTTGGAAGATTTCCACCTGGAAAAGTCCTGTGGCTTTCATATATCCTCCATGGCAGAAACCACTTATCTATCAGTATAGCCTGGCTCACCTAGAGCATAACTTTGCTGGAAAAAGTGTACAGCTGTCATGATGAAGTGTTTACATATTCTCCAATTCCCAAACAGTCTGGTCACATTTTACTTCAGCCACTACTGCTGAGAGCTCCCTCAGTTGGGATAGGGGACAAAGCAATTTCTTATTTCAAGGTTCTCAGCCATACTTTCCTAGTAGTTGAGCATATAATGAGCCTCAGTCCCCAAAAACCAGGAGTAAATGAAGAAACATCCACAAAAATCCTAGTTTTGATCTGTGCCTCAGGATTTGTCTGTTCAGCTCTAGTTTACACTTAACACTCAAGTTCACATTTATAGAGGTGAAAGGTACCTCACAGCGAAATTTTCACTGAGAGCCTAGTTTGTTGGGATTGCAGTGGCCAGAAGGAATCCAAACTTCATAGAAACCCAAAGACTTTTAATCAGGAGGCAAAGTTGAGTTCATAGCACCAAGTAGATCAGTCTTATTCTCTCCTCTGACATCTCATACACAGATTTCTGCGGGAGCTGAGCTGCACAAGTGCCAAGCAATCAGCACAAAAAGGGTTTGTGTGCTTTCAGCAGATATTCAGGACTGTGCTCCCAGTGCTTATGGAGTTGAGCTATTGGCAGCATCTTATTACACATTTCCCAGCAGAGAAAATCTTTTCCAGACCATTGACTTCTTTTTCCTCACATGTGCCAATGTAGTCAAACGACTCCACACAGGTGAAAGAGTTTCCCACATGAAGCTGAAGGGTTGAAAGCACTGGGCTTTAGGCTGGGAGCCCTTTGTGGAATACAGGCATCTACTTCCTGTGATGGTATTTCTTTAAATCACTGCCTAATGCCCAGGTCATTTCCCCTTTTCCCATCTCTGCTATGACTGAACAGTGATGCAGAGTGAGCAAAGGGATAACCAGTGGAAGAAGGGAAGAGAAGCACTGAGGAGAAGCCCTTGGTAGACTCCTGTGGACTAGTCAGACCTCTGCAACAGAGGGCTTTTGAAACACAAATAATATGGTATTCTCATTTGAGTCTATCCTAGAACTGCAAGAAAAATACCAATTAATTTTCAGTTGTTAGTTAAACACTCTGAGCAATTTGGTTAAGGTGGTGTATGTTGCAATTTTCTTTGAAACTCTGCAGAACATTTTTTAAAAAGGCAAAGTGGAGGTGTTATTTGATATGAAGTTCATCATAAAGGTTTCCAGCCATAATTTAGTTGTTTATTAACTATTCTTCTTGTAATTATTGACTTTCCTTTTTGTAATAATTAATTTTCAATTTTGCTTCCTAACAACTCTTGTTGGAATAGAACCAATCTATGCGAAAGACCAAAACATTGAAAACATTTTCCGCCTGACACGAGGAAAAGGTGGGGCACTGGTGATATTCAGTGGAGCACTGGTGATATTCTTAGTTACACCAAAAATATAATTCACAGCCCCAGACCAAACTTCAGAAAGCTGTTTTAGTAATGAAATTTTATCCATACATTTAAATGCATTCTTCCCTAAAAGCAACCTAGGCTAGACAGATTACAATACCATCATTAAAGTGTGGATCAGATTTTAATATAACAATACTTTCTATGTTAAAAATATTTATCTGTACCATATGCTCACATTCCAGACACATATATAATAAAGTTATTCCTCCCCCACAAGGTTTTCAGTCAGCACACAATTCTTCTGAAGGTACTGAAAAATTGCTTAAATCAAGCCATATTTATTATTTATTTGCCTGAGAATCTAGAAAGTGACAGCTCTCTGCAGGCCATGTGGTGATACAAGAGAAGCAAATAGGAATTGGGCCAAGATGAGAACTGTGATGCCATTTCTGAGAACCTGAACTCCCTGGCAAGTGGGGACAGTGTCAGAAGGACCATGCACAAGCTTGTAGATTTTCTACCTTTACACTCAAAAATAATAAAATTTTAAATGCAGATTTCTTCCTCTAAATTGGCTGATATGAGATTTAGGAAAGAACTTCTCTTTACTGCCTTTGAGGATATCATAAACCTGACTCAATCTGCTGTGGTTCAGAAATTCAGAAGAGGGAATTATTATATGTTACATTTCAGTGTTAACATTTCAGCATCCATTAATTACAGTGTTTTCTAATAGCAGACATATTGCAGTTCTTGGAGGATGACTTGTGTTCTGAGCACCACCATGTTAAACTAAATGGGACAGCAGGTCACCAAAATGCTCTGGCAAATCACAATATGCAGCTATGGAAAGGGCCAGTGAAAAAAACTCCTTGTAACAGAAGGACACAATTTCAGGTTCATTCAAGTGCCAGTCAAAATCAGCTCTCCTTCTGTTGGTTTTGTGTCTCACAGGAAAAGTATCTAACAGGCATCGTCTCTTGGCATAGCTCTTTCTGCTCCTGCAACAGGTATGGAAACCCAGCACTGGTGATAGGAAGAGAAGACATGACAATGACAATCGTCATGGGCACAGCTACCTTGCATTTCTTCACAAAATACTCACTAAAACAGTCACTACCAAAAGCTAAGATCATAAATCTACATCTTCAATCTTAAAGTCATTTGAAGGTATCAGCATGGTGTACTATGCCTTTATAAATTGATTCCCTGAAGATGATCTCTTCACAGGGATGAAAGCTATCAGATTTCAGGGTTTTTTTCTAAGGGAAATAATTGCCTCGGTCGGGCCATGGCAAGGTCTTAGAAGTGTCTCTTGTCCCTCATCTGCCTCTTTCAGCAGATACAAAAAAGCTTGAATGTCCATGAGATACCTTATTTTCCTGAGAAGAGGTAAGGTTTTCAGGCACAACACAACTACTTTTCCAAAGGTCTTTTTTGGTCAGCTTCTTTATTTTAGTAAGGGATCTGTCACAGTGCCATCCTGTGCACACAATAACATATAATGCATACTGATAGCACAGCCTGATTCCTTACACAAAAGCCAAGGTTTCACTCTTGCATCAACATGGGCCATCAGCTCCCTGATGGTTGAGCAGCTCTGTCTGTCATCTCCAGGACTGCACAGACTGCTTTCCTGGCCATCCTTCTAAGTGGGTGATATGAATTTCTGTCTAGCCACAAGTCTGGCTATTACCCTATCACCTCCTACATCCAGATGGAGACCTCATTCCACATCCCCATCCCACAAACTCTGTCTTTCTTAATTCCTGCTCTGTCTTCTTCACTTGAGTAACAAAGGCAACCCCAGTATCCCAAAAAACATGGTTTTTTTACTTCACCTATGTTGTTCTTGCCCTAGCAACCTTGAGGGAAATGCAGATTACAAGATTGGGGCTGTTTCCAAAGCAGGCTCTATGAACAGATTAAAATTCACAGCAGGAAGTTATCAGCACTCAAGTGACCAGCATTCAATTACACCATCTGCAAAAACTGCTTGCTTGAATCTCTTTGTAGCACAGCTCTTCTGAGCCTTATGGCAAAGTGGACACAAAGGCATAGACCAGATTGTGTAAAACTCCTGGAGAAAATTGTTCTACACCTCAAGTAAAAAGCCACAAGCAGGAAGGGCCAGGATGAAAAGATTGCTTCATGCAGAGAGATCACACATAAAGGAATTCTTCAAGAAGGGACAGGGAGGGGCTGCATCTATAGAGTGAGGACTAAATCTGTTGAATTAAACTCAATTGCAATAAGGAATGTACTCAGGCCCAGGGACTCGGCTATTAAGCTATTAAGTTATTTCTATTAAGTTATTAAAATAGTCTCTGAACATGTTTTGGCTTCCAAACAATTTTCTTTCCTCTCTCTTGTGCATGTTTTTGGAGTCTGAATGGGCGACAATTGCCATCAATAGGCAGCTGTCCTGCAAATGACCACTTAGTTGTGAGGGGTGGCAGAGTAGATAATGACAGTGATCCTAATCCACTCCAGGATTCAGTGCCAGAGAATGGACATGGACAAATTTAGCCAGAGTGGATGAGAAAGCCATGGACTGTAGCTACAGCTCTTGCTAATAGAGGCAAGCCAGGAACGCTGTCACGGGCAGAAAGCCCAGCTGAACAACAGGAGATTCATCCTGATGCATCCAGCACTCACTATCCTTTGAGGCTGAACAGCCTCAGTCAGGCCTCCCTCCCTTGGCTGAAGGCTCAGCAAGCCTATTCCAAATATCTCCTGAAAATAGTATTTCCTGTGCGCTGAAGATTTGCCCCAGAATGTTGTAACTCTGTGCAGCACTACTACAGTCACTTTCAAGGGATTCATGTATCAGCAGTGCACCACAGCGTGGGAACTCCATGTATCATTAATCCTGCCTGGGGATAGGAAAACTAAGTAGGTGACCTTTGAGCTCTTTCCTATTCCTTTCTTCTACAATAAATATGGATTCAGGATGCAAACTTTCCATTTTCTTTTCTTTTTTTTTTTTTTAAGTCATTCCCCAATTTCTATACTTCACCAAAAAGAAAGAAAATATTTAAGGAGATAATCCAAGCCATGCTCATTTAATGCCTGAGAAAATAGATAGGTCTGCCAAGCTCTGTCAGGCTGTGAGACCAATCAAGGAAGCCAATTTTTAATTCTATGGATGTCCTGTGAGAATACTTGGCTAATATTTATATCACTGTTCCAATTTGGGTGATTGCCCAACCTCCTCAGCTGAACTCATCCACTAACCCAATGTCAAGAGAAAAGAGACAGTTGTTTCTCCCTTGTGAAAGCTGCACCACAGGGCATCCAGCCTAGTTCCAAGTCCCAAGCAGTAGCCACCATGAACAAAAGATGCATAAGTCTAACTGCTCTTTTGGGTCAAGAGACTAGGGGTTTTGTTGTGCTCATGCTTGCTGAGACTTCCAGTGATGCCCAGAGTATTTATTTATGCTTTCATATCTAAGTTCTGAGACATGATCACTGAATATATAGAAAGATGAATTCTTTCCCTCTAAGGTTATGGGATTCCTCCTGGGTAGCATGATCAGGGTACACTTTCTCAGAAAGGATATGGACTATCCAGTTGCTTCTAAGGCCTGTGCCACTACCAGCATATGGGAGACAAGACTCAATACAAGATTTTCACAGAAGATTTCTTTCTAGGTCCCTCATTCATCCAGCCATTGTCAAGCTGTCTGCATTGTAAAGATCTACAATGGATCAAAAAAAGAGCATAAAAAGGTTTGAACCTGCAGAAAAGAAATCTAACTAAACTCAAATTATTTTCAATAATCAGTGACACAAAAGAGCTTATTGATATGGAGTTTAGCAAAAGTTGTATGTAAAATCAAAACATCGTAATGGCCATGGCCAGTAAGCAACTCTTCCAAACACCACAAAGTCTAAAACCTGCAACTTTCCTCTACATCATTATTGACCAAAGCCAACTCAAAGATGAGAAGATGTTCTTTATTTGAGAGTATTATTTTAGGCCTCTCATAAAATTTCTTTTAGAAAGCCCTTTGAGAAAGCAGAACTGAGTTAGTTTTTTCTTGCTCACTTTTAACCAATAGACTCCTGATCCTCCAAATTCCCCCAGCTTTTCCAGATAAAGCTATTTTTATCGTACCAAATTGCTTAAATGCAAGTTCTTCTTTTAAAGGCACATGTTAACACAATGAAAAGAATTGTCAAAGGTCCATAATGAAATATGAAATAATGTGCTTCATAAATCAAAGGCTCTGCAGGTAAATGAAAGGAAGTCTCATCTCTTTGTTCACCCACCGAAAAACCTACAATTGCAGAAACATGAGTTTCACACCCTAACTACTGATTTTTAAACATCAGATTGACAGCAAACTTTCCTGTTCTAAAGTATAGTTCTAAAAATGCAGTAAATGCCAGAAGAAAGATTACTTACACATCCAAGTTGGTGAATAACTTCCACACAAATTGATTGAATCCTTCCCAACATGGACACAACAACCTTAAACCACAGCATAACTGAAACCATAAACATGCATTGCAAACACAGTCTGAATCCACCATGGATTTCAAGTCAGAAAATTCCATGTTTCATAATTCACTAATACATCAACGACGGACTCTCCATCTTTTACTTGAGAGGAAAATCTATTAATTTCTGTTAATTTCATGTTTTTCAGTTCTGGGTCACATGAATTTTGTCCACATCTGAGGTCCATTTCTGACAGCTTCACTCATTAAGGCTTAGGGAATTCCATTTCAAACCTCAGAGCAAAAATTTGTCACAAATTTGATGTAGAACAGAGAAAATCAATCTGTTTTTTCATCACATCTAAGAAAAACAAATCCTGTTACTCCCCTTTTGCTGACTCATTCTGCTCACAGTGTGAAGAGCTGTCTCTGCTAGACCAGCTAATTTCTTGCATCACCTTCTGTTACACACTCCTACAAAAAATTTTGCATTTCAGGTGTGACTATGTTATTTCTCAGACTAAAGTCACACAAGCTGTTGTGTTGGGTACAGATTAAATCATTCCAGTCTCCAGATTTTCCTTAATGGTCATTCCTGCTCTTCTAGTCCCATGATGCCAGCAGGATCAAACATTTGTTTGACCATTTTATGATCCAGATTGATAATGTATTGGTTTTTATAGAAGGCATAAGTTCAGGAGCAGGAAATTCAGGCAGGTACAGCACTAACAGCTGGGAGTGAAGAGGGGTTGAAATAATATAAATCAGATATTTTCTTTAACTAGTTAACTTGTGCAAACAGGCTGTAAGTGAACTTGGCCAGTGGAAAATCTGGCCAGAACAGTTCAAAAAGGAGACATCCTGGTACAGAGGTCAGATTTAAATTTCGTTCAACAGCAATTTTAGCAGCACAAATGAAGGCAGAGGGAACTGAGGCACGTAATGAGATTTGTGACTAAGGATGGGAACAAGGAAGCAGGAGGAAAGGGTTTCCTAAACCAGAGTCTCTGCCATGACTACTACAGAACCTCATTCTCTGCAGTGATTCCTGCCTTGGTTTGCCACCCCCAGGATCAGATATTTGGGAGCAACACTGGGCTCTGTACCTGGGCTCACAGCATATGATCATACAAACCTCAGCACCATGAAAGCTTTTTGCAGCCTCCCGTTGGGAGCACAGCCCCATCAGCCTGCCTCCCACTGAGCACCCTCTCACTTCCTTTTGAGGAGGAGGCAGGCCACTTTCCCAGCCAAACATCTCTACAAGCTCTTCAGAGACTAACTTGGGCAATTCAGGACTCAATACCCAGAAGAGTTAATAATTTCATGCAGACTTATCACCTTCTGCCACGGATTAGCTATTTTCTCACTTTAAAGATGTCTGTCTCTCCCCTGTCAAATGAGTTCCTGTGTCTATACAGCTCTCCTACACATGGTGAGAAATTCAGTGTTGTGAATGGATCTCTCTGTCCTTGCTAAGCTGGGGGCTGACTGTGTTCCTGCCAGTGTTTGCACAGCAGTCTGCTAGGAGGGAAGACAGCCTGGCTGACACTGGAAGTACACCCCGATTGCCAGAATAATTTGATTTGAAGAAAAAGATGCCATTCTTCCATAATGGTAGTATTCCAAAGGTATTGAAAGCTTTTTCGAAGTTCACAAAAGGCAGGCACATCTCACAGCACAGAAAAGTGTGTCTTGAAAGCCAGAGGAAAGGATGAGAAAGTGCTGAAGGAAGCAAATCTGTTCATATCTGTTCCTCTGCCAAGGACTCTGGACTAACCTTGATTCGTATTGACTCTACTCCCTGCTTCTAATCCACATTATGGTAAATTATATGAGTAGATAAGAGCCAAATAAAAGTGGTATTTCTAGTTGCAAGTGCTGGATCTGCCTTACAAGCAGAAAGATGTGTTTTCCTCTCAGGTGGTCAGAGTGTACACTGGGAGAGCCATAAGGGGCACTGGTGGTCACAGACTTGTTAGGAAATGTAAGCCTATTGAAATCCATCTTAATCCACAAAACCAAGATAGCACTACAAAGTACTCTGCCTAAGAGGCAGCTGGCCTTCCTACTTCTTTAATCCACATAAGGCAGTGGCTTATAAGCTTTAGGCATTAGTGCCAATGATCATTATTTCAAAATGTCAAGAATACTATTTAAAGTCTTGGTCCCTTTGCCACACTACCTCTTCTTGTTTTTCTTTTTCTTGCATTCTTGAGAAATTGAATGGGAATTTCAATCAGTTCCAGTTCACCTCCCCCTGTGATAGATTTCAGCTTCCTCAGAGCAATACATCAGTGTGCTGAGAACTGTCTGCTAGGCAGTTCACTAAAGGTATGGGCTACATTAATTCAGTACTGAATTAATGGGGAGAAATACAAGCAAGAATGGAGGAAAAGGTACAACCAGATAGCAAGTTTTTGGAAAAAACATCAAAGTAATGCATTTAGTGTTGCTACTTTGGTAGCAACATTTGTTTTCTGAGTATTATTAAACTAGTTCATATGTGTCAGCTAAGACCTGGAAATAGAAGTCTTTTAGCTATAAAAATGCAGAGTAAGCTTCAGAAGCAAGTTTAATAAACTGGCATCCAGCCCAGAGAAGGGAAAAGCTCCATTCAGGTAGGCATTCATGTCCTCATTTATAATTCTCGACTTCGAAAACCCCCACTTTGTCATTTTATGTTAAGAGTAAATTGCATTTTCTTTAAAGTGACTCCTCATTCTGCAAAACCAATATATGCTCTTCCAGGAAAACATTAGCAACAGTAATCTGATTGATCTTCTGGATGAACAGCATTCAAATACAAAAATATATCCTTCACCCTAGTGTAAGAATAGAGAACCATGGGCTTGCAGCGTGGGAGGCAAAGGCACGACGCCTTTCCCCTGAGGGAGGAACACACTCAGAGGAGCCAGATAGGTGTGTGTATGGCACCTAGCTTCAAAGCTCTTCACTTCCTTCTCATGTGGATTTGAAGGAAGATGTAAGGAAGGATTTCTTTCCAAATCCTGTTTTTAGTTTATCCTTCCTTCAAAATAAATTTACCAGTCTATGTAAACAATCCCCATGGCCTCAAGCCCTAGGAAATATAAGCTTCCTTTCCCAGAAATTCCCACATCTGCCATTCTCCAAGCAGGCCATAGAAACTTGGCCAATTTCAGCTCTCTGACAATCCCAGAAGAGTCTATTGGCAAACTAAGACTTACCCTGTTTCCTTTTTTTAAACTTATAATAACCTACGTATTTGAAATTATGTCCCTCTTGAAAGATCAGCACTTGGTATCCCAAACTGTATCCTTATGCAGCTCTCACACTATTTTTGTTATTTTTCAACAAGGACCAGCACTGAGCTGGTCTATCCTTCTCTTTCTTGTGCTGAAAAAAAGAAAACAGAAAAGTACCTAAATACAATTCCTAAGCAGAAATTAACATTTCTGAATTTTCAGGAATCAAAGCTTTTAGAGTGCCCAGGAGGACCACGATGATTAACAATGATTTCTAACATTTCCTTAGCATTATTAAAGATATTAATTAACCTAGAATTGCCTTTTTGCCAAACAAGGTGCAGCCAGAAATGGAGATAAGTAAAAATTAAGATCATAAATAAGAGGGGAAACCTGGACAAAATGCACCACATTGTCCTGCTTTACAGACAGTCAAGGTTCACTGACAGTAGCACAGATACTGAGCTCTAAACTTAAAACAGAATGAAATTATGTTCTTATTCTGTGCATACCTCACTCTCCTGTAGATTCAAGTGATTTCTGAAGGAAAAGAGAAGTTATTCAACTGGCAGAAACATACCCACAAAGCCTAAACTGTGAAAAAAGGCTCATCCAGGGAGAAGAGTTAGAAAAAGTGCAATGAAGAGTCTGTAACTCAGATGAATAATGTGGAAATTGTAAGGGAAGCGAAATATAATGTTGCTTTGCACTGAGCAGTTTGAAAGCATTTTACAATGAATTGAAAGAACAAAAAATATTCCATCTTCAGTTATGCAAACTCAAACCATTCTGTGATTCTACAGTTTGATGATCTGAGTTCTCTATCAGCCCAGAGCAGTTTGCACATCAGCTTCAAGTTTGGGAGGAAACATTTCTTACTCTGCCTGCCAGCTACAGCCCCTGTTCCTTTAATTAAACCAGACAAATGCTCCTCTCAAAGGGGTGCTATATTCTCCATTCTTGTTCCAGCTAACTGAAAGCTGGTCAACAATGTCCTGATTTTAAGGAAGGGCAAGAAGAAGGACCCCAGAAAATACAGGCCTGTTAGTCTCACTTCAGTGCCTGGTAAAGTTATGGAGGAGGTATTGAACAGCATCTGAAAGGTGATGCAGTCACTGGCCCAACCAGCATGGTATCATGAGGAAAGTCCTGCTTATCAAACCTAATTTCATTTTATGACAAGGTAGCCACTTATTGATCAAGGGAAGCCAGTTGATGTAATCTTTTCCATTTCAGTACTGTCTGTCATAAGATCCTTTCAGAAAAACATCCAGATCACAGCTGGATAAACACATCATGTGATGGGTGAGCAACTGGCTCACAGGTTGGGCACAAAGGGTTACAGTGAATGGGGTGACATCAGGCTGGAGACATCACTAGTGGGGTTCTGCTGGGCTCCACCATCAGCCCTGTTCTCTTCAACATCTTCCTTGGACACAGGACTGGAAGGGTGCTGAGCCAGTTTGCAGGTGATACAACACTAGGAGGAGCTGCTGACTCCTTCAAAGAATGGAGGCTTTGCTGAGAGACCTCAGCAAATCAGAAGACCGGGCAATCACCAACCAGGGAATTTCAACAAGGGACAGTGCAGATTCTGCTCCTGGGATGCAGCAACCCTGGATGTAGGTACAGACTGGGGAATGAGATGCTGCAAAGAAGTGCCACGGAAAGGGACCTGGGGGTCCTGGTCAACAGAAAGTTGAACATGAGTCAGCAGTGCCCTGGCAGCCAGGAGGGCCAGCCCTGTTCTGGAGACATCAGGCCCAGCATCACCAGCTAGGCAAGGGAGGGGATTGTCCTGCTCTGCTCTGTACTGGGGCAGCCTCACCTCAAGTGCTGAGGGCAGTTTTGGGTGCCACAACATATTAAAGACAATAAACTACTAGAGAGCACCCAAAGGAGGGCAACAAAATGGTTAAGGGCCTTGAGGAGAAGCCATATGAGGAGTGGCTGAGGTCACTCAATCTGTTCAGCCTGGAGAAGAGGAAACTGAGGAGACACTTCATTGCAATCTAGAGCTTCCTTCTGAGGGAAAAAGGAGGGGCAGACACTGACATCTTCTCTGTGGTGACCAGAGACAGTAGCCAAGGGAATGGCCTGAAGTTGTGTCAGGGGAGGTTTAGGTTGGATTTTAGAAAAAGGCTCTTCCCCTAGTGTGTGGCTGGGCACTGGAACAGCTCCCCAGGGAAGTGATCACAGCACCACTGACAGAGTTCAAGTGTTTGGGTTCTTGGGCACCTGGTGTGACTCTTAAGGATGATGCTGTGCAGGGCCAGGAGCTGGACTCAATGATCCTTGTTGGTCTTTTCCAACTCAGCTTATTTACTGTGATTCTGTGATTCTGTGTGTGTACCAATCTCTGACCATGGTGGTAGTGCTGGTTAGACTCATAAGGCTCAAGTGAGTAGATTTTACGTCAAGAAAGAAGTAATAAATTACAAGAAACACAAAGAATTATTTTTGCAGCCAGCAGTGTACATGCAATAATAACATTGTGGGTGATAATTAATGAAAGACTTTTCTGCAGCTATTTAGCAAGGTACTATAGATTCAATCTTGAAAGAGCTGATGGATGACAGTTTGAATACATAAGGAAGAAATTATTTGTTTAATCACTGAACACAATATATTAGGATTGCACGTTATTTTGATTCCATGGGAAACATGGTTCACTGCATTTATATTTTCAAAACTATGCTTTAAAAAAGCCAACTTTGCAGCCTAAGAACAGAACTTTTTGCTGCCAAACAAGGACATGCATTCAAATCCCAGGTTTGGTAGGATTTAGATAACGTAATCTGGGGTAGAAATGAATAATCCTGATTTACACCACAAAAATGTTATGAGCTCACAGAGTTAGGATTGATAGCTTTGCTGAAAGTGTGGCAAGCCTTCCCAGCAATCTCCATGCAACATCAGCATACACTCTGTGTTTAAAGACATAAATAAAACAAATATAAATGCAGAGAGGTTTCATCTTTCCATTTTATCTCATCAGCAACTTAGTTACTCGACATCACTGCCTCTAATCCTGAACACTCAGTACTTACTTGTGCTCCCCTGTTGAACGGAAACACAGAAATTTGCTTCACTGTAGTAGAGCATATCAGGGAGTAAATGGAGGGAGCACTTGGAATTGCTGAGCCTCTATCAACTAAGACTGTTAAGAATATCATAAACATTCATGTTCTTTGAAGATAAAGCCTGCATGATATAGTGACCTTAGTACAAACTGAAGATTTAATAGACTCCATCTTAAAGGTGTACTTGAAAACAGAATATCAAACACAACAAAAGGAAACTTTCTCTTTTGATGGCTATTATATGGCTTATTCTAAATAAACTGCTTACCAAATTGCCTACAGAATATCTTGACATAGTGCAAGATACAGCATAGTGTGACTGTACTTATTTACTTTCGCATAACCCAGAATCTCAAGGGAATAGTTAAACTGGATTAAGTATGAAAGATTCCTCTGCCCAACAAGGTAACTCACTATTTGGAATGGATACACAAATTAATCTTAGGGAAGTGAACTCTGTCAGCTGTTACCCCACTATGATCAGGAACCTGGGTGACTTTTAACAGTGATAAAATTGTCCTACTGAGGTACCTGCCCCTTTTCCCAACAAGAAATGTTATCAATCAAATGCCTTCTAAAGCACAATTGGAACTTAGTTCTGGGGGGTGAAAAAAAATTGCAAGGGAAGGATGGAAATTACATTGTTATCACCACTCTGAAAGATTGGCCAAAAAATTACTACCCCATATATTGTTACTGTCCTAGCAATTGGATAGATATTTATTGGTCCTTCCACTATGTCTCAGTCTTTATTTTAATGTTTGCTACTATTGTATAGTGACTTCTATTCCATCATGTTTTGGTAAGATTTTCTGTTTATGTGTATTTCTGTTTAGTGCTTCCTGCAGTACAGCTGATTTAGCTGGGTTTTTATCCTATCATATTTTTTTTTCAAGTGGTAGGTAATTTGAAATGAAAGCCACATTGAAATCATTGGAAACTTGTCACAGATTACAAGTAAAAAAAGTTCAGGACAGAGTTATGACTGTAAAATGTTCCATCCATTTAAGCTTCTCTGATCCATAGAGGAAACTTCACAAAAAGACACATTTAGGTGAGTCAATTTCCTTTATCTTTTTGAGACACGTAAGTGAAGATGTCTTGACTGGTTACTGGTCTTCTATAAACTAAGACAGCCTGGCTATATCTGCTTCTAGAACTGAATTTAAATAGCTGCAACTTGATTACACACACTTCACATCTGAAAACATGAATGTTTCTGGTATGTGGTTAGGATTGCAATTACAGTGTTCCTTGATTCATGTCTATAAGCCTAAGCACAGGCAAGTGGGAAAATGCACAGATGTAGTTCAGGTTTGTGTTTGTGCTGAGAGCTTCTCTGTGGTTGCAAAAAAACAGATCAGGATGAGGCAGTAAAGAAAATTTTTTAATGACAAAGTCAATATTAATGCTCCAGCTTGAAATATTTCTTTAATGACCACACTCGGGGTAATATAGTCATTATGTTCAAAATAGGAAACTGAGACATGGACTTCAGTCATGTAACACCAAGGGAATGGGAACATGGAATCACATTCTGGCAAGTTTTCTTAATATATTTATCAAATGATGGTAAAGAAGAGCTAAAGTCTATTATGCAAGCTTAAAAAGCAGAAAACAGTGCCTACAAATACAGATCTCATTTCCTTCCCTTCATGATTGTGTCTGATTGTATTCTGTCTTAACCCATAAACATTTGATAAGCTGAGTATATAAATAGAGGTGTCTATTAGAGAGATTAATTAATATCAGTTCATTAATGACAGGCTGTGCCAAATTGAGCCTGTGTCTGTCTTTGCCGGCTTTCTTGGCAATCTGATCTCTCTGGACTTAGGTGAATATGATAGTTTATTGCATGAGATATTAATAGATAAACCATGGAAATAGAAGCAATAAAAGTCTTATGAAAGGCTGAAAACAGCTGTGGGTAGTGTTGAAAGGTGAAATATCAGGTTGAGAGAAGAAAAAGAGCTACAGTGCTTCCCTGGGAGGCTTGGTTTGGGGAAGAGTTTCATCACAGATTTTGTCACAAAAAGTAGCATGCTTGTAGGGCTTGCTAATGACAGAGTTGGAAAGCAACACCAGAGGGAGATCAAAACAGCATACAAGATAGACTGGTGATCTTTGGCAAGAGAGGGACATAAGGAACAAGAGTGGGAGTAGGATAAAATTCCAGGTACATGCCTATGTACAAAACCACTAGTAAGAATTTTAGGTATAAATGGGCACAGTCTCACAGTGTAAAATGAGAGGTGAGACACTTTTAGACAATCATAAAATGGCTGTGTTCTCAAATGTTATAATCTAAACAGGACATACAATGCAAAGGGCTTTTACCTCCACCAGAGACTGTGTCCATACCATTTCATAAGGTATGGATGAGATGAGAAGATGCATCAGAGACAGTTGTGTGTGAAAGGAGGTTGAATGCTTGAAAGCACTGAATAAAAAGAATAAATAGATTTTATACAAGCTTGCATTTCTAAGGCACAGAGCCTGAGTCCTTTTCCAATGAACTGTTTTCTACCTAGAAAAACTTTTAACAACTAATCAGAGTAGATCATGTTTTACAGCATAGAGGTGACTACTCTTCTCATTAATGCATGTAGTGTTTACTGAAGATAGTTATCTGCTGTAATGAAACTGCTGGGTCTCAAGGGGATTACAGGAAAAGGCAGGGGTAGGAAGTTAGAGCTGGTAAGATCTGCTTATCAGTTACTAGAAAGAAAGAGCGGAAACATCCAAACTGTCACTGATGAAAGAAAGGCCAGACAAACTGTGCCAGTGGCTTCTCTCTGGACTTAGTGATCTATGAAAGGACACTCAAAGGGCTGATTTTGAGATGACAATAAATTCTTCCACACCCTTAGTTATTTGGTGCTAGACCTTCAAAAAGGTCAATTTTAATAAGAAGCAACCAAGTTTGATGCTGAGACATTTTAGCCTTCTCAGCCTTCTCAGCTGGGTTTCCCCCCCAATACCTCTTTAAGAGCAGACAGTGTGAATTGTTTCCACAAGCCCAGGAATAAGGGATCATACTGTTTATTTAGTTGCATTAGCATGCAGTGTTAACTTGACACAGACACAGCTAGATCAGGACTAAGGTCACTGTAATTTTTGTGTTTAAACTCCAAATTAAAAAACACACTGAGATTGTACAAGAGGGTAGCTGATTTAGAAGCCCAACTTGTTCAATTTGGATTTAACCAGCGACTGAATTAAAAATTCAATCTCCTGATCTCTTTAACAATAAACCCACAGAAATAATCCTTGTCAACACAGTTTCTCAAAATTCAGCATCCACCAGCTCATGTAGAATTTCCATACAACTGTCACCATGAAGCTGACCTGCTCTCCCAGGATCTCCCTGTGTTACCTGTCTACATTAATCAGGTTTGCATGGTTTATCTGTTACTTTTCTCTGGCTCACAGCCCTAAAGCACATCCGGTTTCTGTTAGTTCTATTGCTAATAGGTTGTTGCAGAAATCAGAAGAGGTGAGGGGAACTAATACTGGTTAAGTCATTTAGAGGAAAGCAAGCTTGAGAGAACATCTAAACCTTTCAGTATCCTTTGGGTGAGTGACATGCAGATGTAGCCGAGGACAAATTCTTTCTGTCTGTCTCTGAGTTAGCAGCTGCAGGGTTGTCAGCTCATGATTCTGAGCTTTACTGAGGTCATGAAAAAACGTGTGGCCTACTCCTAAATACTAAAATGGATTTTTCTCACAACAGTACCTGAGCTGATTAGAAGGGGAAGATGTTTCAGTACCAGACATGGTTACTTCTACTTAAAATTGACTTTTTGAAGGCCTTAGACTAATAAAGTCCATCCTTCCAACATGAAAACCTGCTCTGAGTCCTAAGGTGTTATTTTTGTTTGAAAAGCAATGTCCTGCATCTGGAAAAAATGCAGGTGTTGATGCATGCTCTCCCTCATTTTTGATCCAGATTCCTTGGTTAAGAATTCTATGGTTTTGGAAGTCTTACCCTTCTCTGTCTCTCCACTTCCCATGGTAAGACACTCCATTATTGTTCACCTCTGCACTCCTGGGGAACTGTTTTCTTCTACTGAGGTGTTGCATACACTCAGTTTTACCTCAAGATACTCATGTTCTTGAGTTTTTTACCACTGGTAATTCTCAAAAGGCAAAAGCTAACATAAGGAGGTTTTTATACTTCCTGCTGCTGCCTTAGTGGCTGGAAAAGACTCCAGTTTCATTTCCATAGGATGCAGTAGGAAGATTCTAAGCCAAACTAAAGGGCAATGCTTTCTCTTGCTCATCAGTGGTAAACATGACAATCATCTCTCATCTGAGACCTGCATGGATCTCATAAAATCTCAACAGCACATCTGGGATAGCCTCTCTAGGAGCCATTCCACATTTGCTCACTGACAGAGACAGAAAATGCAGCCACTGATTCCCAAGGTTTCGATTACTTTGTGGATGACACAATGCTGGACAGTGCCAGCTGCCCATACAGTCTCCAGAAGCAGGACATCCCACTTTCCTTGCCCAGGGTAATCAGAGGGAGGGCAGGTGAGGGTTTTCCATACAATATTGTCCATCTGGGTCTGCTCATAATCTGCTGTTGTAGGTTCCATATTTGATCTTGGTTTAGGAGTTTGGAGAGAAATGGAAAACAGAAGATGGAATAATATTGATCTGCTTCTAGTATTGACAAGGACATTTCTTTGACTTTTTGTGCTAAGCATCCACATCTAGCCACAAAAAAAGCACTGAAAACAGATCCTATAGGAACGTACCAAGATGCTTGGAGAAAGATGCCTGTTGCCATCTGATTCAACAACACCACGTAACACACCATAAATGTGGTTGTGGTTACTGTATTTTTTATACAAAAAGCCACAAACTGTCACTGATGATACAGGGCTGCTGTTCCTGGCTGTAAGATGTCCTGCTCTGTGGCCAGTCCACTCTGCTAAAAAGAATTCTCTGCTTAGAATCTCTGGTAGAGAGAATGGATGGATCACTGCTCCCTCTGCCTTGGCATCCTCCCAATGAGTTTGCAGTACTGCTGAAGCCAGATAAACAGCACTCCTGTTGAAGTGATTTATTTTTATTACTTAAAAAATAATATAAAAAATGGAAGTAATGTGAAACCATCTTCACTAAATAAATTCCCAAAGGTATAATAAATTTTTAATTGCCTTAAAATTGTATCCTCGTTTAGTGCAGTCTCAGTTCCTCACACAAGATGGCAGCCCTTCTTTCCTTCTGCTCAGCTATTCCTCAGTGAAAGCTGTCCCTTTCATACTGACACTGCAGGTGCTACTGCAACACAGTAATAAACCAAACCAGCACTGAGACTCTCATCATTATTCACTCCAAAAACAGCAGCTCACACAGAACAGCATGGTTTGTGAGGAGCAAGACTGTTTCATTCAATACTCTATCTAATTCCAGCCAGTAGCAGTAACTGGTTTGTATTTGTACTGGTTTTGACAGAGATAAAGTCAATTGTCTACACAGTAGCTGGCATAGGGCTGTGGTTTGGATTTGGGCATGATAACACAGAGATGGGGGTTTTTTACTGCTGAGCAGAGCTTACATGGAGCCAAGGCCTTTTCTGGTTTTGTCCTGCCATGCTGACAAAGCTGGGGGTGCATGGGAGACTGGGAGGAGAAACAGCCAGAACTGGTGACCAAAACTGACCAAAGGGATGTTCCAGACCATGTGATACCATGCTCAGTAAATACAGTGGGGGCAAAAAGAAGGGAGGGGTGTGATGGGTTTGTCTTCCTAAATCAGTGTTACGTGTGATGGGGCCTTGCTCTCCTGGGGATGGCTGAACCTGCCTGCCTGTGGGAAGGACTAAATAAATTCCTTGTTTTGCTTTGCTTTTGTGTGCAACTTCTGCTTTCCCTATTAAATTGTTTTAATTTCAGTTCAATTGTTTTCTAATTGCTGCCCTTCTGATTCTCTCTCCTGATCCTGTTAGTAGGGGAGTGAGTCAGTTGCTGTGTGAGTCAGTGGCGTGGTTGCTTGCTGGGGTTAAACCCCAACAGTACTTCATGCTCAGTTTTTGAGGTTTGAAACTGCAAACTAAAAGGGGAAGGACCCAAAAAAAAAAAACAAAACCACTTTTTTCAGTTCAAATTACAGTACATTTACTTGCAGAGAAGGACATGAAACCCTATGCTCAAACTTTTAGACTGTATCTCCTACTATCCTGGCTGCACTGTCACTTAGAGAAATGTAAAGTTATTTACATTTCACATTTGTTGTGGCCCACTAAATAAGTAAGTATATTTCAAGCAAAGCAACAAAAAATTAGGTCTTTGTATAATTCCAGCTTGCTAGAAAATAAACACCAGATTCTCCAGCCTGATATCTATTTGACCCCAGCATTGCACTGAGTGTCCCTGTAAAGTCAGAAACTCTGAAGTGGATCTAACAATTAATGTTTCATAATGTCCTGTCATAAAAGATGTCAAATTGCCAGCACTGCTGTTTCATTTTGAAACAAATGATGAGTCAATATACACTGTAGAGCTTCTGCTCAGCTGAGCCTTCTTGAGCAGGTTGTGGGATGCCTCATTCTGTGGTGAGCCAGCCCCCAGTTGGTGTGAAGTGGGTCTCTGCTCCATTGTCACTAGCTTGGCCTATCCCATTTTCAGAAGAGCCTAGAAGGAATACTGAAGCACCTAAGCATCATATTTACAGTCCTCCCAGGTGCAGAGGGGGTGCACAAATTCTTCTTTTGCCATGGTTATATTGTAGGCTTTTGTAGGCCGATATTTGTTCTAAATCTATAAATCTCTAAAGTTCAGCAACCGGCAGCTCAGAGCTTAGAAGGCAGCAGCAGCAGCAAGAGAAGAGAGCTGGCCCTCTTTTCCATCCAGATGTTCCCCCAACACCTGGAGCTTCCCGCCAGCGGGAGGCCAGCAGGTGTCAGCAGGAGTCTGGGAATGGGGCAGAAGCACACCGACCCCAGGAGAGGTGATAAAAACGGGAAAAGGCTTGTTTACTGATTAATCAAAAAAACCCCAACCAACCAACAAAAAGAAAACCAACCAACAAAAAGAAAACCAACCAACAACAGCACCCCAAAGCAATACAAAACATAAAACCCCAGGACTTTCTAATTGGGTGCTGATGCCAAAAGAGCTACCGGCCCCTTCCCTCTGAATGACTGCTGCCAGCCGTGGAGCAGCGGCTGCCGCAGCCGGAGCCGGAGCAGCAGCAGGAGCAGCAGCAGCAGCAGGAGCCGCAGCCTCCGCCGGAGCAGGAGCCGGAGCCGCAGCCGGAGCTGTAGCACCGGGAGCAGCAGCAGCCGGAGCCGCAGCCTCCGCCGGAGCAGGAACCAGCACTCGCGCCCAGAGCACGGTCCCTCCTCCCCCAGCCCCGGCGCACGGCCGGTCCCGCAGCACAGCTCCCTGCTCGGAACTTACCGGGAGCCTGCAGGGCTTTGGCAGAGCGGGGAGCGCTGCGGGTCTGGGGCCGCCTGGAGCTGCCCACCCGCCGCCAGCGCTCCGGCGGAGAAAGGGGCAGCGGCTGCTGCGGGAAGGGCAGAGGGGTGCGCCGGCTGCTCTCTACTCAACGCCGAAGCCGCTGCGATTCTCTTTATCCCCCAGTCAATGCACCCCTCTGTACCTTATGGCGAATAAATAGGTCACCCCTGTGACCTAATTAATTGAAAGTTACTTACTTCTCAATTACGGTGCAAATTAATTTTTTTTTTTTTCATCTCTTGAAGAGAGCCTGGTATCTGAAAAGTGTAGGAAGATAGCTACCATAGAGAATTTACCATGGTAACTTGTTCTTTGACAGCTTGTTTGTATATCAAAGTCTTTATTAAAATAAAAGCCCAGAGAAGTCTGGCTAGAAACACTTAGCAGTTACCACACTTGAGGATTAATTGTCCATCTTCAGCCCTCTGCACAGGTCCTGCACCTCAGCCCTTGTTCCTACAAACACCTTTTGCTCCAAACAAGAGAAAGATCCCATGGGGATCTTTCACCATGGCTGGTGGATAGCAGCACAGCACCATGGAGCAGAGTTGCCATCCACCAGCAACTGCAATGTATTGTCAGGGTATCAGACAGGTGAAAATGTATTACATTATTTCCAGGAGTCATAGAACGACCTGGGTTGGAAGGGACCTTAATGATCATCTAATTCCAACTCCCCTGCCATAGGCAGGGAACATTCCACGAGACCAGGTTGCTCAGATCCCTGTCTGGCCTGGTCTGGAACACCTCCAGGAGTGGGGATTCCACAACTTCTCTGGACAAAGTGTGTCCATATCTCAGCACCCTTATAGTAAAAAATTTCTTCATTATAGCCAATATAAATCTATCTTCCTTCAGTTTAAGGCCATTTCTCCTTGAACTATCACTAAATGTCCCTGCAAAAAGTCCCTCTCTGGCTTTCCTGCAGCCCCCTTTAGGCACTGGAAGGTGCTTTAAGGTCTCCCCAGAGCCTTCTCTTTTCCAGCTGAACAGCCCCAGCTCTCCCAGCCTGTCTTCACAGGAGTGGTATTCCAGCCTTTGGGTCATCTTCATGATCCTCCTCTGGACTGGTTCCAACAGGTCAATGTCTTTGTTGTGCAAGGGAGCCCAGGTAGGCACAATACTCCAAGTGGGGTTTAACAATGGCATAGAAGGAGAGAATCACACCCCTTGGCCTTCTGGTCTTGCCTCTTGTAATACAGCCCAGGATACAAACCTTACTGAGATTCTATTTGCTTTCTTCTTCCTTTTTTTTTTTTTTTCCTTTATTTCTTCTGTAGAGAAGTTGGTAATGCACCAGTATATCCACTTTAAAAAAAAAGGGAAATTTACTATTAAGTTGGATCTCCAGCATTTGAAATATGTTACTTTATGAACATATATAGAGCTAATGTTAAATCTTGAAAAAAGATGAGGAAAACAGAAGCACAAGAAAACCATTTTGGTTACAAGATTTGGGTTGCAAGCATAAATAAAAATGTTGGGGTTTTTAAACATATTTTGATCTGTTATTTTCAGATACATTTTCTGGTTTAGGAGAGAGTAGTATAATAAGATCTTCCAGCAGCTCTTCAAGAAGTGTAAGAAGGACCAGAGTACAAGTTGTGTCACATCACTCTTATTTAGAGTTTCCAGGGTGTTGGTGAGCCAGTCAGGGTGTGTGTGTATCCTATAATCAGGATAGTGAAAGCTGTACCACAGCTTGTATCATTGCAGTGGGAAAGTGGTGCCCTACACCAACCCATAAGTTATTGACAGTTTGTGCATGCATACTTTTGCCCTCATTCCCAGGTTTACAGGACCATTTTTTATTACCAAATAGTAAAACTCTAATACCAATAGAATTTAGTGGCTCCACTCACTGATTAAAGTTCTGAGTGCATGACTTTCGTTGACAGACAGCGTCTTGATGAAAAATAATTCCTTGTGGAGGTAACATAAATGACATAAAGTACAAGAAGGTTCTTGAGAAAACAGTGCACATTGGTTTTATTTAAAGGTGTGACTCAGGGTGTGTTAGGACCCTTTTCCTGAGATAACTATACGAAGTGTAAGATAATAGTGATTTTAAATTTCTTTTTGATGTTAAAGGAATTGAAGGCTCCATAGAAAGCAACATTACAAACTGGAAACAACCTGCTACTTGTGGACAGCATTGTGCAGCCAGCATAGCCAAATGCAGGTGCCCAGCCACAAACTGAAAATACCCACTGACCTCAGGGGGAGTTGCACATTCCAGAAGTGTCTTGGGAACAACCCTGAGACACCACATGGGCTGCAGCCAACTTCAGTTTGGCATGCTCACCCCAACAGAGCCCTCCTGCACCCACTGCATTTAAATTCCCTGAATGCTAAGGCAATGTGGCTTGTCACCACACTAAGCAGAGAGAAGCTGTGTGCTCACACAGGCAGCAGAAGAGGAAGGAGAGGGTTCAGGGCTGCCCACACAATGCATCTCCCAGCACACACCAGTAGCAGAGCACCAGCAGAATCTGACGATTGACCACATTCCCTTCCAATGAGCAGCAGAAAGGAAGCAACTGCATACAGGGATAGCTTCACCTGGGAAAGATGCTAGCTCAAATATGGGTCCTAATTCCAGGAAAGAAAAATGTCCTTCTCCCTGCAAACCCCTACTGCCAGAGTGTTCCTTCCCTGGAAAATTTCACCTTGCTGCACCACAGTAACTGCTCTACAAAACAGAGGAAGCAGCTGCAGGACTTAGTTGAATATGTCTAAAACATTTTTTGCTCTCTGCTTGGAAACAGCTGGGTCAGGTTTCCTGGGACTTCCCAAGTAAAGCACCTAAAGGAAACATCCTGAACAGCAGGAGTTACAATACAGGAAGTTGTCACTGGAAATGCTGAGTAAATGTACAAAAATGTGCTAGCAACACTCCCTTAAAAAGTATGTGATCATCTTTGAGCGAAATTTATAGAAATACTTCAAAAGTAATTGCTCCTGGATTTGCTTGACAAGCCGGGTTCAAAACTCAGTTGCCCCCAACAATATCTGAAGACTTTAAACTGTGCAATGCAGTTAGGAAAGAAAATAAAGGGGAATGGAAAATTACTCCTAAAAGTTAATTAAAAGGATAAGCAGAGAGAAGGAAAAACAAGAACAGGCAAACAGTCACATGCCAACAACCTCAAAGATCAAATATTTCATCTTTCTAACTTTTGCAGGAAATAAAAGACTGAAGCTGGCAGTTGCTGCTGTTGCTTTTATCATCCAGTTGCTTTGATTGCAGTTAGCAATATGTGGCAAAAACTATTTTTGCTGCTTCTGAAAGACAAAACAAGCAGAAGACTGCACACTGTTCTTAAGCATGTCCAGCCTTGCACAAGCTGAACTAAGTAGCCACCTGCAGAAGTGACCACTGGCACCTCTTGTTAAAAGAGAACACCTATGGTATGTGTGGGGATGGTGGGCAGCCATTTGTGAGACACCAAAGCTAATGATCAGAGATCACACTGAGGGTCCATAGGGTCCCAGCCTGTGGCTCAGCACAGCCCCCTGCACACCCTCTTGCACTGCACAGAGCCTGTGTGTGACAGAGAGGGGAAGGGGAGCCATGCCCAGCCTGCAGCACAAGCTCTGGCACTGACCAATGGCTCCCTGCAACACAGAGCTCCTGACAGGCAGCATCCCACCCAAGCCACTGCTGGGCCCACCAGAGGCAGGTGAAAGGCTTGGCAGCACTATTTGCACAGAGTGGCACTGTTTGCAGTGTGGCATTTCTGAGGTTTTCATTTCTATTAAATACAAACCACAAATGCATTATCTTCCCCTTTACCTGAGTTCTAATCAGTGGGCTGGCATAGTTTGCCAGCTGGAATATTTCTGGGGATTCACAGGGAAATAGCTGATTATGAGCTTTCAGAAATGCTTCTGTACTTCCCAAAAGTGAAGGAACTCAGAAGAAAATGAGCAGACCCCTCTTCTGAACCTCCTGTTCAAATGATAGGAGCAAGTTTTTGCTGCACAGAATCACATTCTTTATGTTAAATAAACCACTAGACCTTCTGGCCTATTGGACCCACACCAAGAGAATACTTCAGCAGAACACTGGTACTATCCCTGCTTGTCCTCCATATACCAATAATGATTACCTGGAAAGACAACACTGAGAGAATGTGACTTGTTTAAGAATCAGACAGCTGTGGCATCCAGAATTATTTGTGTCCGTGTGCTTCAGTGCTCAACTCTGCTAACTGAAAAAAATAAACAAAACGCTGAAATTGCAATGAAGTACCGGGTATTTATTGAGCCATTTATTGTGTTTCCAGCCTGTTTGTCTCTAGATTGATTTAAGAGCTCCTCTCCACCTTTTGTAAATTAAACTGGTTTTCTAGCCTCTTAATGTTTTCACATTAGGAGTGATTTTAGAGTGATCTGTCACATTTGCTGCCCCTTTCCTCAGGGAACTGTGAATGTACTTAACGTGAACCATATTACAGCATTCCCCTGGGCCACAGGAGTCTCTTCCTGTCCATAGGGCATCCTCCAGTAGGCTGGCTGAGGGCTGACAACATCAATTGGCAGATCTCAGGTGAAATATCCCCTCTGTAACTGCTAGCCACTGCCAGATGATCAAATTCAGGAAAACATAAAGAAAATTGCCATAGCAAAGGAACAAGTGTCTCTATTTTCACATGAATGGTCCAGTGTTATTGATGATGCTTGAGGAGGACAGCCAATGCCTCCTATGCAATAGTGTATGGCTGTGACACTTTACTGTCATGCTCTTTTTGATTGTGTTTAGCAGGAGCCAGTAGGAAGAAATGAGTGCTGCACAAGGTGCAAGATTCTCATTAATTATAGCATGAACTTTCTTCCAAGAAGAGTTCCTGTTTCTGTACATGCCCTTCCTCCGTGCAAATTAAAGGAAGGAGAGCAAATCTGATCACAGCAAAGAAAGATGTCCCAAAGCTATTGGGAAAAAAAGTCCTTAAAAGAAATAAAAAAGCAGTTCTAAGAATCAGTCTGTGGATAAGAAGCTATTCAGGTAATACCAGCTAGGATTTGAACTTGCTGTTGATGTGACATTCCCTCAGTCTTCAATCCTGTAGTGTGATTTCAAGATGTTAGGAGCAGAAAGGCTGTAGCTGGCATTCTCCATGCTGAGTTATATGCCACTGACACAGAACAGCAGGCTGCTCCAGGCACTGGCTCCAGCTATTGACAGAGGGAGAGCAACAACAAATTATCATTAAGGTATCACGTCTGTGCCCACGTCTGCCCAGGCTCCAGTTTCAGGAACATGACATGAGGCCATTCCCTGCCTCCAGCAAAATAAACATCAAATTCCTTTCCTTCAAAGAAGCAGGTTTCCATTTTTATACCAGCTCTGGGTGATTCCATGTTGGCAAAGGTCTGTCCTTAGTTGCAAACCAATATTGCCTGAGACTGTTCTGCCAAATCATGCTTGCTTGACCTGTGACTTTTTAAACTTCAAGTCTGCTCAGAGTTGCTTAGAAGCAGTTTAGGTAAGCAGGTGCTGTATGAGGAACAGTAATATATGAACAGTCATTTGCTGAGGAAGGTGACAAGGCTTATTCTTGCCCTTGTGGAGCTTTATTTCAGAGAATGGCCCCAGTAAAGGCTCCCACCTCCCACATGTCATTATTATTATTATTATTACAATTGGAGGCTTCCTTGTACCCAGGAAATTATTTTCATCAGTGACCATCTTCATAATAGAGCTTTATGCAATCATTTTAAAAAATCCAAAAAACAAACCATTTTACTCTTTCCAAAATAACCTGGCTTCTTTACTGTGGAAAACCACTGTGGAGAAAAGCAGAGATTTAAGGTGCTTGTGAAAACATTTGGTGTTGGTAAGATGTGCAGAACTGCTTCATCCTGGCTGAACCTTCCTGAATACACTTTCCTGTGTGCTTATTGATATAATCTGGCTCCTAAATAAGCATGTAACTGAGGACAATTTTGTATCCATTAGGCTGGAGGACAAGGTTTTAGTAAGGCTGAGAAAGAACACTTGCATTGTTTAAGGAGCTTTTGTGTTTTGCCCTCGCTGGCAAACAGTGAGAAAGAGCCATGGAAAGAGAAGGAATAATAACAACACAGCTGACACCAGCCACGGCTCTCACAGCCTCCAGCCAGCCTCCATTTCCCCCACACAACTTCACAATGAGCTTTGATAGACTTGTGAAGAAAAAAAGAGAATTACAGAATATGGCTGTAGGAAGAAGACAAGGTCCAGTGGCAAACATTCCTTTCTTAACCTTTTGGGGACCCCCAAGAAGAATCTATCAGATTTTAGTACACTTCTCAAGGCCTCACTGTTTTTCTGTGGTCTGCAGAGAGGTCTAAGAACTGAGGATCAGTTCCTGCCCAGCATCTATTACCAACAGGGGACCATCCATCACTGACTCCAAAATTATTTCCATTCCTAGTCATGACCTGAATCCATGTTGTGAATGATCCAGTGTTACCTTCAATTACAGAAACTTGTAAAAATCTTAGCATTTTGTTTGTGATTGCTGGGGAATGAGAGGTTTGACAGCCCATGGCAGTGCTGGGTGGCATTTTTCAGGATTGGCCATGCTATGATGCCTTAGCCATAGGAACAGGAAAGTTCTCCCTGAGTGATGTGATGCTTATTTTAATCAAATCTGGCAGCAGCTTTCCATGATTCTCACATTAGTTAAAAGATCATGGAACAGCATCACAAGGTTTGGGTCAAGATGCCATTAAGATAGTCTTTCAACATATCACATCAAACACAGTCATTCTTTTTTTTAAATCTTCTGTGTATTTGGGAAGACTTTAAAAGAGTTTCTTTTCATTGTAAAATGGAGCTAATAAATGTGTTGATGTTTAACATTTGCAATCAAGTTTAAAGTGTTTGATTGGAAATTTTAAGCCCAAGGCTCTCTTTAAATAAAACAAAAGCAAAATCCCCTCATCTTTGATGCTGACTCTGTTTATCAACATTTTTGCTACCAGCTCTATTCAAAGGAATATTGCAGAACAGCCAGTGTATCAAATGGAAATACCAGTGAACAAAGATGGAGCCAGTGAGGTGCAATAAAACAAAAAAAAAAAAGATAAAGCGTGACCAAAACACTTGTAAAATCTAAATTAACAATTATAGCACTCATACACAGAACATTATTAAGTTTAAATTACTCTAAAACTTATTTGGGTTTGGTGAAAAACCAAACTGTGCAGCCAGTGAGGAAAAAAATTCAAACAAAATCATAGTCCACAGAATTACTGAGCAGCCTAATTTCAGTGTAACAAATATTTGAGTTCACAGAAGTCTAGCCCAAGTCTAGATGAAAAAGTCCAGAGAATTGTGTGGAAATGAAGTTCTCCTACATGTCACTACAGAAACACATAAATAGGTTATTTCCAGAATTTCTGGGAAGCTATAAAACTGCTGAAGTCTCAGACTCTGGAAACTGCTGACTGAAGGTGTTGCAATTATCATCAGTTTTATTTTGGGAAGACAAAGTCTGGTCAGGGTGGTAATGACAGTCAGGATGAGGATAGGAGCTCTGACAAGAACTGCAATAGCTTAGTTCAGCAGCTGGCAGTGCTCAGTAAGTAGGTGTGTGTGAGACAATAAGTAACTTTCTTTTTAAGATGCAGCAAAAAATAAAGTCTCCTACTTCCCTTCCAAATGAAAAATCAGAAGTATTTAATTAACTGAGAAACCCAACCAAAACTGTTTTATTTTCTTTCATTGTGGAAGTAAGGCTTACAGTGTGAGGTTACATTTAATAATGCATACAGTAAATTATTAAATAAAACACTGAAAATGAACTGTAATATTTTCCACTTTCAAACTCTGAAAAGGAAAAGTTTTGAATGCTTACAGTTTTCTGTTTTCCCTTGCAAACTCTTTGGGTTTCAGAAGATGCAGGTGAAAGCTCTTATGTGGTAACAAAAGATTACATTTTGAAAATTCCTGATGTTGTATCAGAACTTTGTTGAGACCAAACTCTTTTCAAGAAACTTGTGGGTTTTCTATGACTTTATATGCCAGTGGAGAAGGTAGTAAACTGCAGTGTGCTTTGTGGCATGCTTTTGTTGAAGTATTAGGGGTACTACTGTACAAAGTTTTTAAAAAGCTCTGCTTCTGGAGACCTGCTCCCCCCCTGTCCCAGGCAATTCTCTCCACCCAGGAACTTTGTTAACCTCTCACAGAATCTTCTCCTTGTTCAGTGCACAGGGACAAAAATGTTTTGCAACAAGCCATTATTCTTTTGATCAGAGGTTTGTTATCACACATTACCCTGAGAACATCAACAATAAAAAAATGTTGATAGCAGCTGTCTGTGCTGATACTGGTCAGCTGTCATAAAGCATTCAGTAGCAGGAGATGCACCATTCCCATCATCCAGATAAGAGCTATTCTTTGTAAGAACTCTTCTTAATGTGCAGTGTAAAACAGCATTTAATATAGTTCAAATAGAGCTCACTGACAACTTAGTGGATAGTAAGAGTTATCAAGCACTATTTGCTTCTATTTTGGCAATCTTTTTAGGTGGGTCCAACAGTCCACCCATATTTAAAAAGGAGAAGTTTTATTAGCCCCTCTTTCTCCTTGTTAAACACTTTAACAGAAGCCATGGAGTGAGGTGGTTGGGTGGTTTCACATGCAGAGGAAGGTGTGTCCTGTGGGGGTGTCGCACAGCCAGAGCAGGGCTGACTGAGGCTGGTTCCAGCTTCCCAACAGGTCGGTGGTGGGGGGGTGCTGCTGCTAAGTGACTGTGCCAGTCAGGATCAGAGCTGAGCCCTTCATGTCATACTAAACCCAGACCAGGCCCTGGCAGCATGACCCCATTAACCCCATGACTCTTGATCTCTCAATTATGTCCAAGATCTCGGGACATGTCTGGCTCCAACACTAATTTATTTATTTCCATAAATGATCTATTTACATTGGCTTGGAGGTCAGCATCTTTTTTTTTAAAGACAGTCACACTTAGAAGAGATTATCTATGTTTTTGAGAAGCCTTGATGGTCTAACAATACAGATGTGGGACAGATGGTGTTGTAGAAGGAAATTTAACCTGGGAATTCATTCACCATCCAAAATTTCAGCAAGAAAACTAAAAATTATGTGTTTGAAGTGACCCTTGAGATTTATTGCAGTCATGCAATTATATTAACTAGTCCTGCCTCAGCAGTGAAAATCCCCTTGTTGAGAAAGCAGTTGAAATATAGAAAAGAGCTAAGCTGTAGGAAGATATCAAACATGAGCATAGATAGATGATACCAGTGTGCAAACAGAGGGAGGTGATAGCTCTGTTCTTACACAGAAGTTACCCACACTACTCATTAACAGGAAAATATTTGTCTCATCCAGTAAGAGGGCTCTGGATCTATGCTGCTATCTTAATCCTGTTATTATTTCTTCTTGGTGTCATGTTCAAAGTTAAAATAGTCACAAGGAACTTTCCTTCTTGTTCTGTCCTAGACTCATATAGAATGCAAAACTTTCAACACAAAGTCAATGTGTATTTGGCAGAGAAGTTTGCTGGCTATTGCTTCAGAGCTTCACATGCTTCTTACAAATTGTCTCCAGGAGAAGCTACTGCACTTTTATTTACAGAAGTACCTGAGCAACCTTGGATCAGGAGCTTTATTTTGATGAAAGATTTTTCCCAGAGAGGTTGTGGAGTCTCCCTCACTGGAAATATTCAAGAATTTTCTGGATGCAATCCTGTGCCCTGGACTCCAGGATGACCCTGCTTGAGCAGGCATGGTGGACCAGATGACCCATTGTGATCCCTTCCAACCTGACACATTTTGTTATTCCATGATTCTGATTCTGTCATTAAAGTCCTTGTAGAGTTAGGCACCCATATAAACCTCCTATGGAAAATGCTCAGGATTATTCATGACAGTAAAGACACATAAATTTTTATTAGAATAGAGTGGGTAGGAGTTAATTCACATTAACCTACAAAGATATTTCTAAAACTAACTCATGATACATTGATGTTTCCCTGATTTTCAGTGTCACTGAGGTACTTTTTAAAATGCTGCCATTGTTATTCTCAAATACATTAAAGTTAGCAGTTGCAAAATGAGAAGGATGAACACTTTCCTAAAATTTATATAGACAGATATATCATGTGTACCACAGGGAAAATACATCCAACATTGAAAGGAACATTGATCATGTATTCAGATGTATTTGGGTGATTCCACAGTGATTATTTACCTTTGTGTTAGTATGTGATATGTGCATTCATCACTGCCACCATTTAACTCTGCACCTCTAGCCTGGGCAGCCAGGAACCTTGAATTCCATTCCATGCCCTTCATCATCTGGTTTCTCCATACTTGTGCACAACCTCCAGTCCCAATAACAAGGGCTTTTCTGTAGCTCAATTAAAATAGAAGTTTTTTCATCATCTGATGGACCACCACCCTTCATTGGATCAGATGAAAATCACTTATCTTGCCAGTGCACTCACTAGTGTCATTGCAACTCCCTGTATAATAAGTTTAATCAGTAGCAGTAGATGTCAGACTCTGATTCCTTCAGATTTCCCTAGAACTGCTTTCTGTACGAAAACATTAAATTGCTTAAAGTAAGACATCCAGTGTGGTTTTCATGTAGGGAAAAAAAAAAGAGAGAGAACTACAGCACCTTTGATCTGTGTCTAATATGGCAACTTCCAAAAAGTACCATTCCATAGATGGACTATAGTCCCTGGTCTGTTTTTAATAGATGTCAAGGAACCATCCTGATCTAGAGGTAAATGCACAAATATGGAAGATGGAATGGTTCAGGACAGTCATTTACTGAAGATTAGATAAAGTTAGATAATATTATGCTCAATCATAGAAATCAAATCTTACCTTAGATATTCTTCTGCATTGGTAACCTACTTTATTTGCAACCAAGGATTATTCCCATAAACATTCCAGGATCACAAATTCCCACTAATAAATGACAGAAGAAGGTTTTCCTTCCTTTGA
Source organism: Alaudala cheleensis (assembly GCA_013398995.1). Classification (NCBI taxonomy): domain Eukaryota; kingdom Metazoa; phylum Chordata; class Aves; order Passeriformes; family Alaudidae; genus Alaudala; species Alaudala cheleensis. The sequence goes on along the minus strand of VWYE01000379.1, from coordinate 63,952 downwards.
CCCCCTCAGCTGGCCAGTTGCTGTGGAGCCCTTCTCAGGGTGTCTGACTCTTCCCATGACATTCTTTAGAGACCTTCATTGCCTGGCACCCTGGACTCTGCTCTGGGTGCTGGGGGCAGGCAGACTCCTGCAGCAGTGCTCAGCCTCCTGGCCTCTCCATGGCTCCAGTCTCACTGGCACAGCACAGCACAGTCAGGACTCGTGAGCAGCACCAGTGGGAGGAGCTGCTCAGGGAGCCAGAGCACTGTGCACTCCATGGAAACACTGTACACTCCATGGGAGCATTGTACACACCATGGGAACACTGTGCACTCCATGAAAGCATTGTACACACCATGGGAGCACTGCACACTCCATAGGAACACTGTACACACCATGGGAGCACTGCACACTCCATAGGAACACTGTACACTCCATGGGAGAACTGCACACACCATGGCAGCACTGCGCACTCCATGGGAGCATTGTACACACCATGGGAACACTGTGCACTCCATGGGAGTGGTGGATGGGCAGGAGCTGCCCCAAAGGTTCGTCACAGCAAGGCCTCCCCCATGGAATCTCAGGAGAAAATACCCTTGAAGTACCTCCTAAACAATGACAATGAGCAACGTTCTTCCTCCACGCAACTCCTAATTGCCCTTTTAGTTTACATGCAGCAGATAAACTTCCTGAGAAGGATCCTTCCTACCTTGCAAATTGTGTGGAATACTGTATCCCTGGGGCTTGAGTAAACTGTATCCTTTTTATTATTCAAATCATAAAAATGGGAGAGGCCTTTGAGAAGTACATACCCCTGCTCAGTACTTTGCCTTGTACCAGCCTTTGTCTGTGGATTCCACTCACCGAAATGCTTCTCATGTGATTCCCATGGGCTTCAAAGGTATGATGAGAAGATTTTATCTTTATTACATCTCTCCTACCATTCAAAACCTCATAATCACCCTCTCCTTCTTTCCTGAGTAAACCTATAACTTTATAAATCACTATGTGAAGAGAAATACCAAGATGGAAATAAAGACCAATATTGATACACTGCAGTAATTTCAACAACAGCAACAAAATTCTTGGCAATTATATGGCTAAGAAAAAAGCAAAAATAGATTACTTTCAACTGATTTAAAATTTTGATATTGTTGTTATATTGGGAAATCTGTTAAGCACTCACGGACATTGACCTATGCCACAAACCTTAAGAGGTTCCACAGAGTAAAAAAAGAAAAATGTGATTGGCCCAAAATTACCATATCGAGTCAAGTGATGCGAGTACCATAATACTCTTCAAATGTAAACATGTGTTTATCCTTTATTTTAGAAAAGAGCTAGAAAAGCTGAGGAAGCACTCAGGAGATCTGTGATAATACTGAATTTGCTAGTGTTCACTGAAGTTCCAGGCCTATAAATCTCCCAGGATATATAAGAATGGATTCAGCAGTGACTAGTGATGTAGGGAAAGAGCTAGGAAGGTCCAGGTCTCCAGTCCAGTGAGAGCTATAATCAGTTTACTTGCCTGACAAGCAAAACACTTCAAGGTGACCAGCCACGTATTTCCAAATGTCAAAAATCACCCTTGGAAATTCACCACCTCCTCAAATTTTCTGTGCTGAAATGGTTGACACCATTGTGAGGGATATTGACTTGATTCAGCAAGCAAAGGGGATAAGGAAGTTGATTTTTCCCTCAAAATCACTGTTAGTGTGATACACTGATCTGTATTTGGAATCAATAAGTCATTCACTGGATTAACAGGCATAGCTGTCTCTGTGCTGAAGCACGAGGTAGCCATACAATTAGAAGATCAAGTTGATGACAAAAATTAGTAGGCACTTGTCACTGCCTCCCAGAACAGTTCATTCCAGTTTGGGTGCTGCCACCAGCGATTTAGGTATCCTTGTATCCAAGAGGAAAGCATAGCTTGCTCCCATACTGCAAATCAAATGATGGGCACTTTTGAATAATGACCCCCAAGCTCCCACTCCCCTACTTTCATCTTCTTTTTGCAAAGAATTTTACCCCATAATCAGGGCCTGTTAATTACTGTTACATAACGTGAGGAGTAAGGCAGATGTCTAAAGCATAGTTTTAAAATGAGGTAGGTGTGGAATTTAATCTAATGCTGTTCGGAAGTTTCTGATGAAAACTCGGCCCACCGTTGGGCCTCTCAGCTCTTCATTGCCAGCTTCCTTGGCAACTGAAGCTTAGTCATGAGCCATGGAAACATCCATAGGGCACTGTAAATATCACACGATCTTCCAGCAATTCCCATCACTCACTCCTTGACACCTAAAGTCAACAGGGTGCAGGCAAGCAGCTCCAGAGAGCAGCGCTCCTCTCGCGGGCTGCCCAGCGGATTTCCCCCCAGTTAGAGACCAGTCAGGGGCCTGGCTGCGCTCACAACGCCACAGCTGCACGCTGTTAGAGCAGCTGCTGCCGAAGTGAGAGCTGATAAATAAGGCTCTGTCCCGCCTGCGGCACCGGAATGTGGCAGCGGGGGGAGCGGGCAGAGCCAAGGGCACCCACGAGAATTCAGCCGCGTTACCACAGGTCGAGAATCACAGCCACAGGTCACAGCTCCAGCACACTGCTGTCACCTCTAAAATGAGATCCCCCACGCTGCAAGAAAAACTGCAAGGAATTCGTCAAGAGGATTTCTGCTTTTTATCATAGAGACCTCCAAATCTGAGCCATAACACCAATTGTTTCAAGCAATCCTTTGTGTCAGGATCCTTCAGGACATGGAATAAAAAAAGAGACGAGCATGATTTTGACTGAGGATTGAAAATATGCTAATTGCCTTAGCCAATTGATAGATTAAAACAGAAATGCAGTATTTACCTAATTCAAGGTATTTCCCTCAGTGAATATTAAAAAATATTCACAATAAAATACCAACATTACACTGAGGCTTGTTTCCTGAGTTCTGATACTGGTTCTGAATTACACTTAAAAGCAAATAATGAAATACTGCATTAATATTATATACAGACTCAATTTTTCTGCATTTTTTTTTCTTTTGTGTAGTGTTTTCTGCATTCAAACACTTCCTAAAATTTGCAGTCTGTTTTCCACTCCACTCTCAAAAGATAATTTTAGAAACTAAGATTTTAAAATTTTAAGTTTTAATACTTATAATGTAAAGACAATACCCAGCAACTCTACTAGAAGTTAAACGTAAATTATCAATGATCCTCCCAAAAACCTATGGTAGGTCCACTAACACATCAAAAGCACAATTGTTTATGTCTTATACTTTTTATAGACAGATTTTAAGATGCTAATAAATATAGTAGACTGTTAAGACAACAGAGGAGAACCACGTGATGCACATGCAGTGATGTCTGGAAGCAAATGCACTTTAAACAGGCTAGTGATAAAGCAAACTCTTATGAAATGGCTCATCAGGTGTGATTTGTACTGCTCTAATTAACTGGACACTGTCCCTGACAGGATTTTTTTTTTTTTAATTGTGAAAATTCTATTTTCTTCTCACATTTGCCACCTTGAAATCTGAGAAACACCCATTAGCAGAAACATGCAGTTAATATTACCCTGAAAAATAAAAGTCACAATGCATGGAAGCACTACCTTATTAATACCTGGAGGACACTGATTTGATTATGCCTCTAATCTCTTGTTTGTAACATAGTTTGACTATATAGAACTGTGGTTTTATTTATTTATTTTACCAGTGATTTCTTTCTTGTAGATGTGTAAAATACATTTATCATCTCTGACATTACATCCAGGTGTCTGATTTCAAGTTCTCCTATTCTGGTATGCCTCCTGTCCAGCTCGTATTACAAAGTTATGCGAAGACTTTAAATTCCCCATATCCAGTGTCCTCCTCAGATTTCAATAGCAGCCAAAAGGCCATATTCTCAAAGCCATAAGACTATTCCTAGGTAAAGTTTAAAGTAAGATACGTCAGCAAGTTGGAACCACAAAATTAAACTACTTATAATATTATGTAATTTTCTTACCAGAAAAGGATAACCATTCACTGACAAATAGACCAATATAAACTTGAATAGCAACATATTTGTGGATTTATTTCAAAGGCTATTTTGCTTAAATAATCTTCAGAAATTCCTTCATAATGCAAGTAAAAGTAAATGCCTGATGCAAATGATCTCCTGCGTTTGCTTACACTTTTAAACAAAATAGTTTCATTACTGCTTGATACTTGTTTCTGCTCATATACTATAGATATTCAAATAAGAGATGTATTTATGCTCAAAGGTAAAATGGGACTAAAGGCATGTAGTCTTACCTCTGCTTTCCTTTCCTGTATAAATTTGATTAAACTTGTATGGGTTTCTTGCAGGCATCTGACTCCAAAAAAAAAAAAAGCTGTGGGCATTATATGCAAAAGCAGGAAAAGTGCTTTAATGCTCCACATTCCAGTCTTAGTTTTCATCTTCTGAAATGTGAAGAGAACTTTAGAGGAATAAAATATTCAAGACAGTGAAGAGTTTTGTCACTTGAGTAGCAGGGCTTGGGTAGGAACTTGAAGATACATGGATGCATGTAAACCCATCCTGGATTGGGTTTCTGTCAGCTCTAACAGCCAGGTCTTTCTACCAGACTGCAATGAAAAATTATGCTGAATTCTCACCCTCAGCCAGTTGGGAATCTACAGGGCTGTTTTCTATTACTTGGGTGGCTTGCAATTAAATCTGTCTCACCTGGAGGAAGAGGAGCTTTGGGGCTGTGCTCCACAACTCACTCCCTGCAGCTGCTGCTGCTGGACAGTGCCTCTTCCCTGTCCCCCATTACCCTTCCACAACCAAGAGTCTTTCAGCCTTGGTTCTGACCAGGGTTTTCTTGACAGTTAGATTTATTTTCCTCACAGAGCAGTGTTACTATTACAGATCATGGATAAGCCCTGTCTCTCATATAGTTGAATCCTGATGACAAATGCAGACTCAACATTCCATGTAATTAAACAGGGATAATTTCTCAGTTAAATAAAAACACAATTTCAGTTAAACAAAAAAGGCTGTGGCCAGATATAGAATGCAAATATAAGAAACTGCACCAATGAATGCTTTCAGTTAAGGGCTGGACACAACCCAGTTCAAAGGCTCAGGAGCATCCATTTCTTGGAGCTCAGACACCTGGATTGTCCATGAAACTGCACACTGAATGGGACACAGTTGCTCACTGCTGTTGTTAGAAGGAATTTGTTTGACGAGAACTCTAAAATTAAGGAAATCCCAAACTCTAACTCTTTTTACAGGTTTCCTGTGATAACTGGAAAAAGCATGATTTTATGACACAATGTACTTTAACTGTGTCATGGTGAAAAGAATTCCTGAGATTCTTGATAACAGCAGCTGGTTATACTTAAGAAAGAAACACATCTTGTTCTTGTTATTCACCACCAGCTCTGGGGAGGAAGACAGCATCTTTCATACACTTACAATTGGTTCAAAATTAAATTCTTTGCAATCAAATCTACTGAATAACTTACGTCAATGTCTGACAAGGTAATGTATGAATGATACAGTTCTATCTTTAATCATCCTTAAACAAAACAAAACAAATTTACTGCTCTCCCAGAGACAGTTAGTGTTCTACAGCAAAGAGAAAGTTAAAGGTTTTTTAAATAGTTTATAACTATACAGGGAAACATCCATCCAGGGGGAAAACAAAACCGAACTATCACAGAGCAAAAACATCCAAACTTTTACCTCTGACACTGGCACCCCCTCAGCTGGTCCTTTGCAACTTCAGACTCAGGAAGTCAGAGGTATTATGGAGCAATCCACAAGCAGCCACAAGGTCTTAGGGAAATGTGCAGACTTGTCTAAAAGTGCCAAAGAGATTAAATCCCAGAAGTGTAAGCAGCCAGGGCCAAGGACAAAGGGAGTTTACGACTTCAGCATGTGTCAAGCTTGCTCATCAAAGTTTCTTTCTCCAATTACCTTTTCTCCTATACATCTTCTGCAAGAAATGGTCCCTCTACTTTCAAGGATAGTTTCTGAATTTGTGAAAGCCTGGGACAGTCACCCTCACCCAGCCTTGCTGAGCATTTAGAGTATATTTTGTGACCTTGTGATCTATGGAAGACAGATAGAGAATGTGGTTCAGGTCCAGCCTGTCTAAAACATACCTGTGCCTTTAGGGCTGGCTATTGGCTTGTGGAAGTCACAGCAGGCAGATTACAAGCAGAAATGTAACCCTAGCTGACTGTCTCATTAAGAATAAAAACCTTAAATGATGAAGTAATAAATTCTACTCTTACTACAATAAAGCATTTACAAAGTAAACAACAGACAAAGTATGAATATCACTGGGTGATTTGGACATAATTTATACTTAGAATTAACATCTTGCTGGCAAAACCTCCATAGAAAATGAGACAACATTCAACACATTCAGGGCAACATCATTGCACACCCTAAAATTAAGCATTATAGTTATTCTCAGAATAATTATATCAAAGTTTCACTGGCACTTTGGACAAGTCTGTGATAACACTTCAGCTTAATATAGTGACTGATTTTAACTAAACATTTGTTCAACATATTGTTGTGCAATATGGATTTAATAGTAGTTTAGATCTGTAATCTTGGTGTTTTTCATCAGCCTGTAACCTTTCATTGTCATTTATCTAAACTATGTAAGCATTGAGTCAGTAGGACTATGACAAGTATGCCAAGGTCAAGTCTGTTAGAAAAAAAACAGAAGTCTCTTTATTAACAATTTCTTTGAAATGTGCTGCAATTTCTAAACATTCCTCAGGAATGCAATTATTTTTCAGTGTCATGAATTTCAATACAACTACTTGCAAGTATTGTGTGAGAGCAAAAGTGTTCAAGAACTTCAAGAGTATTTGCAGTAATAAACTGGGAAGAGGCCTGTGATTGCAGAATACAGGCAGTTAACCAGTGGAATAGTTTGCCTAAACATTGGGGGGGAATCTACTGCTGGTAGTCTTTAAGAGCAGCTAAAACAGGATGCAGGACACGTGGAGGTGGAGCTGACCCTGCCTTGTAGCAGGGGTCTCTAGTGGCCTTACAGGATTGTCCTTCCTTCCACAGTCACTTGTTTCACTGCAGTCCTTCCTTGGCCTTACCTCTTATCTGTATTTAGCTTTCACCTCATTCTAAAAGCTTCAGCCACCCTTATACTCAAGAAACCACACAGAATGACATAATGAACTGGTGTAATACTCCTATTCTGCATGTGCATTCTTTTCTTTCACTTGCCTCTTCTTTGTATTTTAGGGAACATACACTCTCCTGTGTGCATGCATGGACATGTGCAAATTCTAAGCACAGGAAGGTTCCAGTCCTGATTAGCCTTAAAATGACCCCAAAATAAATGTTTGGTGACATATGCTCCTTAATCAAGTTGTATGGGTACCATATCATCTCACAGCTATGACGCAGTGGGCAATAGCTGAGACTGTACAGTACACAGAGGTGACACATTTTTTTCTAAAATAAAAGCATGACAAATATCTAATAGCAACACTAACTTAAATTATGTCATCAGTTTTGAAGAGGAAATTACTCCACAGATTAATGAGGAATTCTGCATGGAAGTCAAAGGTATGATGTAGTCTTATAGCATTAATCAAGAGCTAAATATGATCTGACCTACTTCAAACAGCCCAGCCTTTAACAGAGGGATGATAAAGGCAGAGTATGAGAGTCCATATTTATCTCTGATGTAACACCAACAAAGCCAACAGAATCCCTTGGAGTTCAGTGTGCCTCAGAGCACCACATGGCAAGTGCCACAGGTCATCCTGTAATCTGCAAGGTATGATGGATTGAAAAAGCAATGACATTTTCCATTCCTATTTAGGAAACATTATATTGAAAAAAATAAGAGATCACAGGACTGTATCTCATAAAAACATTTATTACCATGCAATAATGGATGTATCAATTCACTAAACAATTTCACAAATTCAAATATGAATACACTCTAGGAAATCCTCTGGAAAGAATAAATCATAAGGTTTCCTAGAAAAACTAATTTTTTCTATATTGTACACGGTAAACATAATTATGCTGTATATAACTCTATTGAAAAGCAATGAGAAATTAAAGAGGTTATATTTTACTTTCTCATAACCCTAAACCTTGGAGATCATTTATCCATCTGATCAAGTCAGACTTACTATACTGATCCCCAGACACAGTGATTCCCTCTTCCTTAGTGCTGACACCAAACATGATAGCGTTCCCTAGGCCCCCCTGAAGGTGCGTTCTAAAGAGAGAGACATTAATAGATAATGACTGTGAAGAAAACACATAAATACCTTTTAAAAAATTAACAAACCTTGATTTCCTTAGACACATGAGCAATAAGAGAAGGTCACCCAGTATCTTTTTAGGTAATACTCATAACCTGCTTCTGGCTTTGCACTCCATGATGATGAGGAGTGCTCATTCTGGCCAAAGTTCCTAGCCACTGACAGCTCTTCACATTTAGCATTTTCAGTCACTCTGATCAGGATCTCTAACCCAAGTGCTCTATTTCCAAAAGGATAAGACCCTTGCCAACAAACTGGGAATTCAGCAGTCCCAGGGAAGGAGGGACTAAAGGAGCTATTACTTTCCCACTATTTCCAGCACAGGTCTGTGTCACATGGTTTACATCATGCATGATTCATCTGCTGTGATGAAATGTAACCCTGCATTTTAAAAAAAGACCTCCGCAACAGTGAGGATACTATGTCTTTGTGAGACGTGTTTCACATATTTTCCAGGGGCATCAACTGCTCCTGCTTCTATTTAAATCTGTGCAGCCCTCTTCAGAGGGCATTATTCCCTTGAGGAAGTCCATTCAGAAGGTGCTGAGCACAAGGGGAGAAGCCAGGATGGCAGCAGACAGCAACATGGCTCCTGAAGAAAAGCCGAGCGCTGCTCCTGTGAAAAGGGCTGTCCACAAGATCCGGATGGCCAGCCAGGTCTACAGCTTGGCTCGAGGCTGGCAGCAGTGGGCATCTGACCACCATGTGAAGCAAGAGCAAGAGCCCTCTGGATGGGTTCCCACTGCAGAAAGCTCATCTCAGCCCATACAAGAAAGTTCCTTTGAGAAATGGCAAATTCCATCTGTCAAGAGGGACCAAGAAAAAGATGATGAAAAATCCTTAGCAAAGCAATCAGTGACAATTAGAGATGCTGGGAAAAAATCAAGGGAATCAGATGAAGACCTCAAAACGTTCAGCATTAAAAGCAAAGAGGTGACCAAAACAGTTGTCAGCAAAGCCTACGAACGAGGGGGAGATGTCAGTCTCCTCAGTGAAAGGTATGAGAACAACAACAGCAGTTCCGAGATGACCAAACTCCAAGAAGAATCAAGTGCTATTGACAAAATTCTTAGTAGCAAACTACCTTCAACCATAAGGAGGAAGTGTTCAAATGTGGTATCAGAGCTGACCAAGGGCTGGGAGAAGATGGAAGAAGAGGACAAAGATGTGGCCAAGGGAGAGCTGCTGCTTAAGTGTCGTGATGACAGCCTGGATGCCCAGGACAGTGGTTATGGGGAAGCAGAGGATAAGCTGGAGCAGGAAGACAGTGACCAGGAGGTGATGCCTGTGAGGATTAAACGGCCTGTCCCATCTCTGTAAGTAAAGCATCTTCATTGCATCAACACAACTGGCAGAGGGGTACAGCTTTCCATGAGGAAAATGGGGGGGGGGATAGTCGGAAGTGGTCAAAGATAAACTATTACTCTTGGCTTAGAAGAAATTAATCAAAATTCAGGAGACCTTTCACATATCACCCTGTGCTTAAGTAGTTATGCAACAACATTGGACTATGTACCTAATACAAAAAGTCAGGAAGTTATATTTGGGAGATGTTAATTATATTTAATTTTCACACTGGATTTACTGCTTCATCAAAATAACTAATTGCTTCTTAATACTTAGTCCATATTTCAGAATCACAACTTTTACCTCATCAAGAGCCTTCAGTTATTCATTTATTCCAGAAAATGTTGTCTAAATCAATATATTTGACAAATAAATACTTATTCATTATTTTGCTTAGTATAAATTGTAGATATTCTCAGGAGCAATTTGAAGAGAATGTCCCAAATTAATCTTGCAGGGATTACTTCCACATACTTCTTACCAAAAGTTGGGTTCACTGCTTCTCTTTGGAAGCTTTCCACGAATTTGGAATTCATCAATTCAAAGAAAGGAAAATTTCACGGTTTCTTGGACCCCGAGGTCACACCATATCTCAATCGCATTTTCAGAAATTAAAAACTGGGTCAGCACCGAGGATGAAAAACTGATGAAAATGCCAAAACAGAGTTTGTGATCCCTGTGCAGCCAGGCAGGCAGGCTGTCTCATGCTTTGGTTTTACACCTCACTACTGATGAATATTCTGACTATTAGACTGTGACTAACAGTTATGGATTTCAACCATGCAGTATCTTTAAGCACAGCTATCTGAACACACACCCCCAGAGCTATTTTAACTATTCAGATAGGATAAGAATGATGCTTTGCTGTACAGCTGAGCAGTCAGCCCCTGTAAGAAGAAAATGGTTAATAGACCAAGTGAAGAAATCTCCCCAGTAACCTAGGGCTTGAAAGTTTGTGGTACCTACTTTTGGCAAGGACAGTGTGGACCATCCTTTCACAGAAGTTAGGGCCTCAAATCAAAGATTCCAAATATACAATGGAAAAAGGATACATTTGCAGCACTTACTGGTAAACAACTTCAATGAAAACAATGTTCTCAGTTTCAAATGTTATAGCAGAAACAGACCAACTATCTAGCTTCTGTTAAACTTTCATTTTCCTTGAATGTCTAATTTTAGCGCTGGTACTTGAAGAAACATTGGTTAGCCATATTTACCGTGGTCCAAATGATTGAAATAACACTCTGTATGTTACTTAGAGCAATGAAATGCTGTAAGTAATTTATGTTACTTACTTACATTGAAATTGGACACAAAAATTTTCTGCACTTACAGTGCTGCTATCAGCAGGACTGGACTTTTTAACTATTCATTTTTTAGAATTTATTTTACAGCCTCAGAATATAATATTTCAGCCTGCTACCTTTATGAACTTTTCAATGTAGTTTAATCTTCTTCAAAAAGACCATAAGTACATAATTGTTATACATATCTCCCATTTTCCTCTCCACATTCTGGGGGAAAAAGCATCAGTGCAAGTATTTTGTTTTCCTCACATCAGCACCTTCGTTATTTCCAGCTTCACTACTTACTGGAATAAGGTTGCTTCCTTAGTAGGCAGCTTGTTGACTCCTACTGGATTGAGAGACACTATTCTGCTTCTGCTTAGGAACAAAAGGGATGCAACAAAAGGCATATGAAACTCAAAACATTAATACAGGATTCATACCTTTCACCTACAGTCAGAACCAGGGCGAATACACGACACAGACATTATTTGCCTAGAAGATCAGAATGCATTTAGGATGATCACTCTGGTTAACAGGTTAATCTAGTTGATTGTTGCATGTAAAGCACCTCTTAGAGTGGGTAAAAATACAAAACCTTCATTTTGGATGCACCATCCTTTGTGTAGGTGCAGTAGAAATATGAAAAAATGCTTCTATGTGAACACAATTAATGTTTTAAACTTGTCATTAAGCTGAACAATGGCAAAAATAGCGCTTCTGCAACTAGAAATGGTTAAATTACAAGCTGCATTAAAATGTAAGGTTTTTTCAAGCCCATGTAAGGCATGATAAAAGCAAAAGTATAAGATGGTTTTCTCAACCACTGAGAGGAAGATTTGGATGAGAAAGGCAATAATAATATTCTGCTAGAAAGGAAAATGAGTTTCAGTAGAAAAAGGAGGGAATACATTCTAGACCATTAAATTAAAGCAAGTAACAAAGACTGCACAGCCTCCTGCTGTCTCACTCCCCCTCTTCCCTCCACTCAACCCAGGGAACTGAAGCTCTAGGACTCTCTCAGAGGTCATGGTCCCTGGAGAGAAGGGGAAGCAGCTGGCTGTGGCTGAGGAATAAGCCCTCCATGATGATAACTACTCATAAACTCCACTGAGACTGAGGGCATCACTTCTTCAAGGCAATTTTGATTCACTTAGGATTTTTTTCCCCCTCCCTTAACTGATACCTTCCCACATGAGGAGCTAGTGAAGTAATCTGAGCTTCAGCTGGAGTTCAGACTGTGCTTGCACAGGATTTCTGTGACCTTTGGGATAGCCATAGGCTTCAGGAGACAAATGCCTTTGCATAGCCAAACCCTGTGCCTACAGTTCCTCTGGACAACGAAGGCACAATTCAGATGAAGGGACAAAGGATCACAGCTTTCCCTTTCTCTGTATGACAACAGCTTATATAGAGGAGCATTTAGTTTATTGTTGGCAAACCAAATTGTCTAGATTTACTCCACTCCACCACATTTTAACGCTTTCCTGCCAACACCTACCTGTTAGTCACTTACACAGAATTACAGGTACAGACACACTGCCTACTCTCAGGATGCTCTGTAGTCACACCACAGAAGAAATGTGCACGTACTCGGCCACTCATTATGCTCAATTCTTCTCATGGTTTTTCATCAAATTGATAGGGAAGAGCATTTTGGAGCTTTTTAAACACAGTTCCTCCATACAGCTAAGCCAATCTTAGGGCAACTCCACACTAATAAAGTGGTGCAGCTCTCCTTGTTCTTTCTCTATCCCTGGCTCTAGGTGTTTGCAATTCTTAACCCAGCATAGCCCTGCCCAGTACTGGCATCTTTCCGGTGCACTGATCTGAACTGGAGACATCTCTATGACTCCTGTTCTCTATTTCAACCAGCTTAGTAGAAAACAAAGGAATGTCCAAACAGCAGGGGAACAGAATTTTCTGCAAGTTTGTAGCACTGTGTACTGTTTGCTAAGTGCTTTTTGATTCTCTGGTGCTAATATTCAGCTGACGTTACTGGGGAGGTTTCAGAGCAACCTTTTGGGGAGAAAAAATATCAGAAAACAAATTACTTTGGCACAGCCACAGCACAGCACAGTCCCAAGCTGAGTTCTGTACATACACATTGACAGGATGTGGACAGCACAAAAACTAGCTCAGACTATCTACAGCTGCCCCACAACATGTGAGATCAGCCACGAGAGGATTGAGTGTCTGCCTGGAGTCATCCAGAACTATTACAATCATAAAAAAAATGAAATAAAATCTCTGAAGGTTTTTCCTTATCCTTTGTCCTTGACACTTTCAGGCTTCTAGCCTACCAATGTGAACGTGAATTTTCGACTTCTATATTTATTCAGAACCATACTCCAAATACAAAAGCATAGACAGAGCTACTGCACTCAATTAACTTTTTATTGTTGCTATAATCATTGACATCTATTACAGAGGACAGATTTTTCTAGGCACTACCCTCTAGTTTTCAGCCAGATCATACACCTACAGCAATCAGCATGTCTAACCTCAGGGCAGGCACACTTCAGGCTTGGCCATGTGGGCAGGAATGAGGAACTGCGTGAAAGTGCAGATAATCAGCAATGTAACTGTTTTGCTCCCTTACAGAATTAAGTCTGGGGCAAAGTTTGTCACAACAGGCTCAGATCGGGGCTGGAAGGTGGTAGTGTAGACAGGATACAGCTGTGATTGCAGAACTTGCCTTTGAGAGCAAAGGGAATGTGAATGAACAGCCCCTAGAGAACTAATTTAGAAGTGGTGAACTCGTGCCACCTGGTGGATTCCAGCTGATCCCAAAACCACAGTAACGCAGTTGCAGCAGAGTCCAACGAACAGCAGTGCCCCAGGAGAGGAGGAGATGCAAAGCTCAGTGTGTGTATGTGTGTGTGTCTTTCAGCGGCGGCCGGCTGAGCGAGGAGGCGCGGAGCAAGGCGCGCAGGAAGTGCAGCGCCGTGCACAGCCTCAAGGACCGCTGGCAGGAGTGGGCTGACCAGCACATCATAACGCAGAAGCTGAACCCCTTCAGCGAGGAGTTCGACCACGAGCTGGCCATGTCCACGCGCCTGCACAAAGGAGATGAAGGATACGGCCACCCAAAGGAAGGAACCAAAACTGCTGAGAGAGCCAAGAGAGCCGAGGCCCACATCCACCGGGAGATCAGGGACATGTGCTTCATCATTGAATCGATGGCCAGGCCACGGCCCGATGGCAAGATCCAAGTCACTTTTGGGGAACTCTTCGACAGATACGTTCGCATTTCAGATAAGGTTGTTGGGATTCTGATGAGAGCCAGGAAACACGGACTGGTGGACTTTGAAGGAGAAATGTTATGGCAAGGAAGAGATGATAATGTCGTAATTACTTTATTAAAATAAGTTAAGCTATAACCAGAACAACTTTTGGGAAACTTTTCTCCTCCCTTGCCATTAGCACTTGCACATTTTGAATGTAAGATTCCCCTGTCCACCACACAGAAAAGAGTATTTTTTGAAATATGTATTTTGTAACTAGTGCATGATAACCCAAACATCCAAATGGACTTCATTTTGTACCAGAAGTGCTTGCAGGACAATTAAGTTAATTACTCTATGAAAAATAAGAAGGAAAATCTATATGAAATATAAGCAGCTGATGACAAAAGCCCACAGCAATATAAATAGCTGCAAGCTAATTCCAACTTCTACCTCTTGTTACATTAAGATATTCCCAACCTGTTTAAACTGGAATATCAGAAATATGAAACACGCCAGACCACAAGCTGAATGATAATATAAACTCAAAGTTTTTGATCTGAAACCCGGTCTTGTGCATGCACTTCCCTTCCTAATTAATTGATTTAAATACACATAAAATTACCTTATTTTAATACAGAATCAAGGACACCACACTTGTTTTTACAAGGATGACATGGCCTTGTAACTAATATAACTACTGCAGTATTATCTTGTTGATACAATTGTTGGCACAGCTTTCTCCTATATATCATGTAAAAATTCTTCTTTTTATATTTGGGGCTTTATGTATTTATTGTATTTATATAACTAATTTTTTAGATTGTTTCATATTTAAACTTATGGAGATTGGAATGTAATGAATAAAAAAGTTTTGATTAGATAGCTACCTAAAAAATTCCTTCTATGCAACATTGTACAATGTCTCATCTGATTATTTACGCAGATTCTGTTCTTATAAATAAAGGGAAAAATAATATGACATAAAAGAACTGGCCAGGTACTTGCACTTTTGTATACAGCAAAGAAGGGACTATCATCATCTTCCATTAAATGTACCTTTATGAGAAAAGAGAGAAACGGTGTTCATAACTTTGAGGAAAATATTGTTCCACATTACAGAGAAATACTAAAATAATTTTACAGCATTTGCCATTCCAATGTCACTGAAATAATGTATTTCAGTCCAGGTGATGCTGAAGAGGACTAAATGCTAATTAATGAATACTTCCAGAGCTCAAAACTGTACTATTCACAAATCTGAGAACTCTGTAAGGTCTCTGCTACTTACTGGATTAGAGAGATCAATTTCTCTACTACTTTAAAAATAGCTGTCCTAGTAAAATGTGTGAACTTCACATGAAAAGCATTTGTTTCATTGCAGATGCCTGGGCAAGTAATGAAAAGTGGTTTTTCCCCCCCCTTAAGATTCTTTCAAATGAAAGAGCAAGTATCTTCTTACAGAAGCAGAGGTGTATTAACATCTTGTCTCTGATAAAACAAGTATTGCTGTCTTATTATGAGTACAGGTACTCCAGTTTGAAGCTTCAATGTACAAATTAACCAAATATTTTATAACTTAATGATACAAGAACTGACTGCTATATCTATCCTAAATCTATATAAATCATTGATACTTTAGGCATAGTTATGTGACTCTACAGAAGAAAAATTAATTGTAAGATGGAATCAATGGAGCTTATTTAATGTTTTCTTGAGAGCTCTTAGACTACTCGAGTTGATCTACAAAAGTGATGTCTTAGTGCAATAGTTACATATTATAATTTTTACCTGCATATTCCTAACTTTTTCTTTACATCTTTATATAATGACCTTTTATAGCTGTCTAAATAGTCTTGAAAAAATTTTGTTGTCAAAGGAATACGTGAACTATAAATAAAAGCCTTAATTATGTCTTGGCTTATTCTCCTACACACTAGAAAACAAATATGCATCCATATTCAGTGAAGTTAAATATCAGTAAGTTGCTTCAAAATATAAGCACATTCTCCTTTTCATAGGCTATTAAAATATTTCCTGTGAAGGTTTCTCCATCCAAAGTACATTGCCATCAGAGTACATGGCAATAGACCTTACACAAAACACCTCTACAAAGAATACACACAAAAGGCACGTAAGTGTTAAGTGAATTATTCTGCTTTAAAGAATTCTCATCCTACCACAGGAAAAGACAGCTATAACAATGTAATCACTGCTACAGATCCTCATCCTCATCGACTGGTAGCTCGTTGCAGGTAACTTAAGCCTCCCTTTCAGTCATTCCAGTATTAAATGCTATGCAAAATCAACCAACCCCCCAACTTTTTCCTAAACTTCCCCTCACACTATTTTATTTCCAACTGTGACATAACTAGCATTTTTGCTCATACTAACCTCCACTATTTACCTCTGAGTAGGCAATATCATGTAAAGCCTTCTAATTTCTGAAAAGAATTTACAGTTTCTGTTGAAAAGAAGTATTAAATATTAATGTAAGTTATGGTGTATGGAAGCATTTCAGGTAAGTTATACACTTTATAACATTTTCTTACATTAAGTTGTGCAACAAATGTATTGATGGTGTGGGAGATAATATATCTGACCTCATTAAAAAACAATCAAACAAAAGTACTCCCCGAGTTACTCACCCTAACTCTCCTACTATACTCTGTTACAGTCCTGTGAAACTAGCACAACCTCTGCCAAATTTAAATATTCTAAGTAGAGAGATGATAAAGGTCAAAACCTGTTCGATTAAAGCAGTCTCTGTAAATTTTTAAGACTGGCTTTCCTAGTTCTGACTTGTTTTGAGAATAAAACCCTTAACCTTTGAGACAATGAGCAACTCTCAGCTACTCTCATGACAGCTTATAGTTGCACATCATTTTCTAGAATACTATATTCACTCCCAAAATATTTTGCTTGAAACAGAGCTCCTGCACTCACCTGTCTGAAACGAGTGTTGTTTTTGCACATCCTTGGTAGTTAAAAAATTGGATCTTCTTCTGTAAGAACTTACACATATTTTTCATATTCTAATACAGCCATCAAGCTTAAGTTACAGCATGGAACTTGTATCTGAAGAAATAAATTTGACTTTTATACCTTTGTATTTTTCCAAGTCTTACCACAGTTGCTGCAGTGCCTTGAAGTGAGTGGAAGGTTCAATGGACATGTACCCCACCCAGCAGAGATCAGCTCCCTCCTCCACAACGATTCCTTCCTTAGAAGTGTTTCTGTACAGCCAGGGCTCAGTAATAAAGCTCATTTTTAAAACAGGGAAAGGCTATTGAAATAAAATGAGCTGTAGAGAAAAGCACACTTATTCATGGTGATATGTTCAGTCATTCTCATCACAGAACAGATACTGGCAGGCCCTCCTCTCACAGCCATTTCAGCTGCTGTGCACACATTGCACTGCCCCAACTAAAGCCACTGCTGACACCTCAGGGCACAAAGCATTTTAGCATTCAACAGCACATATACTATTAATATTAGTGTATTTATCACAAGAGAAAACAAACTACAATTACAAAGTTTGTAAGGTGAGCAGGACAGCAGAAAGCAGAGCTGGCATTGGCACTTCTCCAGTGACACAGCCAGGACTGGTTTGCACTTGGTTTGCACATACTAAGAAGAATACAAGATTATTATTTTTTAATTTGAACCTGAAGGAACAATCAATGTTCTTACTCATCTTCCAAAACCAAATTTTATGCAGACATTCTAGTTCCTGTACAAAAAAATAACTAATGCGATACACAGGTGAGCAGGAAGATGCAAGCACAAGCTGTACATCACAAATTATAACCTTTCTGCAGATTACACAAAAGCAGTAACTAACATAGGCAGGATTTAGAGGCAGAGGATGATGCTTTAAGAATCCCATGTTTGGATCCCAGGTACCCAAATAAAAAAGTTACTCAGTGAATCCATCCAAGTACTGTATGCTGAGACACGGTCTTCTGGCAGCAAACTCCAGGGTCTCATAAGCCTTCAGCAAATGTAAAACCCTAACACTTTACAATCACAGAAACAAACCTTGCCAGGCAAGAGGGAAAGGAGTTCTACTGTAGAAGAAGAATAATGAATTGAAAGGCAGGAAAGACATCAAGACAGTGCCTTTCATGTGTGTCATACAGAAATAAACTACATCTCTGGTAATGAAATTCATGGTCTTGCATAAATAGACAAGTGCTACTTTTCATAGATCTCTTACACAGCCAGTTGCTGCACCAAGTGTTGCCACAGTCACTTATGTTTTACATCAAATGTCCTTCTATTCCTTAACTAATTTAGTATTTTACAAGCATGATTGCTACTGTACTGTTTACTAAACAATATCCTTGATTTCCACATTTTTGCTTCATATTTGCATTTCCGAGACTGTAGTCTAATTCTTGGAAACATTCAGCTACTGAAGATTTTTGTGTGCTTTCATTTAATTCTTCAAAGTATAATTCTTTATAAAATTCTTCACACCACCCTCTAAAAAACGTCTTATTTGCAACATGAGTGTAGGATAATGAGACTATGCAGTTGAATTAATGGTTTTGTTGGCAAGGATGTTCTGAGACTTTTCCCCTCTTCAAAATGGTTGAATACAAAACGTCTCATTCCCATTGGTTCCCAATGGACTTTTAAAAAGCCCCAGAAATGCAGAAAATTATGAGAAAATATATCCTATACATTCAGTTGTTAAATGAACAGCAAAAAAACGGCATTTGTGGTTCTATATAAAATCTACCTTCTAAATAAACTCCAACTCAAGTTTATTTTTACATATATTGAGATTTATTTGCTATACATCACTGTGAGCTTATAGTACTTGAAATCCATTACAGGATTTTGTTGTTGTCGTTGTTGTTGTAATAATCAGTTGTAACTCCACAAAGACAATAATACTGCTGTGGAAGACCAAAGGGGAGAAAAGCCATTTCAATTTATTTACAGTTCCTTATTTTGTAAACACTTACTCTACACATTGTACTAAGTTCTAATGAGGATAAAGAGATATACACAGAGACAGGAAACAAAGCCCTGTTTTTCTATTCATATTGAGCATTAGCATATTATAGATGAAACATCTGCCCTTTCTCATTACCATAGCAGTAAGCTGTCTTCAAATAAGTTTGTTTTTTTTTTTTTGCTTTCCAGAAACGTAAATATTTTGAAATATACAACTACATCTATGTAAGCCAACCCATTTGGCTTTTATTCCATTTCTAGAATAATTTAAAGTGCTATAAGCAACCCGTCAATCAACACTTTTCTATAATAACAAAACTACTTTAAACATTAATTTACAAGATAATATACAATGTTTGTCTGAAATAGCTGAAATTTCAGCACAAAGTCAGTCACTGTCACACTTAACAGCAATTTTTTTGTTCATTTTTTGTTTTGTTTTGTTTTTGCAGAACATAGAATAAAAGCTTTGAAACAAACAGTTTTGTTGAGCTGTTATTGCCACAATGGCTTATCAAGTTTTCTACAAAAGTGGACAAGAGCTACTGGAACTGTATTCTAGCCTGTCATTTATTTTTTGAGGTCACATGACAGTAAGTTTGCATATTCCACAAGTCTACTGAATTACAATATTGTCTACCTATGATACATGATGTTATTTTAATCAGAGCTGGTGCTAATTGTAAATTTACAACATAGACCCCCACTCAAAAACATCACAAGTATTTTTTTTCTTTGGACAGGAATAAGCTATATTCTTGGAGCTGATGTGCTACACGGCTACAACAGTATAACAGTATATATCTGACACTTTATGTTGAAGAAAGATGCATCTGTTTCTGTACTTTTAATGCCCTACTATAGCTACAAATTGTTCACTGAGTTTTGCTTGCTTTAGCCTTTTAATTTTTTGGAACTATCATATTCGTACATTCTCTTGCTATTTTGTAAGTCTTTGCCACTTAGCTCAATATTGTCAGTATTTGTCCCAAACCTGCAGATCATTAACAGCATGTGCAAAACACTCTTTAAATACAATCAGCATGCAGCTACAACACATATTAACTGACTGTTTTCTACACATGAACAAGAAACAAGACAAGTGGCACTGTTGACTTTGGATATCTTCTAACTTTCCCACGTGTGTACCGGGATGCGTTAGGAAGGAATGCTCAGCTTCTCATCCATTTGTGGCACCACCTGAATAACCCATCATTGGTCTGCACCACTCTCTGCAGTGCTGCTGCCAAATACCCACACCCAGCTTTCTCAGAGCTTCACAGAGGGCAACTTCATTCATAGACATAATCTGAATACAAAAATAATAAGCTATATTCAATGAAGCAGCCCCCTAGCAGGATTGCAGGAAAGGTGTGTGTGGGAAGCCTGGGAGGCAACTGTAATATGGATAAGAAAATTTTGCAGGCCACAAGGATCAAAGTAACTAATGTTAATGTTTAGTCCACAAGGTCAATATTTTGTAAAAGAGTCTATAGCTTAGAAAAAGTAGACAGTATATTACAGATGCAAGAGCATGAAAAAACATCTGCTATTTAAAAATAAGAACTAATGGCCACACTGAAAAATTAGAAAAAAACCCCAAAAACAGATAAGTAAAATACATTATATTGCTCCTAGGGAATTTTAAGCTGCACTGATTCATGTCAGGTTTGGGACAATAACCTGTAGAAATAGTGAAATACTTATTCAAAAGCCCATATTTCTATGTCTTGAATAGTGAAGTCTTCTCGCTTAGAAAGTGTGTGATTCCCAAATGTTTTACATGAATGACTTCTTCCATGGTAGAGATCACCATCAAGCCAAAGAGCAAACTCTCCTCTGCAAGACAGACAATGTATTAAAGCAAAAGACTGAGGGAGTAGGCATTGACTCTATCAATGTATTTTTAATTCAAAATTTAGAAATGAGAAGGAATTAAATGATTAGTTTTTAACACAAGATTTTCATTGCTGATAAATTATGCTACAGGGATTTTTATTTTTTTTTTCCTATTTATTATTAATTTGGGAATATCTCTTTTGAAGATATTCTGAAATAAGCTAACTAGAATTCCTTGGTTTTCAGCCTTTTCCATTTCTATTAAAGAGATGACATAATTGTACTTTTATATCTAAAGAGAATGCTGAAAACAAATAAGGAAAACATTCCAGAAGCACATGTACCTGCATGGGCAGGAAAAATCCAGGACAAGACAATGTATGATTTCTGGAGACCCTGGCATGTTTTGGGATGGTTCAGTTTCAATCAGGCCTCTTCTAGTTACACATAATTTTCACATTTACATCATTCCAGAATTTTGTGTCCATTCTGAATACAGGAAGACACACATGCAAGTCAAGCATGGAAGGCATCATAATCTTGCACGGCTGAGATTTTATGCCACACTATGGGGAAGACAAACCTCCCGTTCAAATTTTGTCAGCATCACAAGCTGAACACATACTAAAGTTTCTTAGCTGGTAACTGTAGAGTCCTGAGCTACCAAACTGAAGTCAATTCCAATTTTTCTTTTCAATGATGTCCAGACAAATATTTTTAACAGATTCTAATTGTAACTTACCCTCCTCCACCAAAAGCAAGAGAGTCCATGTCTCCTTTAATGAAGAACATGTTGTCTCCTGTCCATTTAAAAACCTAAGGGAAAAAAAAAAAACAAAACAGACTAGCAAGTAAAAATATCTGAACTTTGCATTTGGGCAGAAGGGAAACCAACCATCAGTAAAGGCAGACTGTGGGTGGCTAGAGGCCAGTTTAATGAAGTTGACACAGAAAATTCAAGAAACAGATAGATAAAGACAAAAATTCTCTGTGGTTTTACGCTAATTAAAATAAAACCATTCCAAACCAGGTCATCTTTGAGCCCCAAAACTCCTACATAATACCAAGAAAATATGCTTCGATTAGATGATGTGCCCCTAAAAAGGACATAGTTTGTGAATTTTCAGACAGACAAGAATTTAAGCAGTAGAAAAATCTTCAATACAATTAAAGAGTCAGGTTGAATGTGTTCTTTAGCATGCAAACACTACCAATTCACTGTGCACTTAAAGACTCCATGATGACTTTTTTGGGGGCCAACTTGTAATCTTTTTCAGATTTACAGTTAGATTTATTCCGTAAGTCTTTTAAGATCATGCATTTGGGGATGGTGGTGGAGAAGGGAGCAAAAGCATATGAAGTCATGACTACCTACCTCAAAATCTGGAGAAAAAGTGAACATGAAGGTCTCCCCAGTGCCATAAAAGCCATCGCTCACTTTGAACGGTTCAGATGCTAGTGCACCAAAAACCTGTAGCAAAAGTACATCAGAGCAAGAAAAACTTCAGAGAAACTACAGAGAAGCCAAGAATCTCTAATGATAGTAACTGATAAATCAGATTGTAATTACTATCAATTTGAAATTCACTCTGTGAATTTCACTGTACCACAGTTCTCAGTACACTGATATGGTATTGTGCTTTGTGGTACAATAGAAATAATGTTCTATTGTAGTCTATTCTTCTTCAATAATAAGTGAGCACAGTAAGAAAAAAAAAATCTAATGGCTCAAAATTAAACTCTGAAAACTCTCAAAACCAATGTATACATATTTAAAATTTCAGATTAAAAGGTTCTCCTTACATAGGTGCCATTTCACTTCACTGGGCTATTTTTTTTGAACCTTATGACTTGGGGATGAACTCACTGAGAGCAGCCCAGAAGAGAACAACTTAGGGATTCTTATGGATCAAAAGCTGGACATTAGCTAGCATGTGCTCCCATTTTTTTGAATTCAAAAATTATTCTCTTGCAATAAACTCTTACTAATTTTTAAAAAATTGTGCACATCAGCAAAATTAATTTGGTGCAGTACTGTACATTTGAGAAAGCATTGCTTTGACTCCATTGTTACAGAGCAGACAAAAATTAGGGCTTATATACCAAACCTTCTTTAGTCACAGTACTTACAGAAACTTCCTCATATTACTACTACTTCATTTCTCCATATGACCTTTATTAAGAACAAAATGTCACTAAACTGAAAAGTTACTTTACTAATGTAAAATAGTTCCTTTACATCAGTGGAAAGAATTAACTTTGAATATATATGTGACCAATGCTTATAATCTAAAGATCTGATTCTCTGGAACAATTTTTAGACTCACTTGACCAGGGGATGAAATGAAGTTTCACAGTCAGCTAAAGGTGCTCACTTTTCAGAGACATGTATCAGTTGCAGACAAACTGTTGAAGTGCAAATTCAGTCTAAAGACTTGAAGATCCATGAACTGAGGTACAAGTTTCCATACCCTTGTTTTAATGCAAATTCACAGGAAAACTGGCCCAAACTTTTTTTATTATTTTTTTTAGAGGTATTTATTTCATTCAACATCTAGGATCCAACACCAGGAAGATATTTCTCTATTATCCCACTATCTCAATGTCAAGAACAGGCTTAAGAGAAAAGAAACTACCATATTTTTACATTTGGGAAATTCAAAATAAATGAATTGTTTGTTTTCCTGCTTGCTTCCAGAGGATATTTTTTTGTTTCCACCAACATATTTTTAATTCAAGATAGGCCTGAGATGAGCCCCTTATGTTATTAATACCTACAGTTTTTTATACTTTTCTTTTTTTAACCCATTACTGTTTAGACAGACTCATGGGAATTTGAACTTCAAGACAGTATTTAATGTTTAGCTGATCTTTACTACCTGTAGTTCCACTACATGTAACTGTTAAGGTTAAAATTTTAAGATGAGTCAGAAAGAACTAATAATTGCTGTAGTCATTTAAGCCTATTTAATACTATTTTTGCACATGCAAACTTTAAAAAGCAGGATAGTTGTTTGTTATTTAAAGCATCTGGGTCATTAGACTTCAGAAAACTAGCTGTTCACTTTTCTCTGTCAAACATTTTGTGACCTTAGACTGTACTTAGTATATACAGATAAGTGAACTTAAATAGAGCATTTTTTAGCATAAAAATCCATACTAAATTCAATTTTAGTTTCATCAATGAATATAACAAAATGGGCCAGTGAAATACATAATACTTCATATTTAAATAACTACATGCATATTTTCCAGCAATGCGAACCCTTGCAATTATTTCTTAGTCCTCAAAACTATCTGGGTCTCTGTATGCTAACTTCTTGTTAGGGCTCAAGTCATTCTTTGAATAACTCTGCAGCACTTCTGGTAGCTAAGCTACATTCAGGCAGCTATGACATGCCTTTATTCAGACAAATATCCTTAGGGCTGGCACTACATCTAGTAAATAAATATAAGTAAAAAAGACAGAAGTAAATGTAACATTTCATTAACAACAGATATTCCTTGAGAGGAATTAACCTTCAGTTAAAGTAACAAACAGAATTTTGTCAAACCTAAACTATCTCATTTCAGACACTACACAGGTGTAAACTTGTCACACAACATTTATTACAGTGTTTGTCTTGAATCCTCTCAGGGATGTTATCTGTATATCCAGTAAAAAACAAAACTAGTACATTCTAACCATGTAGAAAACCTTATATATCTTATTTAGGAGACTCTGAAGCTTTATTTCTCATTATGGAATAAATTTAGCTACTAAGAACCTCAGACAGTCTCCCTACAATTCCCTACTCAGTGGAGGATTGATTCTGAAGCTTAGGTTGACTCAGTTTTGTCCAGTTGAGCTTTGAGTACCCTCAGGAATCAGAATCTAACAGTTTCTCTATGTTCTACTTGCTTCAAGCTGAGTCTTGAAAGATCACCTCTTTGCTATAAGCAACAATAAAAGAATAAGGTTTTACAGAAAGAGTGCAATTTGCTTCCCAACAGTTATTTTAGTTCTTGAGAAGTGATGTCCCCAGGATTTTTCCATGAGACCTGACTTTTGTGGCTAGTTGTTAGGGTGGATAACTAAAATTATGTCCTAGGTTCCATGTCTCACATTTCTGTAGTGCATGCAATCTGAGGAATGACTTCTTATAAAACTCGACAGTCCTTGAGGTGGTTAACTGCATTAATTCTATTTCTACAGCACCTCTTATTTAGTGACTCATGCTCAGGAATCAGGCATCAATTTCTTTCTAAATGGCTGTCAGGGTTCACTAACAGAAGCACATACCAGTAGACAGACAATCCATAACAATTGTAATGATGCAACTATAGATTTAATGGACACCTTTATTGAAGGATCTCCTAGAATTGACTGGAGCAGGCAATTCAGGCAGCTTTAGATTCCAAATTCCAACTATGCATTGGTCAGCTTTTACACAACTTAAGTTTGTAGAAATTCAGTGGTTTTGCTTTTTTTTTTCCTTTTGTTTGTTTGGGGTTTGTTTTTGGTTTTTTGTTTTGGTTTTTTTAACAGTAATTTAAAGAAAGTTAATAATTGATTTGAAAAAGAAAGTAAGATTGGAAAAGGTTTTTGAATAAAAATTCAGTACGGTGAGACTTAGCAGCCTTTAATGGAATATTATGAAAAGTTACAAGGTACAGTCACTCTTTACTCAACTTATTATCAACATAACAAAAAAGCAGTCTTCATAAACACAGACAACAAAGAAACTTATCTCAAGGGAAGCAGCCCAGGAAAGAAATTCATCCTAGTTTAGAAGAAGAGTGCCTCAACTAAGGATAGGACAATTCCAGCATGTTTCATAAACATCAAAGATACAAAGTGAGCAGAACAAACAGGACTGAGCAGGTATGCTGAGCAAATGTCAAGTAACAATCTGATCATAATTCTGTCATTTTTCAAAATGGATGAATCTCATTTAGTGTTGTCTCTGAATTAGAATCTTAGAAAACAGGCAATGATGCTGGACAGTAAGGTATGAATAACCACCTGGTCTCTTAAAACACGTTTTTGGAGGGCATATACAGTATTTAGTATACTGCTAGTGAACTATTCCTGGACACATTCTCCTATAAAGTACTTAGAGCCT
Source organism: Alaudala cheleensis (assembly GCA_013398995.1). Lineage (NCBI taxonomy): Eukaryota > Metazoa > Chordata > Aves > Passeriformes > Alaudidae > Alaudala > Alaudala cheleensis. Next base: position 37,908 of record VWYE01000379.1, on the reverse strand, counting down.
TTTGCAGTCATAGAAAGGCAGTTTTAAAGGACTATCTGCCAAGAAGATATAAGACATTAAAAATAAACTGACCTCTTTAAAAAAAAAATCAATAGCTTCACAATAAAATTAATTATCCTGACTAATTATCAAAGAGCATAGCTGACTACCATTGTCTTATTTTGCATGATTGTAGATCCTGGCATGAAGAGGGGAAAGAGTCTGTGCTAAATTTCCATGTTTTGAACAGAAAGATAGTGCAAATTTATTTTCTGCTGTCAAATGCAGACATTTTTCATTAATAACATGAGACAGAGCTACTTAAAACACCACTCCCACTACACTGGTGAAGGACTGAGCATGTAAAACTCATCTGAACCACTCCTTCTGCACATGCTGCTCACTGAACAGACATGGATTTCCCCCAGTCTTGAGTGGAACCTAAGATTTGGCATATGCTTGAAATCTCAGTTCAGTGACTACTTGACCCAGTATGCTTTCATACATATTCATAGGTATAAGGCTGAAAGCTGAGATTCACCAAGGTTTGTTTTACAAAAAAATAAATAAAATATGACATATCTGTGAGCTCCATGTTTTGACAGGGCAACCATGACTTTTTGAACATTCAAGCCAAGATGCTCATACAGAAAGTAACATGAATTCCTTCAGCAACAGACAATGCTACATAGTAGCAACACAACCGCATCAGAAAAAGGAGATTTTTTTTTTCTGGGACAGATAATCAGGTACTAGGAAGCAGGTATATCTCATTAATTTATCTTGAGAAGCTAATAAGTGAATTAGAGAAGTCATCAAAGTACATTTATGAGACTGATGAGTCTGCTGAGATATCTCAAGTCTATTCAATAGTTTTTGTTTTCAACATTAAAAGGTAAATTAAGATAAAACTTTTTAAAGAACATCTGGGAAAGAGTGCACTACTAGCAGAGATTTTTCTTTTTAAGGGACCTCTGGGGTAAGAAACAATGAAAAAACCAAGCTGTGACTAGAATAAGAAAAAATTTAATTTACTGTTTTCAGACCCACTGAATGAGACCATGCTTCCTGAAAATAAAAACTGTGGTTACCAAACTGGGAGAGGTAAGTGAACTGAATAAGTGAACTGATTTTATGGTGGTTCTCTCAATTTTTCATGACAGCCATAACACGCTTCCACAAGCAAAGACAGAAGTTGTAGAAAAAGAATCAAGAAGTTTCATACTGCTTGAAGTGTTCACCTGCTACTAGATTATTCAAGAGAGGATGTTTGTTATTCAAATGGTGAGATGTGAGCCACTTCCTGAAATTCATAATCCAGTCATAGAAAAACAGAGACTCAACTACAGAGACTCAAAGAACAAGTTAATAATGTACCAAAGGTAGTGCAGCTCTTGAAAAATGTTGGCTGCAGCCACAGAATATACCAAGAAGCACTAGCTACAGCTAACAACATTCCAACTCAACAAGACCTTCCAGCACAGTTAAGTTTTAGAGACTGTATTTCTCATGCCATAAGTGCATAAAAAATTAAAATTAAATTAATTTATTGGATATTACCAGATTCTTGCACTACAACAGCTAACTTACATCATTAAAGTATTTCCTAGACATGCACTATGTTGGAGCACTGCTTAACAGTGGAGCACATTTCTAAGGAGAAAATTTGCTTGAAACAAAAATTTAAATTGTGTTTATCAAGCAAGTTAATCTCCCACGATGGACGGAAGCATCAGCTATTCCTTTATACTCCTCAGACATTTTTATTTTTCTTGATGGGTCTCCTACTGCCACACAGGTATTTTCCTACCTGTCCATCACTGTCTTTGATAACCAACAGCACAGGTGTGTCTAATCCCATCATGGTCCGATACAAGGTCTTCAAGCTCATGCCATGCTTTGCAGTACTGTAGACAAGAGTCCATGGATAGCCAATAGTCCGTGGTGGGAGAGACTTTGTGAGCTATAACAAGAAAATTAAAACCCTTTACTTAATATATGTTTTATATTTAAGAATGTGCTACACATAAACGAAAGCAGATTATGTTTTGCTCAACCAATTTTATGTGGTGTTAAAACCTAAGAACTAAACCTGAAGTTTTACATTAATATTTTTAACTTTTGGTCACTTAAGCAGGTTTCTTATCCTACCTCTAGTGATCTGCAGAAGGATGATTTATCAGCTAAAGAACGCGTATGTGTTAAGATCTCTAAAAAGCTTATCCATATAATTATTCTAGCATAACAATATTACGTGTCCCATCAATGTCTTAGTATTGAGTAAGTAGATCAACTCAGGTGATCAAGTCAGCAGGTAACAAGCTGAATGGCAAATGCTGTTTGTTGCCCTGTTCTTGTGCTTTTTAATCCAAAACTTCAATTAACATATTGTAATTAAATCACTTTGGACTGGACAGCAAGAACTGCAGTGTTTTCAATGATGCTTTGAAGAAAGAATGAAAGCAGGGCAAACACAGACAAGAGTCTGTCTGAATACCTGGTGTATTCTAAGCTAGGCTTTAAAAAAAAGCAGTATTTTAGCTACAAATTGTGCTCTGCTTTGAGCCTTAGATACACAGGTCTATGGTGCCAGATGGGATCCACCCAAGGAAACATACAGAGCTGGCAGATATGATCACTGAGCCACTTCCCACCAATTACCAGTGTTCCAGGATAACTGGGGATGTCGTGGCTAGCAAATGTGGTGTCCATTTACAAAATGGGCTGTAGGAAGGATCCCAGGAACTACAGGTCTGTCAGTCTGACCCCAGTGCCTGGGGAGGTCATGAAACAGGTCACCTTGTGTGCCAGCACACAGCACGTGCAGGAAAACCAGGGGATTAGCCAGGGTGGGTTCATGAGAGGCAGGACCTGTTTGGCAAATCTGATTTTCCTCTATGACAAAGTGACCTGCTTGGTGGATGAGGGAAAGGCTGTGAATATTGTCCACTTCAGTAAAGCCTTTGACACCACATCCCATAGCAATCTCCAGGAGAAACTGGTTGCTCATGGCTTGGACAGGTACACTGTTTGGTGGGTAAAAACCTGGCTGGATTATCAGGCCCAGAGACTGGTGGTGAATGGAGTTAAATACACTTTGTGGCCAGTCACTTGTGGTGGTTCCCCAGGACTCAGTACTGGGGCCAGTCTTTTTTAACGTCTTTACTAATGAACTGGATGAGGGGATGAAGTGCCTCCTCAGTCTGTTTGAAGATTACAACAAGCTGGGCAGGAGTGTTGATCTGCTGGAGGATATGTAGGCTCTGCAGAGGGATCTGGACAGGCTGGATTAATGGGCCACTGCCAACAGTATGAGGTTCAATGAGGCTAAGTGCCAGGTCCTGCAATTGTGTCACAAAAAGTCCCTGCAGCACTACAGGCTGGGAGAAGAGCAGCTGAGAAGAGGAAAAGGATCTAAGGGTGTTGCTGACAGACAGCTGCACATGAGATAGTGTGTGCCCAGGTGGCCAAGAATGGAATCATGACTTGTCTCCCTGTACTGAGCGCTGGTGAAGCCACACCTCTGTACTACTGTGTGCTGTTCTGGACTACTCACTAAAAGAAAAATATTTTGATGCTGGTGTATGTGGAAAAGGAGGCTCAGAGGGATTTCATCTCTCTACAACTACCTGAAAGTAGGTTGTAACAGTCAGTCTTTACTCCCAAAACGGGACAAGAGAAAATGTCCTCAAGTTGAGCCACTGGAGGTCTGTATTGGATCTTAGGAAAAATTTATTTGGTGAAAGGGCTGTCAAGCATTGGAACAAGGTACCCAGGGAAGTGGCTGAGCTACCATCCCCATTCAATTATTTAAAGGAGGCATAAGACGTGGCACTTGGGGAAAGGGTTTAGTGGAGGACTTGGCAGTGCTGAGGCAACACTTGGACTCAGTGGTCTTAGCCATCTTTTCTAATATATACAGTTTACTTTCTTCTATTTAATATCACACAAGGCCTTCTTACTGGTGTTTTACACTACATAGTTTACAGTCATAGCATTTGTGATACATTAATGTGCAAGAGTAAAAAATGATACATCCAAGTCCATACCTTTTCAATTTGTTCTGGCTGTAGTAACTCACTTGGATCACTAAGATTTGGCCGGAATGCTTCAGGCTCCAGGTCTGTTTTGATATTTGTTGCCTGTTTCGAATTGATATCTTCTCTTGTTGTTATCTACAAAAAGAATAGAAAGAAAATAAGTATATGCCATCCTATTAGCAGACCAGATAAAACTTCACAGGTTTAAAATCGTGCAGTTATCAATTATGCAAGTCCTTTGAAGGTTTAGAAATCCAATATATTTGATTTGACTGAGATTTCCACTGTTTCCAATAGTAAACTAGTACACAGCTATATAATTTACACATGCACCTACTCAGAGGAAAGCTATGGTTTTATGCTGAAACAAAGAGTTCTCATACACAGCTGAAGGGCTTCAAACGCTGCTCAGAAGATACCTTAAAAAGTTCTTGCATTTTAATACTGATATAGCATTCTAAGTGTAATTAAAAAAAATTAGAAAGGAAGGCATTAAAACTTCAACACTGATATTTCTCAGTAGCTTCTGAATCCATACTCTTTTAGAGTTCTTAGGAAATTTTTCAAATATATTGTAGACATCTGGGAAGACTGCTGCCATAAATTTTGAGCAAACTATTTGAATGGAGCCTTAGGAATAGTGCTGCTCCATAAGCTGATCTTCTGGAAAACTTACAGGAATCAAAGAAGAAAGAATTGAGAGGGTGGGGTGGGAAAGCAGCAATAATACTGAAGTTGCATAGTGATCCCTGAGGTCTGGCAAAGACACACTTGCAGAAGGGTCCTGCAGTAATTTAAAATACCTGACCTACATATCTACCCTACTGAGTGGGGATGGCAGAGGCCACAAAATTCCTCATCAGATGTAGCTCACAACAGCTTCTTACCCCAGTCAGCACTCACTGACACATCCAAGTTAAAGTGCCATGTCTCGATAACTAAAATAGCTGAGATCCAAACAGATTTCCATCTACAAATCCAGCTACAGGGATTTAAAACTTGCTAGAAACAGTGAAATCTGACAGAGGAGTAGAACAAAGTGAGGAAGTTAGTAAGAGAACCCACTGCAGCAAGATTTACTAAAATGTTGAGAGAAAAAAGAAATCTTAACAAGACCAGGTGCATCTGAAAAATTTATCAGCCTAAACCAAGTTTCACTAAAAGCTAGACTGTTCAAATTAAAACCTGACTCCTGAAAATTTCAAGAAGATATCTGCCAAATCCAGTTTGCCACATCCCTTATAGTTTAAATATACAGGACACAACTTCAATATTTCACAATATCACCATGGTAAACTTCACCAAACTTTTGTGAACTCCCTTAGTTCACAAAAAAAAAGCTTCCTTACTTCATTAAAAAAAAAAAAGTGCTAAATCAAAGAAAACTGAAATGCAGATAGGGATATTTAAACAAATACAGCCACCTGAGCTAAAAAAAGAGGCTCTCATTTCCCTCAAGAACTACAAAAAATGTTTCTACCACAAATTCTTGTTACTTAAAAATAGGCTTATAAAGTCAACATATCAAAGTATATTCATGCAGTAACTCAATTACAGTATTAATTCTAAATCCAGGAAAAGGTGTGCTTAAACTGAGTATCAAGCAAGAAAAAAGCTGAAGCTTTCCTTTTTTCAATAGAAGGTAACAAGAACTTCCAACATAGATGAAGCACTCATTTCCATATCAGAACAAAAAAATGCAATTATCCATAGAGCTTCATGTACAAAAAGATGACCTGCATGCTGCTTTACAGAGTACTAGCTCTAAAATGTTATTTCATAGTCCAAGTATTTTCCACCTTAAATGCCTTTCATCCATCACATTACTGCTTCAGCTTCAGCATTGTTCAACTTTAGAGCAGAAAGTTTTTTCTTGTTGTCATTCTTTAATTCTGATTAAAGATCACCATGCAAAACATGGATAATTTGGATTCAAGTGGTGTGAGGAACTGAGTTTTTTGGTTTAGAGTTTTTGGGGATGGGGGTGTTTTTTGGATGGATTTTTTTTTCTTTTTCATTATTATTAACGTAAGGCAGTTTTCTTCTAGGAAGAACACTGCTTAGTAGAAGCAGTCATTGAGCGTCTGTTCAAAAGAATCTGCAAGAAGGCACTCTGGCTTCAAAATGTACAGATTTATTTCCCACCAAAGTTGGACAGAGCAGACTGACCTATACTCAGATTCCAGAGGCTTCCATGACTGGTAAATGTCACAGAGTCTGCACCACATTTGAGATCACAACTCTCAGATCGCCTCAGAGCAGAGTTTATAGGCTACTGTCCATCATATCAGATTTTTCTAGTCAGCTTAAACCTTGAGTTGGGGCATATCAGGTGAAAAGTATTTGGAAAGAGCTCCTACACTTCCAGAATATTAATGCAGGGATTCTCTACCACCACTTGCCAAAACCAGAATGGTTCTGTTCTCAGGCAGGAATAACTTTTTTTTTTTTTGTCAAAGTATCTGACTTTCCTATAATAGTGCAGCTTTTGGGTTCAAGGGTCATGCTCGTTATTATTGTTATCTAGGTAATTGTACTACTTACAAAACATTTTAAAGTGATTAATTACTGATTATTAAACAATCAGAAATATCAGAGCTAATAAAATGTTTGCTTGTGGGTAATTACGTAATAGGTAAAAAAGGCCAAGATCAAAGAAATAAAAAAACACATTAAAATGTTAAAATTTTTAAGTACTATAGAAAAACAAAATACTTGATGCTTCTAATGAAATCTAAGCTATTGTTTCCATCAGTAAGCCATGTATGATGTGCACAGCAGCTAACAATTTTACAACTCTCAAAACACTATGGAACACCTAAAGAGAATGCAAATATCAGTTTCAATCCATATCCACAGACCTTCAAAAATCCAAACGGATTTCAAAGTACTGTTTTGTGTGTATGTGTATGACCTTTGCCATGTTGAACTGCCTCTGTTACCTGTTTTTATAATGGGAGAAATACTTACCTATTTCACAGAAGTTGTGAAGTTTCATACTTGCCATGTACTGTGAGATTCTTGATGAAAGACTCCTACATAAATTAAACACCCATGCAACAAGGTTTTGGATTCTTCACCTGTTTTGCATTCTTTTTAGGGAAGCTTCTAACACAACACACCAGTCTAAAGTAGAAGTTAAAACACAACACTGGAAGTCAAGCAGTAGTGAGAACAAATTTTCAAATTCTAACAGAAAATTCCTGTGTGAAAAAGGTGGAAGTAGTAATTCCATCAGAAAATTACTGATTCCATCATAGAATTGCACAATTAAATACACCCAAAACAAAGGAATTTTCTGCTGGATCCTTGTAGTGCTGTAGTCAAGACAAACCCACTGAGTGCAGGGCTTGCCCTGATCCAGGACACTACAAAGAAAGATGTTTTAGTATGTGGAGATGGGTTTTAAACTACTGAAGAGGGCACCTGGAGACGTCTGCAGAGTGTGCGCAGTTCTTCGCTATTTAGAGCATCGATCCTGCGGTGATACTCAGCCACTGACACTACCTGAATATGGAGACAGGAAGACAATAATTCCACTGACAGTTGAAGAAAAGTAAAAAGGTATGAAAGAAAAAACTGGAGGACAGCAATGAAGGGAAAATGTGCAATGACAACAAACAAACAAGAAGGGCCAAAAGATGTTTGTTTCTGTAAGGACAGTGCACATGTAGGTGATTTTAGACATATGAGTAAACACAGCAAGATTACACAATAAACACTAAGGGCACTAGCAGTCAGGTATCTCACTGATCTTGGACGAATAAAGAACTGACATAGGAGTGCATAGAGTTTCCAGTATCAGGATGCTAAATGAAAAGTGAATCTGAGTTACATGCCTTAACCCAAACTCTTCAGCCCAAGGTCCTCTCAAACATTCTTTACACTCAGATTAATGAATTCTGTGAACCTGGTTTGCTTTCCTAGATGAAGACTAGAAGCAAATCTCAGGCTTCTCAGTAAACTCTAACTCTTGTGTCTAGCAGTGAAGATAAAGACAATGTAGCAGGATTACAGTTTAATAATATCCCAATACCACCCGATAATTTCTTTATCCTGGACTTTCTATTCCCCTCCAAAGCTTCCAGAGTTGCTCATCTGTCAACACATTCACTTCAAATGGCATCTCTACTTTGGCAGGAGGTGTACAGCCAGAAAGTCTTTAGTCAGAAAGCTCTAGAACATGCTGCTCTGGTGCAACAAGCTGACTAAAGGACTACAACAGTCATTTTGATGTAACTAGAGCAAATAATGTGATTTTGAGAACAACTCAAAATCATCATTGGTATGAAAGCATCTTAAAACAGCTGGTGGAGAGATTAAATGGATGTCCCATGTAGTAAGAGCATATTAAAAACTTCTAGAGCCTACCACAGTGCAAAGGAAGACAACCACAAGTCCAGCAGCTCCCCATCTACCTGTCCCTACTACAAGGAGTTTGGCCAGATACTCGCCACTGTCCTGAGTACAGAGCCCACAGTCATGCATGACTGGCTCTTGAGCAGCGATGGTTCACTCTACCCCATGCAACTGCAAGGCAAGGAAAAAGGAATACTTGTGACATCCAGCTTTATTACTGAATAATCTGTAATTAGTAGCACTCCATTTATTTCCGTTATTTTTCTACCGTTCTCTTAAAACAGATCACAAATATTGTTTTAATTTGACTGGCTTGCGCATTCTCAGAGTCAAATAGCTAGATGTAAAGCTTTAACAGTATTCCACTCAAACATATAAGTGATAGTGTAGTTTTATCTTTTTATTTGCCATGACACTTCATTGCAAATTTACACTGTTAACACCAGTAACTGATTAACATAATCGTGAAAAGTAGTAATGTGAGGACCCTTTAGCCTTATTCCTCCTTTAAGATACACCCTAGCATATGTAGGTAACTTACAGTAGGCTGTAAATGTGTGGTTACTTAAAGAGATTCTTGAGGAAAAAAAAATATCTCACAATCCCTGACACCATTATATAGTTGTTTCTTCACACAGTGGAAATGTAGACAGTTTTATGGGCACCGCCATCTTGCCTTCAGCCTCTCAAATGCATACTTGTCATCATCTTGCATCTGTGAATTGCTTATCAGCTTTTTAACTCAGAGATTGACCTTTTCATATGCCATGGAGATGCCTTATTTTTCTTGCTTGAGAGAAACATGAATACCTATCCAAGTGTGTACAATATAATAGCTTCTTGGCATGCTGAACCTGTTGCACACTGTCACATTCCATTTGTTTTGAGAACAAAAGCTGCATAATGGCAGACCATTGGTATGCAATGACAAACACCATAAATAGCATGTCACAGAATGTCAAACTATCCACAGGAAAATTAAAGGAAAAGAACCCATGCTCTCAAACCCAGAGCTTATTTTAAGTATAGTCTTATACTTAGTACAGTCCATACTAAGTATACAGTTCATACTAAGTTCTGTGAGTAAACCATAAGACACTGTCTCAAGTTTACCCACTCATCACTGAACTAGGCTTCAAATTATCATGTTAAGGTACTTCAAACTTTCAGATGTGGCCCTTGGCCTTCTAAATAATACCCATGGTTTAGGCCAATATGCTTTATTCTTGCTTTGCAAGACCACATAGTTCTTGATTAAATGAGCTACAGAATCTTAAACTCACATATGTCTAAGCTGACTAGCAACTACCTTCGACTTCATTCAGGAATTGAGATATATATTGCAAACAGACAGTGTTTTGTTGCTGCCAGGCTCAAGAGTACTGTTTTCAAACGTTAGAAGTTTATTCTTCCTTATAACCTGGTTTAATTCATAGTTTGCTTATGTTATTTCCTCTTGAATCAAGACTTTCTTTATAGTCCTATTAATCTTCTAATCTATTTCACCAAGCTAAATAAACCAATGTTTTCTTCCATCTCCCACCCCACTCCCTGCTCCCCCATCAGCTGTCTGTTTTCCTGTCAATCCAGGATCTACTTCTACCTCATTCTACTTTGAACTTTGATTCTCAAACACAGAATGGAGTCTTTCATATAGTACGAGAAATATCAAGAGAGCAAGACATTTCATTAATAAAAGGTAGATGCAGATTCATATCCATCATACTGGACTGTAGTTTTCAGTACAAAATGCTTCTTTGTAATAAAATTCTTCCATTAAAGTAATTAGGTGAAGGTTTACCTATATGACTTTGCTATGTGCTTTATTTATGATGCTCTCTTTACTATGCCATATCAACATCCAGTTCACTGGATAACCAAAGCTAATTTTTGAGTATCAGGAAGCATTCCTGAATGACACTCTATTCTCTCTCTAGTTGTTTTCTGCTTTAAAAAGATTGTAGGAGAAAAGAAAAGCAGCTAAACCTCTTAAGGTTAATCTGAGTGTTGATTGGAATAGAGCAAAACAAGTAACTTGTACCGCCTGGACTGTTTGTGTACTTCAGGGCAAAAAGGGTTCTGCTTAGGTACTTGAAACTGTCTATTGCAATGATAGCACAGTGGGAGGAGCTGCTGACTCCCTTGAAGGTAGGGAGGCCCTGCAAAGAAACCTCAACAAATCAAAGGATTGGCCAATCACATGCAGTTCAACAAAGGACAGTGATGGATTCTGCTCTTGGGATGCAGTGGAAGGCACTGCCATGGAAAGGGACCTGGGGGTCCTGGTCAACAGGAAGTTGAACATGAGTCAGCAGTGCCCTGGCAGCCAGGAGGGCCAACCCTGTCCTGGGGGCATCAGGCCCAACATCATAATCTGGGTAAGGGAGCAGATTGTCCTGCTCTGCTCTGGGGCGGCTTCACCTCCCGCACTGGTGGCAGTTTTGGGCACACAAGAGAAGAAAGACAGAAAAGCAAGTGTCCAAAGGAGGGCAACAAAGATGGTGAAGGGCCTTGAGGGGAAGCTCTATGAGGAGTGGCTGAGGTCACTTGGTTTGTTCAGGCTGGAGGAGACTGAGGGCAGACGTCAATGCAGTTACAACTTCCTCATGAGAGGAAGAGGAGGGGCAGGCATTGATCCCTGCTCTGTGGTGAGCAGTGAGAGGACCTGAGGGAATGGCCTGAAGCTGTGTCAGGAGAGGTTTAATTTGGATATTGGAAAAAGGTGGATGTCAGAAGGTGGCTGGACACTGGAACAGGCTCCCCAGGGAAGTGGTCACAGCACCAAGCCTGATAGAGCTCAAGAAGTGTTTGGACAGTGTTCTCAGGCACATGGTGTGACTCCAGGGGACAGTGCCATGCAGGGCCAGGAGTTGGACTGGATGATCCTTGTGGGTCCTTTCCAACTCAGCTTATTCTGTGGTTCCAAGTTGGAAAAGACATGGAATATATCCTTAGAGATCTAATACCTGCTGTATTCATATTGGCAGCACTGGTGAAAAAACATGGAATGAATTGGATGACTCTTTAACCTTTGACTCTCCACACCATGTATATGCAAGTTAACCACTTAGAAAAACACCCAACAGTTTTAATATTTAATGTGGTAAGTCGAGGATTTGCATACTAATGATTCAAACAATCAAGAAGCCAAGGACTCTCCTTTTGGAGAAACTTGTGTTTCTGAACTTTGTTTTTCTGAAAATGTCACAAGTACCTTTCTTTTACAAGCTATGCTGGCCACTTGCAGTGAATGAAACTGAAGACAAAATTCGTAATATGTAACATTTCTTGTCCTTCAACAACACACATGAAAATGCAGTTAAATTTTGTTAATGTTTGATCAGCCCCTTCAGGCACTGGTCATATAATCCTGCTACAGGCAGATGTAAAAACAAGCTTTTTACACCAGTGAGAGATTTCTCAGTTTAACAAAGCCACAAGTGACAATCCCACCCCCTCCCCCTCGCTGCCCCCCCATGCGTGTTTGCTAACAGGGAGGAGCTTTCAATGCTGCCCTCAAAACAAACACAGTGAAATGTTTCAGCTACTTGTTAGCTCTGAACTGTCTCCATCGAGAATGGGAGGGTCTTATCAGAGCTGAACAGTGCTTCTGGAAGTTAAAAAGATAAAGCTTAACGGCATAAACGGCTCTAAACATAAGTTATCTATAACCTCATTACCAACTCAGAATATTAAATAAAAAGACAAGTATTAAGAAAGAACACATGCTGAACAATTTTACTTTGAATCCCAATACATAGGTATAAACTCGGGTGAACTGTAAACTTCATGGAAATTAATTCTCGAGGTTCAAAAATATTTCAGGATATTTAATTGAATAAAAAAAAAGTAAGCTTTTTTAGGCTACTTAAAGTTATATAGAATGTCTTTCAATAAAAAGGTGCCCATGAGAATTGAATACTGCTATGAATATTTTAAGAGAAAACAGTAAAACTTTATTTTTCCGACAAGTTTAGTTTCCTCCAAAAAATTTTAGACTGCTGGAGGGAAGACAATATCAAAGAAGCACTCTGCTCCTGATTATTTAGGACATACTGATTACATCATAAAAATGCATTAATTCATCTGGTTACCACACCAGATAAACAGTCATAAGGTATCATTTGAAAAAACCCCAGACTGCAGAACTGATTTAATTTGATTCATTTTTAAAACATGTGGCTGCAAAGCTATTAATTTTCTGTTTTCTGTGGTTTTCAGTCAATTCAGCTCCCTGTCACTGGACTGGTGGCAAGGAAGGGAAGGGATAACAGCTGGCCATTTTATGCAGAGAAAGACAGCAGTCCCCTGGTTTGGCTGTCACCATGGTTCTTTCTCTCACTATTTTAAAAGCTGTCCCCCTCCAAACTGTTGTGCACACCAGGGTGTTTTGCAGAGCAGGGAAAGAAATGCTGAGTAGGTCACATGACAGCAGCATTCTCTCTGTGACCAGTATTGTCCCCACAGCTTTGCAGAATGAGCTGTTAAATATCTGCCTGGAAGTGCTCTAAGCCCATAGCAACTGTACCAAGCTGTAATTAACATATTCTGAAGATAAACTGAAGTATCTGCAATAACCAAAATAAATGAACTTGAAAAGAACGCAATCAAAGCCTGAGGCACACCATGTGTTACATCAAGTCTGCAGACCTTAATAACAAGCTATTTTTTTCAAGGTATGAGAAAACAGTCATAGGAGAGATACGATAATGCCAGCAAGATAACTAAATTTAACATGCAAAACATTAAACAGTTTAGGATGTTTGTGCAACCTAAGAATTAGATTTAAGAAAATTACTTTCTTAAAGAGGTAGGCCAGACAACTTTACTCATTTTATTCAAATAAAAAAAAGATCTGTAGCAACATGACCAATAACACCAGCTCCCTTGCAAAACTATTTAAGGAAGTTTCAGCACTTGCAAGCAGAGAAACCAGTGGTTCAGCTGCTGAAACCACAGCACCTGGTGCTTGAGCTCAAGCTGCCATTACAGGAGAAAGCAGACTGAGCAAGGTTACATCTCAGTTCTGATACTGCCCTGCAGAGATCCTCTCAGGTATGACAAGAAAGCATGACACAGGCTTAGAAGTAACTAAATCACAGGCCAGTGTGAAAATGTTTGCCTCTTGCTTTAAACAGGAAACAAGTCAATTAAGGACCAACTTCAGATTCCAGAGATCATTAAAAGCATACAGGAAAAATGTAAGCCTTTACTGCTCATTTGCTTCCTTTTAACTTATAATCAACCTTTTCAAAAACTCCTCTGCTACTCCAACTTTGTCGAAGTAGACTAATATTTCATAATGATTAAAAATACAAACAATGTAACACACAACAATTCAATGAAAGAACTATAATCATTGAATAGTTCAGACCTTACAGATCAGACAGCTCCAACCCCCCCTACCCCCGTCAAGGGCAGGGAACCTTCCACTATCCCAGTTTACTCCAAGCCCCATCCAACCTCGCCTTGAACATTTCCAGGGATGGGAATTCCACAAATTCTCTGAGAAATTTATTCCAGTGCCTCACCACCCTCACAGCAAAGAATTTCTTCATAGTATCTAATCTAGACCTTTTCTTCTTCAGATTAAGACCATTCCCCTTTGTCCTACCACAACATGTCCTTGTGAAAAGTCCCCCTCCAGCTCTCTTATAAGAGACCATGCAGGCTCTGCAAGGTGCCATAATAAGATCTCCCCAGAGCCTTCTCTTCTCCAGGCTGAACAGACCTAACTCTCTCAGCCTGTCTCCATAGCAGAGGTGTCCAGCTAGTAACAAAACACAGCCCTTGGATCAACTTAGTGGCCCTGCTCTGGATTTGTTCCAAGAGGCATGGGATCATCCAGTCATAGCAAAAGCACAAACATGGTACATAAATTCCCAAATTACCTAGGACAACAGGTAAGGCAGATATCAGCCATGAAGGAAAGGTTCTAGGTTAAGTGATCTGTAGGAGAAAGTACTGGATTTCACTCTGGTTTTTTATTACTAAAAAGATATAATTAATTCACTCTATTATTCTAAAATTTTAATATGGAAAACTAATTTTAAAAATCTTTCAGTACTATTACTGGATTGATGCAACTTTGCAATTCTGACATTCACAGAGAAGTACTAAATTCTCATCTTTCACATGTAAGCCCCTATTATTATACTTTCATAATTGCCAAAGAAATACAGGCATTAGTTTACCAAATAAAGATAACCAGTAACTCAAAACATCAGAAGTTGTGCAAACCTGAAACAATTCAAGCTATTAAAACCAGTATTTTCATTCTCTCTGCATGCTAATAACTTGAGGATACAAAAGCCAAGAACACTTTTCATTGGTTTTGTCCCCTTTGGCTATGCTGCCTATCCAAGCTGTGCAAAGCACTGACAAGCATTCCCAAAGATGGCAATCCACCTTTTGTTCCCCTGCATTGTCTGATGTCTTTTGTCTGAAATACTTTAAGAGGAAGAACCATTGCCTGCATTTTTGACATTCCAGAAACTTACTGGCATCTCTTGTATTGCCATAAAGTAAAGAGACAGTAAATACCAAACATTTACTAAAACGTGGGAGGCTGACATCACTGGCTTTTTAAAGGGGGAGCAGAAAACACCAATTACTCACCAAAATTTTGATTTCTTAATTTTGGTAAAAGTACCAAACCCTTTCAATGCTCAGCTCAAATTAACTATCATCAGAAAAGTAACAAAGGCCATTCAGGGAAATAATCTGGGGTAACTTAGTTGCTTCAAGTTAGAATTTTTTGTTTTATTGTATCACTTCATTTGGCCCAGCAACTGTTATTTCATGTCAGATGAGAGCCTTCATCCAAATTCAGAACCATTACTAATGATTCAGTCAGAAACCTGTACACTTTATATGCTGCCAGTCTCAATATTCTTTCTGCTGGTCTTGCATAACAGAAATAGTTATACCAATACTCCTTCCTTTCTGTAAAAAGACTACACTTGCACATTGGGTTTATGAACATTCACTGAAGAAAAAACCCAGCTTCAAGAATAGAGCTTGTCTTACCGACATAGCAGCATTTTTAAAATACCCCCATCTATAGATACTTCTGTACCTTCTTTTTCCAATTTGACTTCTTACATGTTAAAATAACCTGTTCTCTACCTCTCTCACAGCAAAGTTGATCCTTATTCTCACAGTCTCCTTTAGTTCAAACTATCCTTAAAAGCTGGTAAGTGTTGTTTTTATAACATAGTTACGCTGGCTGAAGTTCAGTATTGGTCCTAAGGGAGAATATTATAACAAGGGATACTACTACTTTTTAAAATACCTGTGCAAGTCATATCTCTTTATGTATCTAGATATATATTAAAAAACATATTCTTTGTAAACTGAACTTCAGATAGCTTTTATCCTGGCATACCCTGTAGCAGTGTAACATTTCAGTTCATTTAAGTATTATATCTCCATTTTACTCCACTACCACAGAGGAAAGTTAAGAACCTCTTACTTAAAAATGTGTTGTTATTTACGAACACACATTTTATAGAACCAATTGTTGCAACAAGTCAATTTCATATTTTGCAAGTATCCTGGCTAAAAATAAAGATAAAAACAATACATAAAAGATAAAGAATAAAAACTTGTCCATTACAAAAAAAAAATAAAATACCCCAACTCAACAGCACCTTGAAAGAAGTAGGCTTCAAAACCCCATAAACTGTAATTCTTAAGAATTAGACTCTCCTGTCACAAGGAGTCTAAGTGGTTAAAAGCACAGTATATTGTCAAGATTATTTCTTCGCTATCCCAAAGATGTTGTTTTGCAAGTCTCACTGACAAACCTTTTCCTTTAGATTCTACAACATATTAAACAGTACTACAACAAGTCTGTTTGGGGATAACAACACTGAAAAAAAAAACAATCCCAGTTTCTTTCATAAATCTAATATACTGCAAAGCCAGTGTTTTTGCTTCCTCTCCTCCAATACAAACATGAGAATGGGACTATAGCAGGCTCTATTTACTGAATTTAGAAGTAGTAGGCTGTGTATATTTATATAGTTGGCTGACTTCTGAGAAGGTAAGTCAGGAATTTTACACTTCTCTAATTGTATGTCTATGCAAACTCTTGCTCTTGGTACTTAGCTATAAAGCACATTTTTTTGTGAAAAAATGCATTACTCAAAGGGAAAAGAAAGGAAAAAATCCCACCTTAAAATTGCTGAACCCCTTAATGCTCAAAGTAGTTTTTCTTATCTAATGTCAATGGAATACCAGTAATTAGGTTATGTTCCAAAGACAATGAAAATTCGTAACTTAGCTTCCTGTTTACACATTCAACATTTAAACTTTCAGAAACTGTCTCTGCACAGCAACATTTAAAGACCGCAATAACAGACAAGAATGTACTACACTGAAAATTACCAGAGTGCATTTACGATTAACTGCCTGGTGCTTTCTTCCCTTCTTCCCATACCAGAGACGAGACATTTCCCTTCTAAAAATAAAAAGACACTAAAAAAAGAAACGAAACAACAATCATGGTTCGATGCTGTTTGGAAGCATTCTCTGTACCTGCTGCCAGCTGCAGGCACAGCAGAGCCCCGACGCCGTGCCAGGACACTTTGCTGGACGCTCACATTTGACTGACAAGGCAGGCAGCAAATGAGCGACCGCTCAGCAGGGGGATGTATCGCAAGTGATGACGATACACAAAGAGGAAGGCTTCCTGTGCTCAAGCGTGGCTGCAGAGCACTAGTTTGTTAAAAGGCAAAAATATTTAAAGATACAGAACTTAATTGTTTGTACACAATATTGAAGAACACAAAAATATTCCCGAAGAACTGCCTGCAATATTCCATTACAAAGTAATTGTTCATAAGCAATTTCTAATGGTAAAATGTTTGCATTCAATATTAAATCAATAGTTTATCTTCCTTATGCTGACAATCTTATATAAACCCTGTCAGTCATTTTTTAGAGTCCAGAACTAGTTACAAGAGTGGTCAGTGAAGATTTAAAATATTATTTAAAAAACTGGGGGGTTTTAAAGCATTGAGAAACTGTTAGCCTTGCAGCCTTTTCAGTCTTTAAGCTGCAAGAAGAAAATTAATCTTTTTGTCTATAAGCTAAATTTGCTCTATGGGTTAAATGCTAGTCCCAGCAAGAAAGTATTTCTGGAATCGTGATTATTTCTTTCCCTTCAGGAAGGATGTTTATTTAAACAGGCATGTGCAATAGAAAAAAGCAGGAGAACCCTGTTACAATCTCCTTGTAGTTGCACTTGCAGTCCTTCGACCCCACACCCAAAATGAAACACCTCCCCTTCCCCTCCACAACATCCCCCAAAACAAAAAACAACCACAAAAAAAAATCTCCACATCACACATGTTCCAAGTTCTGTGTGAAAGTATTAAATAGGCCAGGGCAGCAACAGAACAACATTAAATCATTGTTCACTTAGGCTGTTGTGCTGTGATCTAAAAGCCAAGACATCCAAGCAGAGAAAACCAGGACCAAAACTTGTATTTTACTGCAAACTATTTATTGGAACACCTCATCTTGCACTAGTGCCAAACATTCTGATGGATAAAATATTTTTCATTTCAGTAAAAGCTTTTTTGGGAGCTGGGATCTCTAAAAGTAAATTTGTTCTAACTTATCAGAACTATTAAGGTGGCAAGTAAAAACATTTTTATCATTGGAACACTGAAGCTGAGTTTTAGGAAATTCAAATATGTAACAATTATTTGAATACATATAGAGTCAAATGGTGTATGACTCCAATAATAAGCCATATGCCGATTTATGTGCTTGAGTTTTTTCATTGGATTTTATTTTCAAGTAATAAGTAAACTGATAATGAGGGTTAAAACAAGAACAAAATCCAGACACCCTCAAAACTGTTTCAAATGAGAATTACCATCAGTATAAAAAAATAACAAGCTACAGACATCACCACCTTCTCTGTCAAGCCTGGGAAATCTTAAAGGAATCTCTGGAAACAAAACCTTTAAGGCAGAAAGCAAAAGCTAGTGATACAACTAACTCTTCCAGAGCCTACTTTATCAGTCATCTTTTTCTTGCCCTTCAAGAAAAAAAGAAAATTCCTCCTGAACATAAGCCAACATGTTGTTTCTCCAAAGCTGGGACAGTAGAAAAGAATCTGACAAACTGAATCCTTTTTTGTCCTGAAATATTTAATCTTAAACAATTCTAACAATTTGCTTAGAAGTTTCAAGCCTCTCTGAATAAAGATGGCTTTTCACAGAGCTTCTCAAAAGGATTTTGAAAACTTGCTCAAAAGAAAAGAGAGCAATAAAATTCTGTTCGATCTGACAACTCACTTTTTAACTTAATCACAGCTGCAAAGTTTACTGAGAATGAATGCACAAGTAACCCCAGACTGTTTTGCTGCTGAGTCCTGCAGCAGCTGCCCCCACGAGCTGGCAGCTGCCCTCAGCTGGGAGCATCTGCTGAAGAGGGGGAGAAGCTGAGCAGCACCAAGGCACAGCACACTCAGCAAAGTGGCAAAACTTGTCACTTGTGACAGATTTCCACCCCAGCCACAGAAGGAAGCCCACACGAGAAATCTGATCCCAGAGGCAACACTTAGGTAAAGATTAATAAACTGTCCTTTTATTTTTTTCATGCATTTGGGGATTACAGTACTGCTCTCAACTGGAATCAGAATCTTGTGTCTTGTTGCAATTAATGTAGACCTTCCCATCTCTGTTCTTCATAAAAGATTCTAGTGAGGAGCACCAGCTCACACATGACATCTGTGCAGAGCAGCAGCAAACACTGAAAGAGTATCCACCTATTTATCAGAGCAACAGAAAATACATTTAATTACACTAAATAATAATGTTGTTATTGTCACTGTTAATTCACAGCCAAGATATATATCTCTACACAATCAATGTGCACAGTACTTTCAGTAATTTTACCTCACAATGTTGTTTCTTCTAATAAACTAATCTGTCTCAAAAAAATACTCAAGTAGCAGCAGAGGAAAAGGAGAGTGACAACAAATAAAGGTACAACTTGCAGAATGTCTTATTTCTGCTTCAAACCAATTACCTGGTCTACACCTTTTGCCATACCAGATTTCAAGTTATCAGGAGACAAATTTCATAATGCTGAAATAGGGCAGTAAGCACAGTAACCCTCAACTACAGTAGGAAGACTGGACACTGGGTGTGGAAGTAGGTTTTTGCAGCTGGGTAAGATTGAACTATTTTGCTTCACATAGTTGCTAACAATGTCTTAAAACCAAAGCAACAGAAAAAATCCCTACATTTAATATTCATGCTTTTTGAGTGAGATTACATTAGTAGAAAATATATTTCCTGTGCTCCATCCCTCTGAAGAGACAGAGGTTAGCCAAGAAGGATAACAGGGCAGGTGAGGAGAGTTCTCAGTTCATTTGCAACTTGTTGATTCCACAGGAATAAGTGTCAAGTTCAGGAATAATGATAGAATGCAGTTGAAATTAAAAAAAAAACAAAACAACTATATACAACTTCTATACAAAATTACTACTCTGTCTTCTAGAACAAGTGAGTCTTTGTAAAAAATGTTGCAGGTGAAGCTAACATGGGATTACAGCTAAGCAGGGTCTGATGCCCTTTCCCTCTACAAGTACAAGAAACACTAAAATATTACAAAAAGCTACCTCTTGTGGTGTCATTACAACATGGACTGGCACAACTTCTTACTTGGCTGAGAAAGTTTCCATAAGAAAGGAAGTCTAATTTGAGAAATCATCCTTTGTTTCCTGTCAACAGCTTCGGGAAAGGGAGGGGGGAAAAAAAAAGAAGCATTTTTCCATCACAAAGTTTTCCTGAAGATTTTCAAAGGTATGCTGAAAGCCATTAAGAATCTTAAAAGCACAAGCTTTTTAGCTGAATGGTTCTCTAACTCTTAGCAGAGGTTCTGTCCCAAATCCCTCTATTAGATACACAAAATAGCCATAAATTACAATTGCACATTCATGATTCCAACTGCAGGACAGCTCCAAGCCATCAAAACCTCTGAATTTCCATTTATAAGTTATAAATAGATTTGAAATAGATTAAGAAATTACAATAAATACAGCAAAACAATACCCTAATGCATGAAGTTGAGAGACAGTACAATATCACTCAAGTTAATTGCAAAAGCAAGAATGAAAGTTACCTCTGCAAAGCAATCTCTGCAAAGAGCACTGGATTATGTAAACAGACACCAGAGTCCTTTTCTCGAACCACAACAAGTTAACAGAAACATTTCTACTATAGCACATGACTGCTAGAATTTAAGAGACTCATCCTCCAGTACAAGAGCAAGGCCTATTAAACATTCTGTGGTAATGCACCACAACACAAGCACAGTGACACATCCAATTTCTTAACTGACAATACACAGTGTAAAAACCAAATAACCATCCAGCTTGTATATCCAATTCATTATCATAAAGAGACAGCCATTCCAGAAACACACTGGAAAAAAATATTCTTATTCTGAAGACTGTTAGCATGGTGCATCTTTACACATTCTGTGCAATGTTTTGTTCAAGAAGCCTACAAGTTTCAGACTTCTCTCTGCTGATCCAGTATTATCCAGCTTGTCACAAGCAGTATGTTCATATCACATTTTAAAATGCAAGACACAACAAGCAGATGTTGCATCCGCATCCAAGCACTTTAGTATAGAGAAGGAACATGATTAAGAATATAAAAACTTAAGACAGCAGTGCATTCTAAAACTGCAATATCCATGTTAATACAGAAATTGTAGGTTCCAGACCAGAACCAATAAGGAACTTAACATCTGAAAACGGGTTTCAAGATTGGGATCCTGGGCATAGGTGCTTATCTAGCCAGGAGACAATCACTGTTTGTGACCTTCACATTTCCACAAGTACACAGAAACAGAATTCTGAGACACTCCAGAAGTTACAGCTTTGGTAATGTTGGATTGCTGAGAGTCCATATCAAATACCATTTCAAGAACACAGAACTTCCATTCCAACTAATGGTCTGATCTAGTAAGCATTTTCAAACCACATCTTAAGTTCTAACTGAAATTCAGTTGGACAGGTGAGTTACTGCTTTCCAGAAGCATTATATCTATTTTTTCTACAGACATTCAATAGGCAAAACCAAAAGTAATTACTATGAAATGAAAGTCCAGAACATGACCTACCACATCTAGGAAAAAATGTTTGCAAGTATCTATCAACTCTAGCTTCATTTTGGAAATTAACTTCTAGACAGTTTTAAATCAAACAAATTTTCTGTATTTCCACCATAATGAACAAGTTAATGAAAAAATGAAACTGAATGAGCTTCCAACTACTCCAAGACCAGTTTGTGGGTCCTAAGACAAGAAATTTCCTGTTTTCAAATATCTTGTGAATGACTATTTAGATTTACGTGGATTAAGTATGACTCAATCTTGAATAATGGCAATGAGATCAAATGACAGGGAAGAGAAAGGAAAGGAAGAATCAATGCTTTAAACAGGAATTACTCTAATGCAGAGCAATTCAGGTGTTTCCTTAACAGATTTCAGCTTCTAATAGGAACCTACTACACACACAACTTGAACTTAAAAAGCAAACAAGATTAGACAATAAGTACCAATGGAAATTGTTCTGAGACACTGCACAACAGAGTCAGCTTGCTGTCAAGTCTTGCCATGTTTAGATGCAAGTATAGAATAAGCTTCAGAGAACAAGTTTGTTTATTAACACATAACAGTATTCATCATTTGTGCTAACAGATACAGAAAGCCATTAGCACTTGAACTTAGACACATCAAGTAAAAGAAAGAATATAATGATAAGTATATTCTATAGCTCAGTACTGATGGTAAAAAAAAAGCACCAAAATAACCCCAAAACACAGCCAAAAAAAAAAAAACCAAAAAACCAAAACAAAAACCACCACCACCAACCCCACACAACTCAAAACACCCTCTTTCTTTGGTGTAGACCCATTCACTAAAGTACCAGATAAAAGAGATATTTGAGAAAAATGGGTGGGGATAATACAACTGAGAACTTGGCATCACAGTCCCATTTTTTTAGACAGTATATTAAATATTGTTACTGCCTATTAATTTCTAGTGGATAACAGAGACAAGTCTTTAGCATGGGCTGATCTTAAGTGAAAAAGTATGCTTTTTATAAAGCTTTGCAAATGACACAGGCAGGGGCCTCTCCCATAGATACAACAGCAACAGCATCAGCAGCTGCAAGGTGCCTCAGATTGTTCCAAATTCTAACTGTGCATTAATCACCTTTACTGATGGTAACATTAGACAGCGGCAGACTCACAGTTATTTCTAGTAAGTCAGTTATCTATCAAGGGTGCAATACAAAAACAGAAAGTTAAAGGATTTGCTGGACTTCTTTCTCACACTATGTACAGTGCACTATTTGATCAAGGTAGAAGTTACCAGACAAAAACTGAAATTCAAGTAAGACTTTGGTCCTATTCATTGATAAACTTAATAAACCAACACCTACTACTTGTTGCATCTCATCTTTGTTTTTGCTTATTACTTCTTCCCGTAAGTTCTTTCCCAGTAAACAAGCACAGGGTTTCTCCAAGTCTATTGATAAAAAGCTGTACCTAAATGTATTAACAGAACTAGCAAAGAAACAAAAGCTGTTTCAGAGCACTACATTAATGGGGTTACCCATTAATCCTCTTCCGTGTTCTTCTGGTTTTAAGGCACTGCAGAATGACAGCAGGGAGAACAAGTTTTGGAAAAGAAAGGTACTCCACTACCTTCATCCCTTGGTAGATCAACAGTACTTTGTCATGCACTTCCACTTCCCTTCCACCCAGAGGTCCCCCATCCTTGTGATCTGAAAAAGGCAGCCTGCTTTTCAGCCAAATAGCCAGAGAAAGGCTTCAATTATCCTGTTCACCTGCTGTTTTAGATTGCACCTGGAGCAAAAACTGACAGAAAAAAAGCTTGTTGCATTGAAGGAAGGAAGTATATTGATTGAAAATAATGGCTGAAATTCAGTGGAAATAATGAGTATGACAACAGCAGCTACAGTTCCCTGTATTTACTCATATTTTCTAGCATACATGTTAAAAGTCCCTAAAATGTAGTTTTATGCAATGACAGCTCAAATCATCCAGTGCTGTCAAACATTTCTGATTAGAAAGTTTTAAAGAGCTTTCAGATTTGTGCTAAAGGTCAGTCACAGGAGGTCACATTTTTCAAACTAAAATGCACAAAAGACCACATTAGTGTACTTCTTGTACTTGCATGACATTTTTTATAAAGTTACCCATCTCACTAATCCCATCAACATGTAAATCCCAAAAACTATTATTTGATCATATTAAGAGAACCAAGTTTGACAATATCACATAACACACAGAAATTATAGAATTTTTGAAATGTTACCTATTTCTAGAGAAGACCTAAATACAGGCTTAAGGTGTGGCTTCATTCTGTGGTAAATAACTTACAGATATTAATACTTGCAAAAAACGTACTGCCTCAACTACTTCCAGAAACAGTTTCTAAAATCTACCATATTCCATCAAGAAAAAAACATTTTTACTATATTCTGTGGAAATTATTCTGCAGTTATATTAAGGTGCTAAATTACCAGAAAGCTCACTAAAGGAGAGATATACTGTGCTTTAAAAGATAATATAGATCACTATCCACTAATCCCCATGCTCCAAAAGGCCAAATTTTAAAACTGCAAATACTTACAAAGGCTTTTAGCAAGAGTTAACACCAAAATACACTGCTGGTAAAAACTCAAGCAATACATATGCTGAAAATATGAAAGTTAAAAAGACATGTTTTTATGATACTAATTTCAGTGTCTCAAAGCAAAAATGCTTCATGCAAAATCACTGAGTTGCAGGGAATGTTTTACAAGCACCGCCAATTAATTCAACTAGCTATGTTTCAACTCTAAATTCAGAGTTCTATGGTTCTAAAGTTTTGGAGCTAAGCAGAAAACTACCACCTGTAGTTAGACTATTGCACTTCTTTAAAATTTCTTTTATGCTCTACATAAAACACTGTAAACTTCCTTAGTTTCAACACGTTCCACTGCACGGTAGGGGGAAGAAAAACAGAAGAAATCTTACAGTCAGAGATTGCAACTGGTGTCGCAAGACTCAAATTAAACATTGCTGATGGGATACTTCAATATATATGACAAGAATCATCAAACTTTTGACCAACACTTGAATGTACAAGACTAGAACTGCTTAAACTGTACACTACAAAACAAAACCACGTAGACGTGTAAAGATGTGTCCATAGAAACACAGTGGACACAGAGTCACATGAGAGAAATGTGCTTATTATTAAAAAAAAGAAAAATGAAGAGATAGTTCCAGTTACAATATATTTCTAAAATACACTCAACAGCACCTTAATGCATGAGTAAGTTACAATTGAAAAATTAATTAGGAAATTATTGAAAAGACATGTCATTAATAGCTGTTCTTTTCCTCTTTTGTTGCCCCATCCCTTTTTTAGAGTCTTACCAATAAATACTGAACACTCTAGATTCAGGAATAATAAATATCTGAAAACTGTCAGTTTATGAGACTGAAAATTAAGTCTGTTCCACCAAAATTCCAACTTTGTTGCTGTACTGACATTCCTTTCCCTAGAAGTTTTAAGTTACAATTTGCTCCACACAAAAATGATTTGGAATTGTGAAATGCTGCCCTGATCTGATGTTAGAGCAAAGCGTTAGGATGGCATAAACTGAACAGCCATGATCACGATAATCAGACTAATAAAGTGCTTCATTCTTCCTCTTGGAAAATATTTAATACTATTTTCATATATTCTTATGAATGTATTAAAAAAAAAATCTTTGATACTGTTCTTCCTTACCTCCCATTCTTTAGCAGCATCTTCAATACTTGACTCTTCACTAGTTTCAGGCTCTTCCTTCTTTTTTACCACTATAAATCCAGGTTCCCGGAGAGACTCCCCAGTATCTTCTGCATATAATTCTGGACTCCACTGGATAAAGAAGACATACAAGTGATCTGTCCTAGAAAAGTCAAGTTACCACAAAGAAAAGTAAGGTAAGTTTGTGATCTTTTTGGTCATGCCTAATAATATTAAGTATTTAAGGTTAAAATAAAAATACTATTCCATATTTTATTAGATATTAGAGACACATTTGAAAAAAAATAACTAGTTTGGGGTTTTTTTTAAGTTTTTAAATATATGAAGCTGACTCAGGAGAAAAAAAAACAGGAATTAGCTATGGATTTCATACACAAGTATTGTCTTTCAACCACTTCTGTCCCATTGGATACTTCTGCTTAAAAATGAAGTAACTCCCAAAATAAAAGACTAAGACCTTTTTATCTTATTTAAAAAGAGTTATATAAAACCAAACAAAATTAGAATTGAAAAATGTCTGCATGTCTGTTTTCCCCACTCCTAAAGAACAGCTGACCACTTCAAAGACATAATCAGAATTATACAAATTGTGAGAAGACTAGAGATGTGGGGGAATATGGCTAAAAGTATGCACACATATATATATAAAAATCATAAACTACAGGCTATTCTAACTATAGTAAGTACCAAGATTCAAAGTTACCTCCTTTTAAGTTTACGTGCCACAAATAGCACTGCTCTCCAGTTTAGAAGAGCAAAATCACCCAAATTCACAGGAGGAAGTTATTTGCAATCCTAACAGATGTCAGTCTATCCTGTAATTGCTGCAGGTGCACAGACAGAACATTCAGGAAAAGGACTTGCAATGCACCCACTAGCATCTCTTGATCATGGAGAAGAGATTCAGATCAAGAGCTTCATGCCTCTGGTTACAAGAGTTTGAATATTCCTTACGTCTTTCTCCAGAGATATTTGCAATCTGCACACTGTATTAGCATGAAGAATAATATTTGAGCCTTTTTTTCTCCTTCCTTAATAATCCTTGAAAAATTGAACACTTGAAGAACAGCAAGAGTAGCAGAACTGCAAAGTTTCTCAAAAGTGCAGTTGTATTTTTCATGTGCCTCTGCCTAAGACAATGCTGCACAGAAGAATGTAGTAACAGCCTCTGAACAAAGTCAGTTATCTATAGTCACCCTTGTTAAGATAGAGGTTCATGAATAACAATGATGAAAGGGAAAAAAACAAAGGGCAAATCCTTCTCTAGAAGTAGGGAAGAATAAAACATTCTGGATGCATAAGATTAGGTGAATTCTATCACAGAAGTCCAAACAAGAAGCTGAAGACTCCTCATGCACTGAATAAGGAATCAATTTTAAGTTGTCATACAAGCATGAAAGACTCTTTTTAAGTCCTGATTTTAAATTTTCAAGAACTTTGAGTTATGTATAATTATAGCAGTTAAAAAGAGTACATGAAACTTGATGCTTAGGAAGCTCTAAGACACTCCCTCCCCAACTGGCTCCTTTGAGACTAAGAACACTGAAATAAAGCTGGTTTGTCAGATACCTACTTTTCTCTCTTTCTTACTACTCAGAGACCAAGACAACTGGAATGGCACTAAGTATTTTCACCTGTGCAGACCAGCACTCAGCAAGGTTAACACCAAACTAAGAAACCAAACACTCACTATGAGGACAGATATATATCCTTACAAAAAACATGGGACACACACGGGACACACACTGAATGAATAAAGAACTGACACTGATAGTATACTGCCACATTCAGTTAGAGACCCTTCAGAGATGAAATAATTTCCAAGGAGATCAGTACAGACTGCAAAATAAGAATTGTTTCGTCCAAAATGGGTGATCGATTCTGCTTCATGCTGAACGTAAGTACTTGCTGCATTAGAAAATGAACCAAAGAGACAGTAATCATTTTAATCAACTAATCTAGACATCACTGCCCATATTTGAAACATTTATCTGTTTTCAAATTAAGTATCATACTACCACAACAAGCAGATTTGAGTTGACTGTAGCCACAAGAGAACTCCTGGTCCAGACAGGAGACAGGATTAACAGAAGAATTAGTGGGACAGAGCTTTGACTCAAAACTTGGCATCCTCCCTGTCATTTAAGAGGTAGCAGGGGTGATGTCTAAAAGCAGATTCATATGATGCACTACCATAGACTCAATTTTACCTGTTGGTCTAACACTTTGATGGAATGTCAGTCCATCACGTATTTCCATCCACAGTGGACATGAAAATAAAAGACTACAGTCTTTCTTATTGCAGCCAACTTCAGTATAAAATAATTTTATGTCTGTAATCAACCTTTTCTCCTTTAGATTAAAGAACCCCACTTACTTCTACTTTTCTTTTTATGTTACACATTCTAGGCATTAAATAGTCTTGCTGTTTTCCTCTGGACTCTCTCCAATTGATCCATATCTGCCCTCAACTGCAGTGCCCCAACTGGACATTCTATGCCATTCAGCTCAAAAGAAAAGATTGAAAAGTGACTTGATCATTGTGGGTAGGTATTTATACCAGATGATTACTGATAGTTTTTTGTTACTTTCTTTTACCCACACTCTTTGATAAGGATGTAACACCCCTAAAAACCACTTTTGTTTTGAAAAGACATCACAGTTTCCTAGCAGTAAAGATCATTTCAGAATACAAGATTGTACCAGTGACTGAGCATGAACATCTCATGCCTTTGAATGAGCTCAATAAATTTAGGTATTTTTCTAGCAGACATGCTTGTGTTAGTTCATGGAATGGTTTTATGCTCCATATACAAAGATAAGATAAAAGAACCCCAGCTAGCTCTTCTAAAGTCAAAGAGTATTTTTAGAAAGCTTCTAAATAATGGGAAACACAGATGACAAAAATCTTGCTGCAGAACTTACTTCCTCCACCAGACACCACCTGAATCTTTCTATCATTATTTACTTGCTACAAATAACAACCTAAATAATATAATGAGAAACTACTTGCCTAACTTACAAGTAACTCAAGTAAATCACTAAAATGTCAGTAAGGTACTGAGGTACTCCAATGGCAAATGCAATACAAGCCAATCAGCAACATCCTCAGACAACGACCCCTTTTTGTGATTTTTAGATACAGTCACTGCAAAATTTTGAGTGGTGCAGAAAAAAGGAAAAGCTCAAACACCAATTGGCAATTGCTGATTTTTACCGTTGATCTCAGTCTTACCTTTCTTGTGGAACAGCAAACCAATACTCATGTTTTTTGTCCCTTTGTGCATATTGTTGCATTGTCGCACTTGCTTGAGAAACAAATGTTTTTCTCATGGGTTTTCCAACCCTGAGACACAGAAATTTGTGAGATCGATGTCGCCTTTTTTCTTTCATAACAGAAGAACCTATTAATAAAGACAAAGTAAACTGTCCACAATGTACTAAAGAGCTGAACACAATCATTAACTAATTTTATGTTAGACACTTGAGGGATATAGGACATTTATGTAAGTAAGTAATGGAGATGGGGTAAGATAGTAGTAACAACGTCCTGCCCTTTTCTGTTATGAAAATCACATCAGCAGAATTAATTTCAGAGTACAACACACTAAATAATTCTAACATTCATTTCTGCTTCCAATTACAGATCACATTATTAAAGCATTTCATTGATGCCTGGAAGTATTCAGAAGGTATTCTTGATGTATACTCTCACAACTGAGCCACCCACCCTCCCACTACTAACAACCATCCCACCTCCATGAAAAAGATATTGTGTTAAATATGTATATCTTGGCTTGACTCACACAAGTCAGAGCTCTTTGTTAGTTACTTGCCATTTACAAGAGAAAACATTCTGGCCCTACTGATACAGGATTAAGATGAATTTTGTTAGCTATATCAAAGACCTCAATGGTATAAACACCACCTCAAGAGGAAATATACGGGATGTTACAGTACAGGATTTTTCTCTCTGCTAGTATATTTAATTGAACTAATAGAATTATATGAGTACTGTCAAGGTCTGAATTGTCAAGTCAGCACAAAGCAAAGTAAGAAGCCTTCTTAAAATTGTTTCTCTACTAGATTATTTGCCAAATCCTTCAACCTCAAGAGACTTTTTTAAAGCAAGAAAGGAAAATGTAAATTTAAGAGTGGAAAATGTAAATATAAGCTCTTAAATCCTTTATTTATGACAATAAAGGGTTTACCCTAGCTCTGGTATTACATGCACATAACAGATAAGCTTCAGTTTCCCAGGACACATCTTTTCTTTACACCTGAAGTTCTCCTTCAGTGTCTGCACAGACCACAGATGCACTAAGTACAGAGAACATCATCTTCATGATCTATAAACATTGCAACTTTATTTTCTCAATGGGATTTTCACTATGAAGTTTAGAATAGGATTTTTCCACAGAAGACTATTTTGTTTCTCGTAACTATTTAAATGTGTGCCTCCTAATTTTCAGTCCTGTTTCCAGTCAACATTTTAGAATTATACCTCCATATACAGTGTAGTAAATTATCCATAATAATATGCATTATTTGGAAGTATTTTATTAATGTGTGAGCTCAAAGATAAATTGTCAGATTGAAAAACCCACTAAGAAACAAAAATAAACACAAAAAGCCTGTTTCAAAGGACTGGCATACAAACTCAGTGGTAGTGTTAGGTAAATACTCTTCGAAAGACTTGGTATTTGTGATTTTGGTCCTTCAGAGGCAGCAGATTAGGACTTCCCTGAGCACAGAGAAGTGGGATTATGCTTCCAGCTATCAGATAAAGTGAAACCAGACAATTTAGCCCTGCCTAAAGTCTAAAAAAGACTATTTCAGATGGGGTTTTTTTAGAGAGTTCTCCAATATCTTCTTGTATATTTGATACAGAATTAATCAGAAGAGATTTCAGCAATGGCTGCTGTGTCTCATGCTTGTCTTTCCTTTCAATCTCTGCCAATATTCAGCAAAGCAGCAAATATTTTGACATGTCATCCTTAATGATATTTTAGCTTGTTTATACATACACAAAATTATAGACTGTTACAAATGCCTCCAAAGTACCAACCACATAGCTTTATTTCAGTCCAGTGGTTAACAAAGGTGTCTGCAAAAACAGAAGCTTGGGCAATAGAAAAATAAAAGTAGATACAAGCAAGACCTTTTTAGTTACTCCAGTCTGCTCATAAATATCCACTTGCATTGCATCACCTGTTCAACATTCAGAACAGTCAGTCAAATCATTAATTCCAAACTCAAACATCTGACCTCTGCAAAGTTCAAAAAACAGTAGTTCTCAAAACCACCACAAAAGAGAAAAAAGTTAACTTAGTTTCTGCTATGTAAAAAAGACAAAAAAAACTGTCTAGGTAAGTTGTTGATCCAAAACTCATAGTACGACTACTCCAGAGTTTTACTTTTAGAAAGGCTATTTGAAAGTGTTTACTATAGTAAAATTTTAAATGACCCAGTGTTTTTAGTGACCTACTGTTAACAGATGTCATATTCAGTCTGGTGCTTTTACAGCAGATCTATGCTTCTACCTTGGTTCTGTTAAATTGTGCCTGTAGAAGCTTCACCAAATCTATCAAGGTTGAGAAATATTACCTCATAATTTACTCGTTTATTGGCATTCTGCTAATAAAGCATGCAAGAATAAAAAATGTAATAATTCCTACTGAGGTTGGACTGAATTGGTACAAATCTCCAAAAAGGTTCTTGTGCTTTTTTTATTTTTTCTCTTTGTACTTTACCCCATCAACCTTGAGTGAGGCATTATGTGCATACAAGGTTTCTAGCCATCATTCTTCTGCAGGACTGCCTGCATAGACTATTTTGGATATATATATATTTGTATTTTTACTTTGCAAATACACAGATCACATAACACATGAATAACACATGCAGTCACTCAACGATACAATCTTGCAGAAGACCAAAACTAATTTAATGCAACTGAGTTACAAGTATTCATTTGTAAGAAAAGCAGCAATTGTGTCAAAGAACACTTAGTATCTGAATTTTTTTAATTCACAACCAGCAACTACTGCTAGCTGACATTTGCCAGAGGACTATTTCTATTCTTTAGGACATATAAGTCAAGCTTAGCACAGAATGATTCAAGTATTCATCTGCTTCAAATGCCAAAAATAAAGTTACTTCCTTAAAAGAAGAAAGGAAACCCAACCAAAAAAACCCAAAAAAACAAAACAACAAGCAAAAAACTATTATATCAGATTTTGAAGTGTAGACGAATTTCTGTTAACCAAAGAATGTACTTCTATTCAATATAATTTCAACAGATTTAATACATATGTTTAATAATTAACATAACGAATTTAATCTTAAAATGCACTTCACTTATCTTTAATGCCGGTCACACACTAATAGGTTCTTTTCTAGTTCCCCAAATATTGCACAATTAAAATAAATACTTATCTCCATTAGTAAGATGGGAAGACATCAGAAAGAAACTTGTGAATTTTTTAGAAAGCAAAATCAAATTCATCCAGAAGCATCTTTAAATTGTTTAAAGGCACAGCAAATTTCTATATGATAAAAACTTGAACAGACTTTAAGGGTAACTTCCAACTAATAATCCCAGACCCAGATCTTTGCAGAAGAATCAAGGTACTCAAGAAATAAAACCCGGCTGTTCCCTGTATCCAGAGCACCAGTTTCCTAGCATCTAGTCCTTGTTTGTCCTGAACCTTAATTTTGTTCTAGTCAGCATCAAAGTATGACAAGATGCAAGTGAAACAACATTCTGTAAGCATCAAACACAGTGTTAAGACTCTAGTGTTTGCTGCTCACACCATAAACCTTAACCACAAAGCAGACATGCTATAAATAACATCCAATTCATTCCCTAAAATTCATTCAGACATATGTACACTGGGATCAAAATTTAAGCAACAGCTAACAGATTGCTAAAGAACATTTTTAACTGTGAGCTCTATAGTGACCAATGCACCATGGATCTGAATTGACAGGTTTGAATCTCTCCTACAAAGCATGATTTAATATGACCACAAATATCAGTTCAATGAAGAAGAATTACAAAGTTATGTATGTTCTCAGTTTCCTAAGCAGTATTTTCTACAATAGTTTTTGTAAAATTAAACTTTGGAGTCTTCAAGCCAATGAGAGATATAACCAGCACATGGAGAGACACATTGTAGAGAATGAAAAAAATTCAAAATTAAACTGGAGGGTGATACATTGTAAATCTGGAGGTTAATATCCATAAATACGCACTGACTCACCTTCTAAGCGCCCATCTCCTGCAGATACAGCTTTCTGACTGATGTCTTTTTGTGAATCCTGGTGCATGTTTTCTCTTTGCTGTTTTGTTTGTTGCATAGTGTGAGTCTTCCAGAGCTTGCGGAGCTCTTCAACTTCTGTCTCTGAGTCTTGACTTTGCTCTCTCACTACTTTTCCTTTGCTAGGTGTCTCTTTCTTTTGGGAGTCTGTGGTATCTTCACAACCTGTACATTCCACTTCCATCTCATTACCTGCTTTTTTTCCTGGTGAGGAACCCTGATCCTTGCCCACTTCTGCCTCCTTGCTGTGCTCCTCACTACCCTGTGATCTTTGCAAAGACTGCTGGAGGACATCTGCAGTATTTTCACCAGGTTCTTGTCCACCCTTTATGGACATTTTAGCACTTTCTGAACTTAAGTGGGTACCAAACTGTTTAACACCTACAACCATTTCGGCACTGGGCTTTAAGTCACTGGCAGCTTCATTGGAGTCTGAAATGACTGTTAAACATTCAGCACTGGTCTGGTTTATTGTTTGGACAGATTCCGATGATGCTCCCGAAGATTTATCTTGTCGAAGCTCATCTGAGGAAACAAGTTCCTCACGTATTGGAGAGAGTTCTGATTCTGTGAACACATCTTCTGAAAGAGACTCCTCTGTGCTTCTTGGGGCAGTACTGGCACTGTCATTGCCCGTGTCCCGAACCCTGGAATCCGTGTCATCTGTATTGCTCTTAGCAGCTTTCTTGGAATGGCCAAGTTCCCTTACTGACAGCTGTTCTACATCTCTGTTGAGCAAAACAAGAATCTTGTTAAACAGGTACCTCTAAGGTATCAAGCTCTTTTCTTCACTATATTTTGTTGAAGCTCTTAAAACAAACAAACACCGTAGAGAGTATTAGCAATAAACAAGCATAAAATGTGATACCATAATGACAAACACGGCTGACCTTTTGCCAGCATAACATAGCTGGGACTTCCCAAGTTCGTGACATTATTTTCACAAGAAACTCTCCTATGAAACTAACAAGATTGTGAGAGGCACCCAAAGTGTAAAAATAAAAGAAAAACCAAAGTAAAACAAACAAAAAGCTACACACATAATCTCTAAAGGTAAAAATCATCCACAGTCTTTTAAGTTTTGTCTCCCCAAGAGGTCAGTACAATTGTACAGACAAGTCCCACCCTACAAGGTAGCTGACACTTAGCTCACAAGTGAGAAATGAATGGCAGAAATCATCTGGTCTAAGCTCAGATATCAAAGCCAGTAAATCCAGAACAGTAGGAACCATCAATGTATATCTCACTATTCTGCCCATAGAAAATGCCTGAAACAGTGTTTAATGTCTTCAGCAGGTACCTAACTTTGAGAACACCACTGTTTGGCACAACAAATTCCAAATAACTTGATACAACTGAAGATGCTGATAAATAGTGTGAAAAAAAAGCCAGAGGAAATATCTCGCTTAAACCTGCCTTTCAAAATAAATTAACTAGAAATTCTATGACTTTTAGAAGCAAAAGACTAGAAAGGTACTAGGAACAAGCTCAAGTAGATCAACAGAACTCAACCTTTTCCCTACTGTCAAAAAAACCTGGGCCATCACAGCCATCACAAAAAGATCTCATATTTAAATGTACTCTTGACTAGAGTTCTCAATGTCAGCTTCTTTGCTATCAGAAGCACACTAACTCTTCCATTACCTAGTACTAAATGCTTTTAAGAAGCTTATACATTAATCTCTGTTTTGAAGAACAATACATTCACTCCACAGTCTCACAAAACTTTATATTCAGTTACATCATATTACTGAGATGCTGCTGAAATTCAGGATGTTTGCCAAGCATATGCAACCTCTTATCTAAGCGTTTACACGAAACTTGTATTAAGCTTTAGCTGACAGAGTAATTTTGCTTACAAAGCATATGGATTCAGCTTTAGAATTCATTACCTATTAGACTAGGCCATTTCTTTAAATTTTCAGGATTATGCTCATTATAGGTGCTCTTATACATAAGGTTCATGAAATCCGTAAAACATCTGTATTCAGTCAGACATTTTTTGTCCAGTTCCAGCATAGATTCTGACTTTATATATAGGAACCATACAATATGAAATTTTTGTTTTAAGAGCCAAAGCATCCATTGGGCTTATGACCATTTTCCATATCAACAGTCAGAATACTGTAAATAACATTACTTTCCCAAGCTTAAGTGAGTTTGACAGTTGGCAAAATTGGGAGAGTCAAAGAAGGTTAACTATAACAGTGGAATATCTATGTAGGGGAAAAGAAAGTGAGAAAACATGATTTAAGTGTCAAATACCTCAAGACACATGGGTCTTGTCAGATGTTTGGACTGTTTGGGTGAAGCTGTTTGAACTTCTGTTTACAGACTTAAAAGATTTGATTTTTGTTTTTTCCCAAATTAACAAATGTGCCTCATATTTAGCTAAGGCACAAAAGTGCAGGGACTGAAGAAAACGCTAGCAGCTAGTGTTCCATCCACTAGTTTAAAAAGCTGACAAGAAAGATAAATCAAATTGGACATACATGCCTCTGAATGCTGAGTGTGACCTTTAATTAGCAGACATGTTCTAATTCCATATGCATTCAATATTATAAACAAAACAGAAAACACATTTGCCACAGGAACACAAAAATTAATGGCATTATTAAGTCATTAACAAACGAAACATTTTAGGAAAATACTTGTTTTGCAACTGCAATATCATGAGTCAAACAGAGTCATTTAATGCTTTCCACTGTGTATCAATTGAAACAGGAACTGTGAGCAACTTTTTAAAACTCAAGTCTGGAAAAGAAACTTCCAGAAAGAAATCATGCTGAAGGCATTATCATTCTACATCAAAAGCCCCAAAAGTACTGCTTTAGCTACATGTACTTCAGTTGCCCTTTCATTAGACATGCGAGATTGGGCAGCAAACAAGACCATGCCAAGATAACAATTCACTCCCAGGTTTATGTCAAAACTGACCTTAAAAATGGTATGAGGCAAGTTACTACTTCTGAGTGTCCATATAGCAAAGATTATCAAGAAAGACATGCTTAGGGTACTACCTATATGAACTGTAAGAGGGTATTTTTAAAGAGTTATTGAGTATCTTAAATGCAACTATTGTTAGTAGGGTATGGTGTTACATATCAAGCAAACAGATTTCGACTCTCTTGGTTAAAGAAGCCCACTTCCCTACAGCTAGATAATAGAGGCAGTCTACAAATGTCTGTGCTTTATGGGCTGTGATAGGTAAAGGTGGCATGACTTGTTTTTAATCCTTTTTGCTTTTCAAGACAGAATTTATCTTTTTCTGATGACAATATAAAAAGCTCCACATAAAAAAACAGAGAGAAGAAAGATTTCTTATAATACTCTTTAAAGTTGATTCTAAATGCCTGCTGCACTAAACACCAGTGCTTAGAGCTCACCAACCCAAGTTCACTATTTACTGCCAAAAAAGACTACACCTGAAGTGTATTCCCTCAGTACACCTGAATATGCAGTTCCCCCCCCAGCTATAAAGGGAGGAAAACATATACTCCTAGGCCCATGATAATATATACAAATCTTAGAAAATTAGTTTAAATCATTTGTCAGAGCAACAAAATTGAGAAACGAGTGAAAAATGCTAAACAACAAAAATTTACACCTAAAACTGTCAAAGCTGCACTTTCTATTGTGAACACCAGTTTTTAAATTATTGAAGAACCAAACAACATCTATTACTGTTTCCATAGTGGGGAAGGGGCAGAGGAAATGATGCGGTACCACAGATCTTTATAAAAGCCTATTGGAAGAAATCAGAATCCATATATATAGGAAAAAGATTTATCCTGTATCATGTAATAGGATGTGAGAACTGAAGGTAAAGCAAAGGCCTATAGGACCTTTCCAAGCCAATCTTTGATATTCTTTCTTAACAAGAAGGAAAATGCTGGTTTTGTATGGTCAACAATGTGGCTACAGTTCAGATTTACTCAAAGCTTTACAAATACTGTTCTATCTTACATGCTTAATGACTCCTTAATTTTGCTGTCCACAATCTCCTTATACAGAGCAGCTGACATCACTTCTTCCATTGGACACATGATGCCATATTCTTCACAGCCATTCTCTTGGACAAGAGGATCCATTTTATGAGGATCAAACATTATATTATTTGGCGTCACTAGCAGCACACCATTGACCGTACCCTAAAATGAGAGGGAAAAGAAGTGGTAATTTTTCTCCTTCTAATTCCAGCTTATTTTTCATTTTTCAGTAGGAAAAAGGTTTTCTATTTTGTTTTTAATAAAGCCCCAATTTATATTTAAGCAACCTGTTATGTTACTAAGTCACTGTTAAACAAAAAACTAACATTCTGGGGAAGCAAATTAATACCACCTGCTTTCCCAAAAGAAAACCATTTTATTCCTCACAACTAATCAATAACTGGTTTTAGTAAAGTAAGAGAAACCCTTACACACTGAAGAATACACTAAACAGCTCCCCTGTGATAACCAGATA
Organism: Alaudala cheleensis; assembly: GCA_013398995.1. Classification (NCBI taxonomy): domain Eukaryota; kingdom Metazoa; phylum Chordata; class Aves; order Passeriformes; family Alaudidae; genus Alaudala; species Alaudala cheleensis. Next base: position 875 of record VWYE01000379.1, on the reverse strand, counting down.
ATTACAGGGCTTAATTGGTAGGTTTGAAAGCAATTTTTGACTAAAACTTGACTCTTAACTGTTCTCTCTCTCTAAATACTAGAAAAGTGAGACCTTCAAAACCTGTCATTTATCTTACTTAGCTTTACACAAAAGTAACAGAGAGGCTGATACAAGTCCTTCTAACTTAATGGGCACATCGACTGATTGGACAAACACCTTTACAGAGTGAAACCAGAATAAAGAATACCCAAGATTATCAAAGATGAAACTTTGGATGGTTTTAATCACAATGATACTGCTGCAGGACATGAATGCAAGTAGAGTTTATGACTATGAGAACTTTGAGGTTGATATTCATACTATGAATTGCAGGGTTCTTATATAAGTATAAAACCAGCGTTAATTTAGAATATGTTGAACTTTTTTGAACATAAAAGTTAGAAACAAATGCAAACAGCAATTGCCTGCTACAGAAATTCATTTAACTGTTGGAACAGTAGAGTTTGAGCTAAAACTATGAACTGGAGGAAATCTAGCTTTAAGTAGAATGATAGGAGCACTTCAGTTACAGATCTTGACTCCTAAAGACTTCACAAATCTGCACCTACATTCCAAACTTCCATGCAAGATCTCACTTCACATCCTGTTGAAGGAATTAAATATTTATCTTACTGATAAAACATTCACAACTATCATAAACCATGTTTATTGGAGGAGATTGTTTTCAATTTTGTTTCAAGGAGACATTAGCACAGCACAAACACAGATACAGTTCTTCTGAACTCAAAAAATTTTGTTCCCAGGTGATGGTCGATGACCTTCACAGCAGGAAAACAAAGATGCCAAATGGTAAAACAAAAAGTGCAAGTTATAAAAAAAAACCCAAACCAAAA